>SZWC01000695.1:153348-184096 GCA_023375785.1 Penium margaritaceum | reverse complement strand
CAGCACCAGCACCAGCACCAGCACGAGCTCCGACACCAGGCCCAGCACCACACTGGACCTAGGCGCCGGTGATTGGCTCACGGCGCCACACCACTGCACACCACGTCATCCCAAATCCACTCAGTCTCTTAGCGAGGACGTCATTATCCAGCTGCATCGTAAGAAACCCTTATCCTCCACCAAGTCAGTCCGTCGTGACACCACAGACAGTACTTCCACCGCCCACACCGCCTCCCCCCCCCCACTCCTGTCGGTTGCTGCCAGTCCCGTGCTTGAGACCCAACCACTCGCACTCGCACGTCACCCCTAGTGCCCTCAGGGCTACGTCGCCGGAGACATTCAACTCGGTCGCCGACGACTGGTGCGCAGGAAACCCTAACCCTACCACATCCGTCCGTCACCCATGCGTCAGCGCCACCGACCCCCCGACTTGCACGCCAACCCTCATAGCTAGGGATGGGCAACCGCGGCACGTCGCCTAGAGCTTGAGAGCGCCTAGGCGCCCAGCGGCCAAGTGCCAGATCTGCGCGGGGGCGAATCGGCACTTCGAGCACGAATGGCTCGATGCGAGACGACAAGGTCGGCTTTATCCGGTGAGTGCAGAAAACGACAAAAAAAAGGCCAGACGCGCGCAACTGCGCAACGCTGTGAAAGCCGGCCTACGATCCCAATGGTCGTACTTGCTCCCTTGCTCCCTAGCTTGCTGGCCTGATTTCTTGCTTGCTTGCTTGCTTCATTGCTTCATTGCTTCATTGTTTGATTGTTTGCCTATTTGCTTCTTTGCCTGCTCTCGTCCGACTACTCGCTTCTGTTTCTAGGGATTTACTTCACTGCTTGGCAGCTTCCTGCCAGACCTACAGCCCTACTTTCCTACTTTCTCGGGTCACCTCAGCTGCTTCAACGCATCCTCTCCTTCCGACCGTTTTGCTTGAGAGCTTACTTGCCCTGGCATACTCGTCTCCTGCTTGCTCGTGTGCTGCGCTCCTCTTCGCAGCCTCGACGGCGACGTGCTTTTCTTGCCCATGCGCTTCGCGTCAGTTGCAAACCCTCAAGATCATGAGAGTGCAAGAGTTCGGGGCGGACTTCCGAGTTGCCTCATCTCGCTGGACCATCTTCAGTTTACCCCAAATCTGAAGAATAGAAGTCTTTTGCCCCTTTTCTTGTAAAGCCGAGGGAAACATAGGTGGTTTGCAGGGATGAGATGCCGGAAAAAAATCAATTCGACCATTTTGTGCAAATGGATTATTTTATTTATCATTAAATTTAAGTTTATGATAAGTGCTGAGTGATTCGAGCACATGTATACAATGCCAAGAATGAGAATGGGCCATATGCCGGGTCTTCAATGCTCAAGCGGAGCGATGCATGCATGTTTTCACCTTGAGTGATTGATTAAAGAAGCTCCGCTGAGAATCTGGGGGGCTTCCAGAATATCGAGGCACATTTTTATAAACGGCATAATCGGCTATATCCATTGTTTCGGCCTCCGAATTTTCTCCTGGCCATTATTCGCACAAAATGGACACGATACTCACTTTACACAAAAGATGTGTCTTGTATCCACTTTTCCCGAAGCGCCTGAGATCATGCATGCCCCGTCCACTATTGCAAAAGAAATTATGCTACACCGGTTGCAGACAAATTATTTTGAAATAGTGGGTATCCAAAGTATGGTTATTTATGTCTCATTGGTTTCGCGTGATATTTTATTTCATCCTATGTTCATTGTTCCTTTATGTGACCAAATCTCTAACATTTATATTTTTATGTTCATTGTTCCTATAACATTTATATTTGGATCCTAGCAGCCAACTAGAGGGTAGGAGTGACGCGATGGTTTTTCCATCGCGACACTCCTTTCGCCTAGAATCCGGCGACATAAAATTTCCAGGCTAGAGTCAAACCAGCATCTAGCCCATTGTGTTTTTCCTCGAAACCTGAGCCTCGAGTACCCGAAGTATCCAATAATTATTTTACGACCATTTTTAACCATAAAAATGGCTCGCACGCTACATTCCTCCCCAGTTGCTTCGAACGGTCCCGGTCCGTCTTTGCTAAAGGAGGTTTGATCATTGCACACTCCATAATGCAAACCATGTAATAAGAAGCGTTAACATGATCACATGTGTGAACTCTTGTCATCCGCAACACGGTTGCGTCACATTCACACACAATCAACCACACACTTGTGCTTTTTGTGATTATGGTCATTTGCGTACAACATGCAGTGTTCATCGTGTGATCCCTTGGCTCTTGCCAATATGAGATGCGTACAGTCCGTGTATGTTGTTCACAAGTGTTCCTGAGTCTTCACCAAAGACTCATCACACATGCGTATCGATGGCATGGTCGATGCCTTTTGGGACATACATTTTCAACAATGTCTTGTCAATCTGAAAGGGAGTACATAGGATGAATTTTCCCACATTCCGTGTGGTACGTGTTCATCAAGTCGTTGTGGTGACGCCTCCTCCCCCTTCGTGAGGAGCGTCCCTGCGACCAATAAACCGGACGTCCCTGTGAATAGCTGTCCAGGTCCGCACAACACTTCCCTTGTCGTTCTTACATGATCTCTTCCAAGGGGTTGTTGCCGAGGTGGTACCTCACCGCAACCTTGCTATTAAGTGTAATCCAAAATCGGGACATCAATCCTCTCGGTTTGCAACCACGTGTTCATGACGACGTGTAGGTCCACTAGACCTCTTTGAGCACCTGTGGGTTGGTTGGCCGAACTCAACCAGCTCCACTAGGCCCATGCAACTCGCATGCTAGCTTTATCTTAGGGTTGGGAGGCACCAAGATTCTAAGACATGGTTGTTGAGCACACTTGTTCTTCCTTTCAAAGATTGCACTCATCTTTGAAGGAGGTGGTGTCGGTCGTCTGGCATGTGTAATTACCGTCAGATTCCATCACTAGACTCGGCAATGCTCCAACCTAGATGATCTTGGTCTCAACCATCATCCCCTCATTTCTGTCTGAAATGGGACAGTAGGTTGCCGCTCATGTCCCTCTCAAAAGATAATTTCTTTTGAACTAGGTTAACTGAGATAACCAATCTCAACGACCATGGATTCTATCCATGAATGAAGTGTTCATCGTACGGTATTTACCAAACGGGTGAACCATGCTCACAATAATTACGGTTCAAGTTGGAAGAACACCTTTCGGGTGTCAATTCCATGTGATTGTGATTGAACACCTCTGAATCACATCCGATGAGCCTGGAACAGCCAGTTCCAAAGTCCTTCTGTGTTGATGTCATCACGTCCTAAGGTTCCATTCGGGAACCCATCTTAGATTGTGTTTGCCAAGTCACAATAAAACATGTTGTTCAATGTCTTCTATTGTGTACATTCGATACTTCCGCTCAACAGAGTGTTTTCCATATGCCTCACCCAAGGCATCTGTAGAGGGGATCGCCCTCATCAAAGACATCCGACAAAAAACCACATTTGTGGATACCACCACAGCGACATCCAAAATATATTGTACTTGCATTCGGCAATGTACTTCAATTCAACCATCTCCAGAGCCAACGGAGTTCAGTTGCTTTATCGTGACGTTCCCGGTCATTAAAGCGTGGTTCAACTACATCGTAATTACTATGATCTCTCTTGGAGATTGGTTTTGTTCCAACAAATTGGATAGCTGGTGCTACACCATGCCTTTGGCATGATTGGAATCCATCCACAAGATGTTTGAAAAGCGTGATGTATACGACTACTGTACCATGTCACGATGCCCTCAACTTTGAGACATCTCTCTAGAAATCAAAATAATGTGATGAGAAATATTTGTTCCCAAGGTTCATCTTGAACAATCCTCACATCAACATTTAGTTACAACACATTGGTCATTATTTTGCCTCAATGTTGATTATGACTCGTTATGTGGTCGGTCGGACCACCAAGATGTAGGTACTAACACATAGTTAGCTTAAGGATATCGGCTTATAGATCATCTCCACTGTCATAATCTTTGAGCGTAAAACCTAGACCGTGACGTGATCCCAACTATGTCGTATTCGTTTGCAAAAATCTATGAGATCGTCGTAGTTCTCTGGAGCACCATCAGTAGAAAATGAGTATCGCTCATTTTCTCTCAAATGGATTTTTACCGAACTGTGGATGAATTCATGTCATCGACATCGGTTCACATACTTTTGTCTATCAATTTCCATGACATGTTCACTCACCGAGTGATGATAGTCTGAAAGTGTCGCCTTCAAATTTGTTCACTTTCGACATTTAGTCAATCTTGTCATACACCAGAGAGTGACTCTTGTAGTCTTTGACCACCGCACTACGACGTCTTAAACTGTTCAGGACACATAGAAGAGTCTTTTTCCCTCTCTGGCGCATTTACAACCCCCACTCACAAGTATCTTTGTCTTTTTAGAGGGTTGTTGGTACACTCATGTACCTTTTTATCGTTGGTATTGGTCAGGTACCCCGACTTGTATCTATCACTCACCGAGTGAGAGGGTGTTAATGGTTTCGCCACTGCGAATTTATTCAAGCGTATCATCCTTGACATGTTCAATCACGGACCGATGTTTCCATCGGCTATGACTAATGATGCACAGAACCTCCGAAAGGTACTGATGCATCCAGAACACACAGTGTACAGGTGGTGCGATGTCAATCCTCGAGGATTGAAGCCGATGTGATAACACACCAGGTCTGTCTAACATCTCGTGACATATTCATGACACGGGCCAAGTCATGAAATGATTACATTTGCCTTTAGATATTGTAGCACAATGGGACGTGCGACTGTTGTAGCACACGTCCTGCGTCCACTAAACCACTTGTTTAGTGAAATGGTGTCGCCACTTTCTAAAAAAGATCAGCTGATATTGTCAGCTTGTTCAAATGTCACAAAACCGTTGTGATCATTCGTCCGTCCTACTTATCCATAACTGGATGTCGTGATCGACGCACTAGCAGTAAGTGAAAAAGGGTTTTGTGCATGTTGTACACGTATTCCACACATACCGTGTACCCAACTTCACGTGGTTGAAGTTCAATGGCATGAATCACATACCATGATCCATTGAAAAGTGGGTTGTCTCTGGTGCTTGATCATACACGCTAACCCCTTGCGGCCATGCAAGCCGTGCATATTTTAGAATTGGTGCTCAAATGATTTGGCTTTTGTAGCACGTTCTATCTATGGACAGGAAGGAGTTCGTCCACCTTTAGCATGGTCCAATTTTGAGAAAATCATCCTCGTCACACGTGATTTATCCGTTAAAAATTGGTTCGTACTTCTTTCAGAAGTACCTTCCCATATTGGTACCAGCAGGGCGAAGTTAACTTCCAATGGTCGTCATTTTCGGTGACGATCGAGATCGCCGTGTTCGGTACGTGTCTTCGGTACTTCGAATAAAGCACTTGACCCACTTGTCCATAGAACCACCCTATGCATACATCGTATACTTTTGTTTGGTGGTTTATCGCAAGCTAGCTTGACGAGGCAACGAGCTGGCTAGTTCATTCTAGTTGATACAACGGGTTGCTATCGGCACCCATGTTATCATTACAATCGACATCTTATAACATGTATTGTACCGTCAACACTAGCATAGGTAGTCAAACCATAAGTCATGGCCATAGTGTGTCCGGCACTCGTACCAGTGGTGTATTCGGCACCCATGAAAAAAGTGCAACCCACATTTTTTGTCAATCGTGCAATCAGTGTTTATGACAACAGTGTATTTGGCACTCGTGCAACTGGTTTTTATGACAACGGTGCATCGGCACGCGGTTTTTTCGCCACACTCGTCGGTCATATATTCAACGCTCATGAAATTTGTGCGTTCGGCACTTGTGTGAATGCTACGAGTACATTTTCCATGATGGTCATATTCCAAGTGCAACCGGCACTTGTCAATCGACCATCACGGGTGGATTTCTACCATCACGTTTGTGTTTTGAGTGTGATCGGCACTCACGTTCTTGTTTTATTGAAATCCATACACAGATGGCTTATCCAACATTCTTGGTGCAATCGACACCCACGTGGATACACAATATGCATTTGTTTTGGTCATACCTATCTAGACCATGAGCAGTGCGTTCGGCACTTGCATCATGCATGCTTCCGGAATCCGTGATCAAAGTGAAACTTGCACTTTTTCCACTGGTGTGTTCGACACCGACAAAATTCTTGCAACCAACGCTTGTGCTGTTGCCCGTAGTACAATCGACACTTACGTCAATGATGTGGTTGATGCCCGTGTAACCGTGCAATCGACACTCATTTTGTGTTATCCGCACACGCATTGCTACGACGAGTAGGTGAGTTTTCGAGTGGTTAAAACACGTTCAGTGCTTTCATTTTCAAATAGAAAAGATCAAGAACTTGTCTCGACGTACATCACCGTTGTGGTTTTCTACCCCAGTGCCGTAGTGGGTCTTTTGCGTAAACAAAATTGTTTAGCGCATGTAGGACCCGTGTTGAGCCATGTCGTGGCTCTCGTCGATCACCCCTTCTGGGGTTTCTCACGTAATACCCCAAACTTTGGGGTTGATTCAGAAACATTTACCCACTCTCGATGCTAAATTTCTCGCATTGAAACTTCTCCAAGTGAGTTCTTTCCACGACATGGAAGACTGTCGGTTTTCCTCCTTTTTGTGCTTCGAAACGGAAAATAAAAAGAAATTCAGAACACTTGATCTTCAGAAGAGCTTAACTAGATCCTTTTGATTTTGCCTTAAAACCCATGGTCAAATTGACCACACACTCGTGTTCGACCAAAACGTTTTCATCATTTCGAACATTTTTATAAATGGTTAACATAGAATTCATCAACTTGAGGATTCATGAAAAATAAAAAAAATTCAGGCACGTCAAGTGCCTCTTTGTTTGATGCTTGGAATCTTCCAAGCGTCGCCCGATTGTGTGTTAGGAGAACTGTCGGTCTTCCCCTTTTCCATGAACAGAAAAAACATTGAAGAAAAGTAATTGAGAACTTCTCAATACCTATAGGAGTTAAGAATGAGCTCCATGCCGTCTTTACAACGATGAGAAGAGGGACTTCTTTCCCTCTCCTCCCCGTCGGCGCTGTCAGCACCACTGGAAGGAGGGAGGGAGGGAGTCCATCCCTCTCCCCTTCGGTTTCAATGCTGTGGGAGGGGGGAGGGATTCCCGTCCATCTCTTCCCTTTTGGTGCCGTTGGCGCCATGAAGAGGGAGGGGGAGAGGGCGTCCTTCCCTCTCCTCCCCTTCGGCGCCATCGGCATAGAGGAGGGAGGGGGTGGGGAGCGGGGATCCTGTCCCTCTCCTCCTTGGACAGTCGACCCATGGCGAGGGGGAGGGGGAGGATCTCTCCCCACTTGTCATGCCGCCGGGACGTTCGGGCTGAGCCTATCGGGCTCGGCCTGTCGGGCTCGGCCTGTCGGGCTCTCCTCAGTGCGAGCTCGCTCGCACCGGGGGGTTTTTCGCTGCTCGTTGGTGTCGAGCTCTCGGCTCATCCTCGCCGCCGGTCGGACGGTGTTTGGCCTCTCGCAATCTTCGCCAATCGGGCGGCGTTTGGATGAACCGTCCACACATTTTTTTTGGCTGTAAACTGCGTCGACGGCTAACACTATCCGTAGATTTCCAGATCCGACGTCCAAGTGTTTCCGACGGTCACATTTTTTTTCTTGCAGAAGCTCTGGCTCTGATGCCAATGTAACAACCATGGGCTGCTTTGCGACTAACTTCTGAACCCCAAAACGTAGGCGCTCAGAACGTGTGGTCTTAGGAGGGAGGGCAAATGGTCGCCTCAGCCATTTTGGCTAAGACGAACCGTGCCACAAATGGACAGGGTTGTCATAGGGCATGGACGTAAAACAATAATCCTAAGCCTAATCGTTCCACGTGGCATTGCCACGAGGGAATAGGACCCTAACAGCCAACTAGAGGGGAGGAGAAGGGACGCGATGGATTTTCCATCACGTCACTTCTTTCACCTAGAATCCGGCCACAGATATCTTCCAAACTCTAGCTTATTATGTTTTCCTCGAAACCTGAGCCTCGAGTACCCAAATTACCTGATAATCATTTAACGACCATTTTTAATCCTAAAAATGGCTTGCATACTACAACACAAAGAAGTCACAAAGAAAACAATTGCGGAATGCGTTATGGATGTGGTCCAGATCACGCTCCGCGACTTTGTCATTTCAAAACGTAGACAGCACAAAAGTTGAACCGAAAGTCAAAGTCGACCTAACGTTTTTGAGAAATCTTTACCACACACAAAAAAGAAGTCATCGTCGAATCGACATCTCTGTTTGCATCCTAAATACAGAGGCTAAGTCGACGTCGACGTGGATTATTTTTGGCGTACTCCTCATGTCGACGTCGTCGACACGAGAAGAGCACCAAAACAAGGTGAGTTGTCGATCAGACCTCATCCAGTCGACACCCCGATAGTCCTTGTCGGTATTTGCCGACAAGTACTAGCCAAAGAGGGATTTGAGGGGCTGGCTTGCTGTCCTCATCAGAGTCCCATTGTCGTCGGTCGGTACTGGCATCAAGTCCTCATGTCCGTATCACGGCTATTGAGGGTATCAGCGTCGGTATCGATTGGCCGTCCAGCCCAATACCGATAATGGTAACGATACGTTTTTTTCCAGTACTAGAAGAATCGCGCGATACAAGTATCACGTGAGTGATACTTGTATCGTGGGATACTCAGCCCTGCCAGTCTGGTCCCTCAATTGTGCACACCGTGCGATGGTTGCGTGCATAAAAAAATGCGCGCGGCCAGTTGCAAGGTGCATTGCACACCGGAAAAAACAAAAGCAAGGCCGACGAGTTTGCCCCCATTTTCCCCTAGTTTGAAGACTCTTAAGCACAACGAAATTCGTAAAACACAAAGAGAATGAGAGAGAGAGAGATTGGGGAGAGAGTGTGAAAGAGAGAGACACGCAAAGGTAGAGAAACAATAAAAATATACAAAGAAGAATCGTGAGCATGTAAGTCGTTTTCAACTCTTGACATATGTTTCTTAGTAAAAGGAAACGTATCAGCATACGAGACCTTATCTGCGCTTGTGTAAGTGATTAAGGTTTTTTTTTTTTTTCATGTTGTCGACGTTCTTCGGTGCGGTTTCACTATAGATATGCGGACTATGATATTGTTCCCCGTACGATTTTTTGCCCGATGGGCATCCGGAATATTCCTTTTGAACAGTGGCCCTCAGAAGTATTTTATGCATTTGGTGGACGTTATAGTCATTTTTCTGCCAAAATGGCCACTGCATCCTTTTTCCACCAAAAATTGCTATATTGTAAATTAGTTGCGAGCATAGTGGGTATGCGACAAAAGTACCCTTTCATAAAAGTCTAACTCCGTCGAGAATTCGACCAAACAACATCAAAACATCAACATAGTTCGCAAAACTTATGTTGAAAGTTTCTGAAAGGTGGTCGCAGTTATCATCAACTTCACGAACTGGACTCCGGAGGTCTGGGTTACTGGCTGGAATTCCGTCAGCCAAACGGCGTAAAAGCCCGGAGGTTGACGCGAGGTGGGCCATGAATTTAATGACAGAAATGGTGACTCACTATTTTGAGGGACTCGTGTACGTCAGGGACTTAACACTCCCCCCCCCCCCTTTTAGCCGCAACGTCCCAGCGCCATAGCAGACGTAGGCTGGTGACAACGAAAGTAGCCGTTGATCTAATAATTGATGTTTAAGAGATTGTCGTAGGGCTCCCAGCTGTTACGCGTAGCGTATTAACCGTAGGAATTAACCAGAAACTCGGATTTTTTCCACGGTGTCGATGTCCGAGGACATCAACACCGTGGAAAAGAATCCGAGGAATCGCCGTCCATGTCCCCGTCCACTTGTATAGGAGGTGGAGGTATGATGTCTCTGCCAAGGAAATTAGTACCGAGATCTCGGTAGTGCTTGAGTTTGCTATTATGGAAGGCAAGGTGGATCACCATGCTGTCAGGTAGGTGAAGTCGGGCGATGACAGGTGCTTGCATTCGCTCAATCTCACATGGTTCCAACCACCGAAATTTGAGCTTTGCAAAGTCTTGTCCTCTGAGTTTTATGTTCGCCGAGCTGAGGAGGACGCAATCGCTAGCGCTGATCACATCATCATCGCAATGTCCGTCGGCTGATCGCTTCATAGCTGCTTGATTCTTTACGAGAGTCTATGGTGTTTCCTAACAAATGCTTGTGAAGTCCATGCGATGGATTTTGACTGCAGGGATGTTGCTTTGACTCTGTAATCCAGCCGGTGTGGCAAGCTCTTTACCGTAAATCACTTCAGAGTGGATTTTTCCAGTTGTAATGGAAGTGGTGGAGCTGTATGCGATTTTGCTGTCAGCAGCTTAGCTTTCCAATCACTGTTGCATGGCTCACATAATGTGCGGAAAATTTGTTCGAGCGTCTGATTGGCCCACTTTGTATGACCATCGGTTTGTGGATGGAACGATGTTGATAGTTGGATCTGACTGCCCTAGCACATCATTTATTCGCCCCAAAAACCGCTAGTTAAGTGGCCGTCTGTATCGCTGATGATGGTACGTGGCACGCCGTGCAACCGTAATATTTGATTTAGAAACAGCCGCGGTGTCCCTTCTCCGATGACGATGGTTGCCGTCAAGATGAAGTGCGTCATTTTTCAGCACTTTTCCAACACAACGAGGATGGAATCATACCCCTCGGGTGTGACAAAAATTCCTGTCACGAAGTCCGCACTGATGTCACCCCATGGTTCTTTTGGAACAAGTAGAAATTGGAGGAGACCAGGTGGCCTCGAACAACGAGATTTTTATCTCTGATAGGTGTTGCACGATTTGCAGAAGTCGGTCTCCATCTTGTCACACCAATAGCACATTTCCAGCTTCTTGAGCATCTTGTCCTCGCCGAAATGTCCACGTGGACCGGTGTCATGACATTCCGCCAGTAGCATTCTTTGTAGCTCCTTGTTTGGTGGAATGAAGACCTGGCAAGTGAATTGTCGTCGACAGTAGCGGCCGTCGAACCAGATCATGGTCTTGTCATACCCGCCGAAATCCTTGAAAGCCTTTGCGATCAATCTTGCGAGGTACGGGTCTTCTTTGAAAAGCAACGTGTTGATCTCAGCCATAAAATATGGTCACCAACTTAGAGCATCCGCTGGATACATATTGCTAGGCCGGCACTTGATGTTGTAATCAAAATTGGACTCGAGGAGCTCCATCCATCAAGTTCGTTGATGGCTCAGATTTGGCTGGGTTTTGAGACATTTCAGTGCGTGATGGTCCGTGTAAACCATGCATAGTTGACATAGTTCCGAGGAGAACCACCATGTCATGAACGGGTGCATGACTGCGAGCATTTCTTTCTCGTGTACTACATAGTTGAGTTCTGGTCCGCGTAGTTTTTGCGACATGTATGTGACCGGTTGTTCTCCACCGTTGTTGTCTTGGAGGAGAACGGCTCTGATGGCTCGATCGGACGCGTTGGTGGCTATGATGTAGCCCAATGTTGGATGTCTCAATTGTAGGGCTAGCACCGAGGTCAGATCGTTTCTCAAAGATTTGAACACCTACTTTTCATTATCCCCCTAGTTCTACTCGATGGTTTCCCGGGTGAGATCGGAGAGAGGCACTAACACTTGAGGATAATCCTTTACAAATTGATGGGAATAGTTACAAAGTCCCAAAAAAAGTTGAACCTCCCAAACATTTGTACTCGTCGGCCAACAAGAAACTGCCTCCACCTTTCTTGGGACCATGGTGATTCACCCGCTGTGGATGATGTGGCCTAAAAACTTGATTGAACGACAAAAAAAGTCGCACTTCCAGACTTTTCCATTTTTTTCTCTTTGTAATACTTCAAGAACTTTCTTAATATGTCCATTGTGCTCCTCCGGGATGGAGCAACACACCAAGATGTCATTGAGGTACACAACTACAATCTCGTCGAGGTATGGGCGGAACATGTTATTCATCACTGCCATTAATGGTACATGGATGTTTGTGAGTCTAAATGGCATAACCGTGAACTCGAAGTACTCGTACCAGGTACGCAATGTTGTCTTCTTGACGTCCTTATCACGTAGGGAATCTGATGATAACCACTACGTAGGTAATTTTTTTTAAAAAAATGCCCCATAAAGTTGGTCAAAACGTTTGTCTTCTCGTGGAAGAGGGTAGCCGTTGTTGATGTTGTTCAATGCTCGGCCATCCACGCACATCAACATCTCTCTTATTTTCTTCTTTACAATAAATCCGGGTATTTTGTATGGTAACATGGGGGGTCAAATGAACCCCTGAACGAGCATCTCGTCCAGGTGCTCTTTTAGTTCGATTAGCTCGTGATTGCTCTTCAGATAGTTCCCCTTCATATTCATTCTGCTTTCCAATTTCAGGTCTATCTGATGGTCGATGTTCCATTGCGGAGGTAGCTCTCAAGGTAGTTCATCGGAAAAATCCCCTTTGAACTCCTCAATGAGTGTCGTTAACTGTTCTGGTACGACTATGAACGTCTCAAGTGTCGAGGTCGTCGTCGTTGCCTTGATGCCCAGGAATTCCTCCGCTAAGCACGCTTGAGCTCCATGTTTCAGGTACCGCTTGGCCATGTACACAAATATCGGTTAGCGTCTTGTGGCTTCAACAACTTCCTCTACTACTTCCACCTCTGCTGCTTCTTGTAACCGCCATTGCATCGTGGGTCGCTCAACCAGAGGAAGGTGTCGTTTTCTTCCAGTAATGCTGACGCAATCTGCTACTCCAATTCACAAGCGGATTGGCCGGTATAGGAAATCTTGTCCGAGGATGATTTTGTGGTCGCTCATTGGGAAAGTCCTCTAGACCATTATGTTGTGCAGATCCCCGATTTACAATCTGAGTGGTTCATGAAGTTAGCAAATTTGCAGCCATCTATTGAAAGATTTCCTTCAAATATCCCTGGTTTGGTTTTCATACCTAGCTTCAAAACCATGTCATTTCTTCTAAAGGTGGAAGAAGGTCCACCATCCACTGATGCCGGTACTGTTCTACGACTCTTTTCATCCCTCTCTTGTACTCGTAGTTGTATTGTTGTATGGTCTTCCCCGTATCCTTTGTTGAACTTTGCTATCTCAGGAACCCTCATATGCAGTGATGTGAGCCGCTCGGATGGGCAATTGACTGGTGCAAAAAATTCTGAACGGACAGGAGCCTCTCCGTCTACTCCTGCCCTTTTTTGTTTCTTGACTCCCTAGTTGGGAGTCAAGACTAATTCACCGTGAATTCCCCCCCTTTTTGGTTTGTTGATGTTGTTTTTTTACTGTCGCGTGAGATATGTCCTGGCTTCCTGCACATCTAGCAGAGCGATTGATCGCGTTGAGAGATGCCGTCAATTTCCATTAAAGACTAGGTTTCCTTCGACCGTGACTTTCCTCATCCACAGTTAGGATTGTGGCTTTGGGGTCGCCAGCCGTTGGATTCCTAGATACGAGCATTGTAGTCATCGGTATTGATGCGATTGTTTGCTATGGTCATTTGTGGAAGGTCGTCTTAGATGTCAGAAATGGCGATTGCTCGCCGAATGTCTCTCTTGAGGTTGCTGTAGTAGAAACATAGTTTGTCGGGGACGAGTTCACTACCGGTGCAGATTTTGTAGAAACACATAGTGTACTGAATCACGCTTGAATCCTGATGTCAATGTTGGAGTCTGTACCATACTTCAGACTTCTCATCCAGTTTTTCAAAATGAGCAAGAGTAGCGTGCACACAGTCGTTCCACGTTTCCGATGGCGTGAATGAGTTGTGCCACATTGGATCAATCTGCTGGAGAGGTAGTACGCCTTCGGTCGACGATGTGAGAGCGGTTGCATGAGCCGTTGATCCGGTTCTTCCGGTCTCTTGCTGTCATTGGATGGTCATAAAGTCGGACCACCAACTCAAAGCCGTGCCACGCAGAAGCGAGATTGATTGTTGTCATTGACCCAAGTAGTGGTGAAGTAAGCTTTAAACTCGTCAACCATATCCAAACCGTCGGTCCCTTGGATTTCTTGGGGTCGAACGTCTTGAGATTTGTCGGTCGAATCTGGGATTTGGTCGAGAGCTATAGATTTCTATTGGTGAGTATCACTTTGCATGTACGAGACACCCAATTTTCCTCCATGGCCATGTTGAGTTGCTTGAGCACACTGGTGTTGAGGCACTTGAGTCCCAAGAGCTTCTAGTAAAGGTCGTCATTGATTCACGCTTGTCAGCCGGTGCCCCCCTATCGTGCCAGGTGTCATCCCGACAGGCAGCTACGGGAGCAAGAGGTTCGCTGAGCCCAAGGATTTTGTCACTAGGTTGGCCGACGGGTTTTTCAATGTCGCGTCATTCAGTGTGAAGGTTGCTACAATTTTCTGGTTTGCCTGGACTGCATCGGTGTTTGTGCGTTGCTGATCCTCCATTGCCGGATTACTCGCCAGTGACTGCTCCTCGTCATGAGTTTGTGAGGTTTTCAATCTTCAGAACTCTAGAGATGTGCGAAGGACTCCTGCGAGGTTGTCACCAGGTAGTTAAAGGGTTGATTGTCCCTCCAACGCCGCTGCACTACAATACCACGTGTTATGCCAAACGGAACGTAGGTGGTTCACAAGGATAAGGTACAGGCTAAAAGACAACTCAAGGCTTTGGGAAAAATGGATAATTTGTATGGAATAGTTAGTGTACTTAGATGATGTGTCGAGTGAGTCAAGGACATGTATACAATACCGAGAATGATAATGAAGCATATGTCGGATCCTAGGAGCTCGAGCCAAGCGACGCGTGCAAGGTCGCACCATGAGTGTTGGATTCGAGAAACTCCGCCAAGAAGTCAAGGGGCTTCGAGAATAGCCACCCACGCTTGTATGAAATTCTAGCACCGTCGAGAAGTTGACCGGAAAATATCAAAACATCAACATAGTTTGCAACACTTCTGTCGACCTTTCTTGATGGTGGTCAAAGTTGTCAAAAAATTCTGAAACAGGACACCAGAGATCGGGACCATTGGCCACAATACCCTCGGCCGAACGACGCACAGATTAAAAGGTGGTGGACGCACGGTGGGCCATGAATACAATGACAAAGATTTCCACTTGCTAAATTTAGGGACATAACAATTCTGAAGATTATCACCATGTCACGCCTACGTTTTGTGCTATGGGGAATCATCTCTAGGACGACCAATGTTACGCTGAGCAAAACGTAGGTGGTTAACAGGGATGAGGTGAAGAACAGTAGAAGATTCTAGGAATGGGGAAAAAAGGATAATTGTCATTAAGTAGTGAGTGTACTTTGATGACAGGTGTCAAATAAGTCGAGTACATATATACAACAACGAGAATGAAATTGAAGCATATGTTGTTTCCTCGGTGTTCGAGTTACGCGGCACATGCGAGGTCGTGTCATGAGTGATTGCTTCAAGAAGCTTCACCAAGAAGTCGAGGGGATTCAATAATACCAAGGCACGGTTTTACAAAAGTCCAGCATCGTCAAGAAGTTGACCGAACAATCGAAATAATGATATGGTTCATGATGTTTCTGTCGACCATTCTGGAAAGTGGTAAGAGTTGTTAGAATTGTATCGAATGGAACACTGGAGGTCGGGGCAGGTGGCCAAAATGCCCTCAACCGATCGGTGCAAAACCCCTGAGGCTGACATGCGGCGGGCCATCGAGTGTAAGAAAAAAATGCCCACTGGCAAAGTTCGTGGACTTGTGTACGTCAGGGACGTGACCATTTCCCTCCCCTTTCAGCCGCGATGTCTAGGAAGTAAAGCGTTGTTATGTGCGGTGTTGTAACCATGCTTGTTGACCAGATATTTGGTCTTTTTTCCACGGCATCGATGTCCAAGGATGTCTTCAACCATGTACTCTGTATCCGCGACCACTTGAACAGGATGTGGAGCTATGGTGTTTTTGGTGAGGAAGTGCTTACTGGGGTCCCGACATTGCTTAAGCTTGCTAATTTGGAAGAGAGTGTGGATCATCATGCTATCACGTAGGCAAAGGCAAGAAAAAACAAGGATTTGTATTCACGCAATGTCAATCGGTCCCAAATATTGGGATTTGAGAGTCAAAAAGTGTTGTTTGTGGAGTTTGATATTCGTCAAGCTGAGAATTACACAATTGCTAGTGTTAAATATGTTGTTGCTATGATGTCGGATGGCTCCTCACTTCATAGCTACTTTGTTATTCACAAGGATGTATCGTGTTTCCTCCCAAATATTGGAGAAATTCCTACGGTGGATGTCCACCGCGGGAAATTTGCTCCAGCTCTACAGTCCTCTTGGTATGGCAGAAAAATTTCCATAGACTACTTCAAACCAAAATTTATCTTTTGCGATAGAAAGGACGGATTTATGTGTGAGTTTGGCAGCCAACAGCTTGTTTGCCGAATCAATGCCGTGTGACTTGTATAACGCACGGAGAAGTTGTTCGAGCTTCTGATTGGCCCGCTCCATTTGTCCGTCGCTTTGAGGATGGAACACGGTAGATGGTTGGATTCTACTGCCATTACGCGTCATCAGCTCGCACCAAAACTGGGTGGTGAAGCAGTTGTCTCTATCAATGGTAATGGTGTATGACATGTTGTAGAGCCGAACGATCTTCTTTAACAACATCAGTGCTGTTCTTTCTATAGTGACAGTGGTCTTCGTCAGAATGAGTTGCGGCTTTTTTTTAGTCTGTCCACCACTAGGAGGATGGCGTCGCATTCCTTGGGGGTGGCAGAAAATCTTATCACAAAGCCCATGCTGATGACGACATATTTCTCCATCAGAATAGGGAGTTGTTGGAGTAGAATGTGTGGTCTTGTGCGACAAGATTTTTGCTGCTTACAGGTGTCGCAAGATTTGCAAAAGGCTGACAAGTCGGTCTTCATCTTGTCCCACCAATAGTTTTTTGCCAGCTTATTGAGCGTCTTGTCCTCGCCAAAGTGTCATTATGGACCGGTGCCATGTCATTCCTCCAATAGCATTATTTGTAATTCCTCCTTCGTAGTTATGGCATCGATAGTAAGGGTTTTCGAACAAAAACTTAGTCTTGTTGTATTCGCCAAACTCCTCGCAACCCTTTGCAAACAACCTCACAAGGTACGGGCCTCACTCAACAAATGACACATTGGAGTACCCAACAGACAGAGTATCCCTTTCTTCCGGCCGGTACTCGATGTTGTAGTCAAAGTTGGACTTGAGGAACTCCATCCATCGAGTTTATTGACAGTTCATATTGGGATCAGTCTTGAGATGTTTTGAGTGTGCGATGATCAGTACGGACGATGCATTGTCGACATTCCAGGTAGCACCGCCAAGATTGAAATGGGTGTACCACTGAAAGAATTTCTTTTTCATGCACAGCATAGTTGAGTTATGGTCCACGTAACTTTCTAAACATGCACACGGCCAGTTGTTTTCCGTTGCTGTTGACTTGGAGAAGAACAGCTCCGATTGCCTCATCGGATGCATTGGAAGCCATAATGTATTTCATTGTCGGATCCTCCAGTCATAAGGCTAGCGCCAAGATCAGAGAGTTTCTCAAAAAGTTGAGGGCTTCTTGTTTGTTATCCGCCCCATTCCACTTGGTGGTTTTACGAGTGAAATCGGAACGCCTCTATCTTTTTCGGTTCCATGATGTTTTGCCTGCCGCCTATGATGTGGTGCAAAAACTTGATCAAACGGTAACCAAAGTAAAACTTTGAGAGTTTTCTGTAGTTTTCTCACTTTGTAAAACTTCAAAAACTCTTTGGAGATGTCCATTGTCTGCCTCCGGGGTGCTGTTGTACATCAAGATGTTGTCAAGGTAAACAATGACATAGTTATCGAGGTATAGGTAAAAAAACAATGTTCATTGCCGCCATGAATTTTGCAGGGGCATTTGTGAGTCCGAATCACATAACTATGAGCTCAAAGTGCCTGTATCTTGTGGAGAATGCGGTTTTTAGGATGTTTTTATCAAATACGTAGATCCGATGATAGTTTCTACATAATTCAATTTTGCTAAAAATCTTGGCCCCGCGGAGTTGGTCAAGAATTTCATCTCCTTGCAGAAAAGTGTAGGAATTCTTGATGGTGATGTCATTCAATTCTCAGAAATCCATGCACATCCAAATTCTTTGAGTTTTTATTTTTACGAAAAGTAAAGGTGCTACGTAGGATGACGTGGAAGGTTAGATAAACCCTTGACTGTGAATTTTGTCCCGCTACCTTTTCAGCTCGGCCAGCTTGTGGGTGCTTATCCGATAGGTCCTTTTCACCGTCGATCTGCTACCCAGCTTCAGGTCCATCTGGTGGTCGACATTCCGTTGCACACTTAGCTTTTGGGATAAGCTATCGGGAAAAAATCCTTCAAACTTTTCAATGAGCAGCGCAAGCCTCTTTGGAACGACTACGAAATTCTTGGGTGTCGAGGTCAATGTAGTCGCCTTCGCAGCTGCAACTTCTTTCGCTTCCCCCTTTCCTATGTGGACTAACCACACTTTAGCTCCGCGTCACAGATATCACTTGGCCATGTCCAAAGATATTGGCTTCTATTTTACGGCTGCTGTACATTCTTATGCTGGTTCCACCCATGCTACTTCCTTTAACCACCAATGGGTTGTGGGTCGCTTGACTAGAGACAGATGTCGGTTTTTATCATTAAGGCTGATGTAGACTGATCTGCAACTCCAGTCCACCTGCGGATTGTGTTTGTACAAGAAATCTTACCAGAGGATGATTTTGTTGTCACCCATTGGGAAATTCCTCTAGACCGTTACATCATGCAAATCTTCGATTTGTAGTCAGAAGGGTCCATAAAGACAAAAAAAATCTACAATCTTCTGTTGATGGTTGTTCCTTTGAGCACTCTGGGTTTGCTCTACAAACCCATCTTCTTATCCATATCATTTCTTACAAAGTTGTGAGAAGCTCCTCCATCCAATAATGTCAGTACTAATCTGTGAATTCTACAATATCTTGGTTGCACCCGTAGCAGTATTGCCGGATGGTCGTCCTCGTACCACTCTTCCAACTTTGTAATCTCAGGAATCCTCGTTTGTGGTGATGTGAGCCGGTGAGATGGGCGATCGGTCAGACCGATTTTTTTTCGATCGAGCAAGAGTCTTCTCGTCTAATCTTGTCATGTTCCGTTTCCCGACTCCTCATTTTTCCTTTGCGGTGTCCTCCACTTTTTGGTCTACTGATATCTACTATCGTCTTTCCACTAGCCGGACGCGGGTGACACTTGTCACTTTATTAGAGGATGACTTGAATGTTTCTCATAATGGTAGGACGCAGGTGACACTTGGTCTACTGATATCTACTGTCTACTAGTCTAAGCAACAAAAAATACCGTACTGATCTTAGATTTCATGGTCCAAAATAATTTTCAGTGTGTAACTTAGGTTCACACTTTACTTCCTTTATTTTACCGTTGCCAAAAATGAACAAATTTGGTCATATGGTATCCTTGATTTTGTAGGCAGCCCACACTGGTAACCATTTTCCATGGTCCGAAGGTGGGTTCGAATCCCGAAATCCGGACTCGATGAGACCGGTCCCCGGACTGTTGCACGACACCCGTTGATTCCCCCCCCTCCCCCACGTCCCCTCGCATCGACTCCTCCACTCTGCAATCCCCTCCCCCATGGCGTGGTACGTGCCAACATACGTGGCGCGAGCCACGTATGTTGGCACGTATCACACGTCGAAATCTCGGAACACTCTCCGATTGGCGTGAAATGCTGCGAGTACCCTGATTAACACATGCATGAGATGTCCTCTCTTTGAAAACCATACAACACATCTGACACAAATATTTTAGCGTTATCAAATTAACACGAAATATTACTAGCACGTAGCCGAATTCATGAATTCTTCGTAAAAAAAAAACAAATCACAATGAAATCTAAGATTAGTACGGTATTAAGTGGCGAGGTGCTTACCGAGCCTCAGACTGTCCGGTACCCAGGTGTCTGACCTTTGGCAGTCACGGCTGTAACGGACGCCCGTCTTGAACACACCGAGGTTGGCAGATGCCCAGCGCCCTTGGTACTCGTCGACGCAAAAGGAGCCGTTGCTCGCACTCGCGGTCACTTGACGGCTGTGATGAACCCATCATGTCCAGCTACAATCATCCACCATTCGATCGCCCATTGTAAAGATCTTTTAGCCTCATCGATGTGAGAGGAGCCGATGCTCGCACTATCAGTCCACGATCCTTCACCGTCGGATCTTCCCTTTACGAAGATCTTCCTTTTTTATCCTTGGTGCACTGCCATAGTTCCTGTCTTTCCCGTGTCGAGCAGTTAGACACAGACTATGCTACTTTTGGTTGCCAGTTGTAGCAGAAGGTATGCCACTTTCTTCTTTTTGGCCTTGGCTTCTAGTCCAGCCGTTGGATTGAGCTGAGATTTGGAGCGTAGCATATTGATAACGAGATCTTTCTATTGATGCCGTGGGATCTTGCATCGGAGCAGCCAGGAAAGAGATAGGCAGATTTCAGCACTCCCCCCCTTGTGCCACAATCTCCACAGGAGATGTGTGCACAACGAAAAGTACCCCTCCATGAAAAGTGAATGGTTTGAGATAGCGAGGCATGGGTTTGCATGTTCCGGAAAATCCCCCCTCCCTCCCCTCCCTCCCCCATGCGAGCCGGACCGAGCCAAGAAAAAGGAGAGGTGAAGAAAACGAAGAGCGGGGCCAAAAAATGGGAAAGCCGGTGAAGGAAGAAGGAAAATGGAAACAGGGTGGTACTGAGGGACTAAGTGGACCCATCCGGGCCATGCCTGGGCCTTGCCCTACGGCAGTAACGTGATGTCATCAGTATCCCCCTGCCCGAACTGCCCGAGGGGGGTTCCCCCCCCCCCCCTCCCGCGTCCGGCCCCCATTGGTGAGCTGACATTGGCAGCCCACCATTGGAGAGTGCATACTGAACGCCAGCAGCACGGATATGTGTGCCGCAGAAATGCGAATGTGGCTGCCGTGGACGCACCCGACTGCCGGCTGAAAGAGACGCGGCTGGAGGCGGACCCTCGCGAGGAGAGAGGACAGTAGGCCCGTGGACAAGTGTCAAAAACGTCCGGAAAGGGCGAGAGAGGAGAGGCGAGCGAGTGGTTAATGAGTCAAGAAGGCAGCCTGGAGTTTGGCGCGAAGCGCGGATGGAGCCGCGTGTGGGGAATCGCAAGGTCAAGGGGAGATGCGCAAGGAGGAGCGCAAATGGAAGAGCAGAGGCAGGTTGAAGCAAGCGGGGGGGGGGGGGGGGGGGGGGCGATAGCACCTCGAACAGCCACCAGACCCAACGCCTCATGTGGGGGGGTCTGGGAGGCCATGCAAGGAGCAGGAGAGAGAGCAGAGCGAAGAGGAGAGGGGCTTGGTGGCCATGCCCGCCCCGATTCTGTGCCAACGCCTCATGTGAGGGGCACGGAATGAGAGCGTCACAGCGGCACTACCAAGAGCCGTCTGTCCCAACACATCATGTGGGGGGGACACAAGGAGACGACCGAGAGAGAGGGGGTGGACACTAGGGAGCGAAGAGACCAAGGCGGGAGCAGAGAAGAGCGTGACGCTTAGAATCTTGTGCCTTGGTGAGGATGTTGACAGTCTGGTCAGCGGTGGGTATGTAGTGAAGCTGAACCTCGCCATTAGCAACACCGGCACAGACGTAGTGGAACTGGCTTTTGACGTGTTTTGTGCGATCATGAAGAACAGGGTCTTCAGAGAGAGAGCAATGTCGCCTTCGTTGTCGCAGTACAGGATGGTGGGTTCCAGTTGCTCAAAGCCCAGTTCAACAAGAAACACACAAAACCATACGGCTTCATGCGATGCTTCACTTTCTGCATTATATTTGACCTCTGTAGAAGAGAGGGCCACGGCGGATTTCTTTCTGGAGCGCCAGCTGGCGGGACCACCGTTGAGAAGAAAGACGTACCCGGAGTTCGATTTGCTGGTGGAATGGTCACCAGAGAGATCGGCGTCGCTATACCCGATGAGAGTGTTGTTGCCGCTGCCTTGATAAAAAATCTTAAGCGTTGCGGTACTGCGGAGGTAGCGGATGGACCGCTTGGCGGCAACAAGATGAGCTTGTGAGGGAGTTTGACTGCCTTGAATGAGGATGCCAATGACGTAAGAGAGGTCGGGTCGCGTAGCAACGGAGGCATACATGAGGGAACGGACCATGCGCGGGTAGAGTTTGGTGTCTGCGAGAGATGCTCTGGTGTCGGGTGTAACGGGTTTGGTCAGCCCGTGTTGAGCAGCCAAGGGAGTGTCCATGGGGGATGCAGCACCCAGGCCAAACTTCTTGGTAACACGGTTGGCGTATGTCTGTTGCAAGAGGGAAGTGTGGCCGTGAGCGTTGTGAGGGGAGACCTGGATCCTCAAGTAGTACCTGAGTGGTCCCATGTCAGACATCTCGAAGCGCGTAGTGAGTTCTTGTTTGAAGGTGGAGATGACAGTCATGGTGGGCCCAAAGATGATGACATCATCGACGTATAGTATGACGTCGAGTGAGTGTGTGCTTCTGCGGAAATACACAGAATGGTCGGAATGAAGGCGTTGAAGACCCTGTGTGAGGAAGAACTCATGAATCTTCTTGTTCCATTGGCGTGGAGCCTGATTTAGGCCATAGAGGGAGCGGTTGATCTTGCAGACGTAGTCTTCCTGACCTGCGACTTGAAATCCTTCGGGTTGAGTGATGTAGATGGTTTCGTCAAGATCACCATTGAGGAATGTACACTTGACATCCATCTGGTGGAGGTGCCATTTGTTCGTGGCTGTGTGAGAGAGGATGATGTAAATTGAAGAGTATTTGGCAACCGGGGCGAAGGTGTCACTGTAGCTCCAGTACTTCACTATAGTTGCGAGCAATGAGTCGGAAGTTGTAGCGTTCAAAGTCACCTGTACCGTTCAGCTTAGTGCAGAATACCCATTTGCAGGTGACAACGGGCTCACCGGATGGTCATGGCACCAGGGTCCATGTGTTTTGCTTCTGGAGCTGTGTGTATTCTTTCAGTGCAGCCTGGTACCAGTGAGCGCAATCTAGACCGCGAAGAGCGTCTTTGTAGCTTGTGGGCTCAACGGCTTGGATGATGAGGGCCAGATCATCATCATCATCGATGGTGAAATTGCTGAGTTGAAGATATGTTGGAGCACGCATTCTGTGTGTACTGCGTCGATGTGGTGAAATAGTTGCCTGATGATCTGCCACTGGGACAAGGGTCACAAATGCATGTTCAGCTGGGAGGACACGTGGTAGAACCGCATCATGTTCATTAGGCTGAGGATCGATGGGGGATTTTTGAAGGGGCTCCACTTCACTGGGCAGGTGAAGTATGGTGGTGATTGAAGCTGGGGTTCCTTGCACCTTGCAGTTGATGAAACTCTCGTAAAAAAATGACGATGGCTGCAAATGACCCTTTTTCTGGATGGATCCCAAAGACGGTAGATGTCGGCATGATCGTCGTAGCCAAGAAGAATGCAGGACTGGCTTCTTGGTTCCATCTTGGATCGTTCTGTTGGGCAAACCAATGCATGGGTAATGCAGCCAAAGATGGGTATATGCCCAAGATGAGATGGATGTCCCGTCCATGCTTCAAATGGTGTATGCATGCCTGCAGGGAGCTTTGATGTGGGGAGACAATTGATGATGTAAGCAGCAATTAGAATCACTTCGGCCCAAAAAACGGATGAAAGTCCGGTTGTGTGCAGCATGCAACAAGTCTTCTCAAGAAGTGTCTGGTTCATCCTTTCTGCTTTCCCATTTCTTTGAGGAGTCTTGGGAATGATGGTTTGATGCTGAATGTCTTTATAAGCGAGAGGACCATTGACAAATTCTCCTCCGTTGTCTGATCGGATTTTCGTGACGGTGAGGTTGGTCTCTTTTTTTATTTGTGTGATCCAGATCTTGAGGATGTGAGAAACTCTCGACTTGTGACGAAGCACTTTGACCCATACCATGTGGCTGTATTCATTAAGGATTACCAGAAAGTAGTGCTTGCCTGACATGGATGGCTCCTTGATGTAACAAAGATCCATGTGTAGAAGTTACAATTTTCCTGTTGTGCTGATGTCCGGATAGGACTGAAAGCTGGCTTTCAGTCCTATCCGGAGGATAGGACTGAAAACCAGCTTGATGATGTTTACCTGTGAGGTAGCCTGTGCATGGAGGAGCTGAGACATGGTGGTGCAGCGTTGAGGGTAGATACTTCACCAGTTATCGGGTGGACATCTTGTGAAGTGTGCTGAAACCAACGTGCTCCAGTCTCTTGTGCCAGAGTTCAACTGCTGGATTTGAGATAGCTGAGTTTGATGTTCCATCGCTGGCTGCAAAACCAAGCTCCATAAGATTTGTTGAGACTGTTGGTTCTTGGGTCTTTAGAGCTGTGAGGTTGTCCGTCCGGCCAGGGATTTCCCATTAAAGATGCGGCAGTTTTTGCCAATATAAAAAATTACTTGTAGTTCCTTGTCATTCATCCTTGTGGCTGAGAGAAGGTTTGCCGCCAGATCGGGAATATAGAGGACATTTATGAAAATCCGAGTTGTATTTCCCTCGAGAGATATGCCAATACAAACTGAGCCTTCACCATATGCTGGAATGATGCGTCCATCTCCAACTCTGACTGGTCTTGGAGTTGTGAAAGCTGTGTAGTTGGTGTACCAGTCCTTCTTGCAAGTCATATGATTGGTGCAGCCACAATCAATAGTACAGGCCAAGACTCCAGCTGCAAGAAGAAAAGCACTGTCGATGGAGCAAAAGGCCGTCTTTTTTAGGGAGAGTTGGTCATTGGCCATTGCCACAGCTTCTCAGTTGGTTGACTCACTGGTAGAGGATGATTGAATGAACGCATCTTGTGATGATGTGGCGGTTGTTTTCATTTCATTATCTGAATGGCTGAACCTTTTTTGTTTGTTGTAGAAACCTAAGAGCATGGCTGCAATAGAAGAGATGAGGTTAGATACTATTGTATTAGCAGCCTCTTCTGGTTTAGCAGCGAGGAAGGCTTGGTGATTGGGTCTTTGTTGGTTGAAGAAAGGTCTGTGTTGAGGGCAACCCTTCTGAACATGACCTGACTTCTTGCATCCCCAGCAAATGCGTTCTTCTGTATGCACATATGGTTGAGGATGGGCAACTGGTTGACTGCGATATCGATGTCCAGAGCCATCCATATGTCTTTGTCCATAGTTGCCAACAGTACCATATGATCCAAATTTTTTTGTTCGCTGCCCTTGGTACTTGGCTACGAGGACGGATTCCCCACCATTTTCTTTTGCGTACTTTTCTTCTGCCAGCATAAGCTCATGAATGGCCTTCTCCAGTGTGATTGAGTAAGATTGGGAGGTAGCATTGTTGGCTGGGACAACCACGGGAGCAGCGACAGCAGAAGCAATAGTAGTAGCAGCAGTATCAGCAGTGGCAACCCTGGCGTTTCCAGTTGCTGCTCCAGCATTTGCTCCTGCTTGGTTTGCCAGGAGAGCTTCCATGCGAGCTAGCCGTGCTGTCACTGATGCGAGCTCAGAGGTGTTTTGTGCCAAATTGTCATCAAAGTCCTTTCCTTGAGTCTGGAAGGTTTCAAGGCGGTCAATGATTTCATGGAACCTGGCTAGAAGTCCACTGAAAAGGGTTAGAATAAGAACTTTCTCTGAAATAGGTTCAAGTGCGTTTATGTGACCAGCAAGGTGCTTGAGATGAGAGATATGGTCTTCAAGATGTGTTCCCTCTTCCATCTGTTGAGTATGGAATTCTTTGAGAAGACTACGGAGCGCTCCATCACTTGTTCTCTCATATCGGAGTTGGAGAGCCTTTCATGTAGTTCTGGGACAGAGAGTCGGATTCTTGTCTCGAATGATGAATTCGAGGTGTTCAATAAGATGCATAGCCAAAAAGGAAAAAGCTTGATCACATCAATGTTTCCATGCTGTGTGCTCTTCCGCTGTAGCACTGCCTCCTGGTACATCAGTGGGTGGATCTTCCACCATACCCCATAGTCCTTCTTCAGGAATACCATCTTCATGTCAAAAGCGAAGGTAGTGTAGTCCTCTTTATCAAATTTTTGCAGTTTGAAAAGATCATGTCCTCCCATGATGCCGTTTGCCATGATGATAATTCAAAGAAAAACTGGTGATTCCATTTCCTTGAAGGCACCCCCTGCTCTCATACCAAATATCAAAATTAGGATCTCTAAATACCTTAGGAATACATCACGAAATTTCTTACAACTGTTGGTCACTTTGAAGTACACGCCTCAAGGCGTTACCATGCACAACCCACACACTTCAAATCTTCTCAGTTCCTTGTACTCAATCTCAGATGCAACATGATTTTCAAGAGCCTCAATCAGGCATTCAACTGGACGACTCGTCTCTTGCCAATTTTGACAATATGTTGCACTAATGAAATGATGAAGTACAGACGAAGCAATCTACAAATGAAACTACTATCTATTTGTACTAGTCTAAGCAGCAGAAAATACAAATTGGTGAGGTGCTCATCGAGCCTCAGACTGTCCGGTACTCCGGTGTCAAATCTTCGGCAGTCACTGCCGTACCGGATGCTGGTCTTGAGCACACCGAGGTTGGCGGATGCCTAGCGCCCTCGGTACTCGTTGACGCGAGAGGAGTCGTTGCTCGCACTCTCGGTCACTCGACGACTGTGATCAGCCTGTCGTGTCCAGCTGCGATCATCTACCATTCGATCGCCCATTGTAAATATCTTTTAGCCTCATTGAAGCGAGAGGAGCCGTTGCCCGCACTCTTGGTCCACGATCCTTCACCATCGGATCTTCCCTTTACAAAGATCTTCCTTTTTGATCCTCGGTCCACCGCCATAGTTCCTGTCTTTCCCGTGCCGAGCAGTTAGAAACAAACTATGCTACTTTTGGTTGCCAGTTGTAGCAAAAGGTATGCCACTTTCTTCTTTTTGGCCTCGGCTTCTAGTCCAGCCGTTGGATTGAGCTGAGATTTGGAGCGTAATAAATTGATGACGAGATCTTTCCATTGATGCCGTGGGATCTCACATCGGAGCAGCCCGGAAAGAGATAGACAGTTTTCAACACCTCTATCACTCCTTTGCTCAGCTCCACTTGTCAAGTGTATATCCTCTGCTCTAAGACTCTCTCATCATACTTGTGTCTACTCGTCCACTCTGCTTCAGCTCCCACAATGACCACTTTTGCCGTTCCGTCTAAATTGCTGCATTTCTTTACAACCATCTTCTTCAGTCATTTCTCTCCCACGGGACATCACCCTACATTGCTTCTGCCTGCTTCTGCCATCTCACACTCCGCTGTCTTCATTATTCTAACATTGCTCCTCTATATTTTGACCGGTAGCATAACTGGGCACATGGACAAGGTGTGGTTTGAGCCACGACGTGGACGAAACCCAAGGTGGAAGGTGAGCTCGCAGCTCACCTGACCGTGGAGGAGCTCATCCCACATAACTAGTCCTCTCTCGCTTTTATCTCCTGTCTCCTTCATGCAACTTTTGTCACCTTGGCCTTATCTATGGCGTCGGCCCTCTTGTGACTGAAATTTTACTCTCTTGCACCCCTAGCTCTTCTCCCTCACTTCCTTTGTCCATCCACTAGTATCAGATTGAGGGTAATAGCATCCGCGCATAAGAGGGGTAGTGTGGAGCAGAATTAAGAGCAATCCAGGGTCACGATAGCCGCCGCTGCCACCGCCGCTGCTACAACAGATCCATCACAGACAGCGGACATACAGTGACGACAGCTGAAGCCACGCCCCTGAAAACTCCCCCTTGGAAGGCTTGGCTCTCTTGCCAGTGGTTTTGCCTTATTCCAAGAGGAAGCATCTCCTCCACAACGGCCGCCACCAACAGTGGCAGCTTGCCACTGCACGCCATCCTTATCCGGCAATTGGTGTCTTCCACTTTTTATGGCGTCAAGCAGCCTGCTGTCAACCAGTCCCGCTCCAACAGCCAACCATGGACAATGGGTATATGACCAACTCGCGGTTGAGCAATCTACAGGTCATTGCACCAGAAACGACACCAGCAAAAATAGCGGCAACAACAACGACCACAGTAGCAGACGTCTAGGGCTGCCATAACGATTAGAAGCACGAGCGGCCGCAATAGTAGCAATGCCAGCGAATGCAAAAACACAAGCAACAACAATGGTAGTAATGGCGACAGTAGCAACAATGACAGAAGCAGCAATATCAAGAGCAGTGGCAGCAAAAACAAGCAGTTGCCACACAATCAATAGTACCGTACTGATCTTTGATTTTGTGCACTGAATGAATTTTAAGGGTGTAACTTAGATTCATTGACCATATTAAATATTTTTTTGTATCTTAGAACGAACGAACTAGGGTTCATTGTAGCTTTGATTTTTTTTCAACCGAACCTTTTTTTTTCTGCTCAAAGCATGCCCGTTCGAGCTCGCGCTCGAACAACAGTGATTTTTTTGGTCGGTCAACGGCTCGAGCACGACTGCCAACTGACACGCGAGGCCCGTTGGCAGTTTGTTTTTGTGGAGGTGTTTGTTGGCGACCCGAGTGATGAGCAAAGTCGACCGTAGCGCCAGAAGCGAGTCGCCATGGATTCGCCATAGATGCTCTCGCCTGTACCCAAGATGCAAGAATTCGAGTTCCGAGTCAGCACTGGTGACCCCATCCTGCCAACATGTCCCGCCTAACCAAGTTTTTTTCCCGAGTGTCGTCCGAGGAGCATCGTCACAACGTCGAGAAGGTCTTCTCTGCACCCTGTCCAGTTGCTACCCCTAAACGCGGTCCCGGACGTCTACGCAAGACGTCTCTCATCCTGCCACCCTCGTTCCCACCTACACCATCCACCATCCGACCAAGCCCCACTTCCACCGATCTGCCATCCGATGAGACACCAACGGACGAGCGCCTGCCCAAAAGACGTGCCCGCATTGTTCTGTCCGACTCCGACGAGGACAATGACATTGACATTGCAAAAACCGGAGGAGAGTGCATCGACACCGACGTGCATCGACACCGATGACGCTGCCGACGCTGCTGATGCTTCTGACGCTGATGACGTTGCCGACGAAGCTGTCTACGCTGACGGTGCCGACCCTGACGAGGATCCACGTGCCGAAGAACGTGAGGCCGTGGAAGTTCTCATTGACGCAGTCCTGTCAGCGGAGGACATGGCGGCAAGACAAGCTGCTGACAAGGCAGTTGTGGATGCCCTCCTCGAGGAACTCGTGAATGATGCAGCTGACAAAGCAGCCGTTGAGTACGCAGACACCATGACGAACGTCCTGGAACTACCTCCAGAACCAGCGGGGGATGGTGGAGGCCGAAAACGGGGTCCCTACATGGACTGGTTCGGCCTTGGGCATGTGCCCATCATCTACGCGGCGGTGTTGAAGCATCAGGGTAGCGTGAGCAAGGCGGTGGCATGGCTCCGCATGACCTACCGCACTCCATCCGGCCCATCCATCTATGAGCGACTGTCGTACTCCACGGTGAAAGGGTGGTACGAGCCGAGCAGCAGCAGACTCCGTCATGCCTATGCCGGAGCACTCGCGGCCATGCCGGACCGCCCCATCGAAGAAGCAGCCCTCACGACATCAAGGGTACAGGGGTCACGTGGGCGGAACGGCTACTTCCATGACCACCCCACGACATCATTCGCGCCTTGGAGCTGATGCACTCGTGCGGTACCCCCCTCTGCTCCACCATCATCCGCGAGAAAATCCTCGCCGTCGTACAGGAGCGTGGCATCCCCATCCTGCCGGTGAAGAACAAGAGCGACATGTTCAGCCGCTCATGGTGCAGGAAGTTTGTCGGGCAGGAGTTGAATTGGACATGGCGCTACGGAACGTCAGCTTCGCAGAAGCTGCCTGAAGACTGGCAGGCCCGTGGTCTCTCCACGCTCTGTCGCGCAGCCTTCCAGATCAGCGTCCACAGAATCAAACCCCCATTTGAAGCAACGGCGACCACACAGGGGTCAACCTCGTGCCGAGCCCGCGCTACACGTATGCGTTGAAAGCCGTCACGGAAGACAAGGTGTGTGGCCAGGAGGAAAAGCGCCAGGTCACCGTCCTCCTGGCCTCGAGCATGGAAGGGGCCATGCTGCCGTGCCGAGTCATTTGGACTGGCAAGACAACAGCCTGCCACCCGCAAGGCAACAACAGCGACAATGCCATCCGCAATGGCGGATGGCATTTCCCGCATACGGTGAACCACTGGGCGTCGATTGAAACCTCCAAGCAGTGGTTCGCGATGGTCCTCAAGCCGTACTTCATCCGCACATGCGAGAAGTACGGCGAGGACCACACGAAGGCAAGGCTGCTGCTTGTCTTGGATGCATGGCGCCCGCAAGCAAGCGAGGATTTTAAGGCATGGGTGCGTGAGCATTTTCCCTGGGTCATCCAGCAGTACATCCCTGTCGGATGCACGAGCAAGCTCCAGCCCGCGGACGTGGGGCTGCAGAAGCCTTTCAAGTCCGAGATTTCCAAGGGGTGCTCCTCGTGGGTTGGAAAAAAACTGTCCGCCAGTCCACAGGCCGACCTCGGAATGAGACAGGTGAAAGATGCATTTGTGGGGTGGATGCTGCGAGCATGGGCGCACATCCATAGCAACCCGGACATGGTGTGTGCAGCATGGCGCGAAGCAGGATGGGGCAGATGCTACAACATCGATTTCCAGCGTACAGCTGCTGACGACTACCTCACCTTCATGACAGAGTCTGACATGCGGGGGTTTGAGCCAGAAGATGTGGTCGGGTAACTTCCCGTGAAATTTCTTATGCAACTGATGTCATGTCTTGCGTCATGTCACGCTCTAACTTGCATTTGTGTATTTTCTCACCGATACA
>SZWC01000695.1:133833-148398 GCA_023375785.1 Penium margaritaceum | reverse complement strand
CCCCCCCCCCCCCCCCCCCCCCCCCCCCCTTTTGCTCCAACCGATGTTGAGTCTGCACATGTTGTCCACACTCTCATTTTTGCTACACCCAATTATCTCACTAATGAGATCAGGTCTTACAACGTTGATGCAGCACGCTTGATGCCAGCTGACCCCATTGGCACTTACGCCCTCATAAAACACCACACCACTGTCACATGTCATGCTGAGTTTCCTAATTGTGTAGTTCAACACGCTATACATGCGTACTGATGAGACTACGGATGTCTCTTGGGCCCATAGTCTCCCCCTGCTGCGTGACCTTGGCAAGGTAGCACTTGGACAGCTCCCTGTAGTTCTCTCCATCGTCAACGGCCTCATCCCCGAGCTGTCCAATATCTTTGGGGAGGTGAAGGCTTCCAAGCTCAAGCATCTTGCATGAAAGCCTGTCCCTGCTGATGCTCCACCCGGAATTGGTGTCCTTGAAGAGTTTATTTCCCAGCGCCTTACCGACACATATATAACCAATCACCTCACCCTTGAAACTGTGTACAGAAAAGTGTACTAGGAAGTGAACAGAAAAGTGAACATTGGTCGCTAACAAAAACATCTATACGTCATAAGAATACCTGATCTCTTTTCATGTTTGACAAGGAACACATATGTGGGCTCTAGCAACATGCCTTCATGTTCATAAATGTTGAGAAATTCATGGATACAGGAATACACTTTTGGATACACTGATTGTGGAGTGTATGAATTTTGGTCGATTAACTATACCTCCAAGGTAAGGGCAAGTGTGGCAGCGGCTCCGGTACCAATGGTTCGGCCGGTTGTGGGAAAGGGGTCGGTGATGGTCTTTGTCCAGCACTGCCGGACAACGGCCGTCTTGCGTCGGTGATGAGGGCGCACTGGGCATGCTCCACAAAAATCTCTGGGAGCTCTTCCCACGCCACCACCTTTACAGCTCCAGCCGGTCGCAGCTCGCCTGTGTCCACCGTTGCTGCAGCCTACAAAACTGTTGCAGCACCATCTCCATTGTCTTATCCCTCGGGGTGGCCTCCAGGATATAGGGGGCCCGTCGACAATGGTCCTCCCTCCGGTCCATACACTCCTCCTATATGGGCCTCTCCCTTCTACTCATCTCGGCGCCCCTCCTCCGGTGTTGTCATCACCCGTGACTCGTCTGAAAATGACCGCCAGCTGGACGCTGCCCTCGCCCACTCCATGGACCTGCGTCATCTCCATGATGAGGGAGGTGAGAGTGGGTGTTTGGGTTTGGAGTCACTTGCATGTGCTATTGATGGAGCCTTGCGCAGTTCTGCATCTGGTCATGTCCAGGGGTGTCTTCCTACTGATGTATTGTGCATTGAGGAGTGGCAGTTAGTCAAATGGCCTCGTTGTCTCACCGCTTGTGGTCAATGTCTTCCGCAACACAGTCATTGGTGCATTTAGTCGTGACCCTAGCACTGTTCGCATGTCGGGTGGCTTTTGGATCCTTGACTCTTGAGCCAACCTCCACATGACTTCGTCGCATTCCTCGTTTGTCTTGCTTGGCCCTATTGGCTCTTTCTCCTTCGTTTTCACTGGCCCTGGCCAACTCCCTCCTATTCAGGGCGTTGGGGTCATCCGCTTTGTTGGACCCTGAGGGGAAATGTTCTTGCCTGATGTGCTGTACGTTCCCTCTCTTGAGTTGAGTCTTCTCTATGTCACTACGTTCGATGACCAGGGCATGGACTTCTCCTCTGGTCACGGCATTACCTATGATTCTCATCACAATTTGGGCCATATCTTGTTGTAGGGTAGCCGCTGTGATCGCCTCTTCCGTGTTCCCTCCTTTACCCTTGCCCCTGCCACTATTGTCAACGTTCACGTTGCTCGCTCCCTTTCCCCTGTACACACGTAGCTACTACATTGCCACCTGTGCCACATTCACACTTCTGCCGTTGACAGCCTGCTTTGTGTGCTTCCTACTGACCGTCTTGATGCTGCCAACCGTTTCCTCTCCATGTTCTATCCACTATATAAAATGTGCTGAGGGAAAATGCATCGGTCCCCATTTTCCTTATCTGAGTCACGTACCCCCCATCTCCTTGATCTTCTACACGCAAATGTCATGGGATCCCTTCCTCATGAGGCTCTTGTCAGGGATTGGTCGCTGTGCCCTCTATCTCACTAATGACTTTTCCCGCATGCGCTGCATCTTTGCTCTCAAACAAAATAGTGATGCCTGCTCCACCCTTGAATCCTAGCTTCCCCAGGCTGAACTTGCCTGTGGTTTCCATCTTCTTGTCTTTCGTTGTGACCATGGAGGATAATTCATAGGACCCATTACCCGTTTCATTTCATCCCGTGGGGTGTGTATAAAGCCCATGGCTCCTTACACACCTCAGCAAAATGGCGTCTCTGAATGCTGGAACATGACACTCGATGACGACGTCCGCACCCTCCTCAGTTCCTCTGACCTCTCTCCTCTCTTCTCCTTTTAGGCCATGTCCTACATGACCTAGGTCTAGAACCGTGTACCCCACAATCCTCTCCCTCATCATGTCACCCCTTTTGAACGTTGGTCTGGGCATCGTGCTAACCTGTGTCTTGCTCACGTCTGGGGTTGTCTCCCTGCTGTCTGGCTTCCCGAGGACCTTTCGGATGGGAAACTCAGTCCGCGTGCATGCCTGTGAACCTTCCTTGATGTCTTTGCCATGTCAACGCATGGCGTTTTCTAGGACCCTGACCGTGCACGTGTTGTCGAGTCCCACGATGCTCTCTTCTTCAAGGATGTCTTTCCTCATTACCTATCTCGTGTTGCTCCACCCTCTTTCCTGTCCTTGCTTCGTCGGCTTTGGGGGTTGGATCTGTCTCCATCTCCGGTCACGCAAGGACCCCTTCTTCTCCCCCTGATGCATTCCTTTCTCTCTTTGCTTCCTCTTCTTCTCCCTCTTCTCCTGCCACTTACACTCTCCACAATGCACCATACGGTTCTCCAACTGGGATTCTCCCAAAGTTGTCACTGGCTCCTTCTCCTTTTGTGTCCTCTGAGTCCATGTAAGCACCCCCAAGCGCTCCAACACAGCCCCCTACTGATGTCTCTTCACAGTTGCCCCCGCGTGTCACTCCTGACTCACCTCTGACCCCTACTCTACAGACATCAGCGTCCGTTGGTATGACAGGATCACCTCCTCTCTCTCGTGCCCCTCTAGTTGGGCCAGAGCCATATACTCGCAGAGGACGACTCTGCTCACTCCCGCAACTATCTACTCCTCAGTCCTCCTAACCCTCTCAGCATCACACTCATTCCAGTGCATCCTCCACTGCAACCGGCTCTTCCGTGAGACCTGCTAGTCTTGATGCTCTCGGACTTGCTGTCACTGTTGTCCACTCTAACTCGGCTATGGGTAATGCCCTCGTGGCCCACAAATTCCATTGTGCCCTTGAGGCCTCTATCGCTGGCTACGTCGCCGCCTGCTTTGCCATGAGTGGACTACCTTCACTTCCCCTAGAGAATACCACTATTTGATATGGTCGTGAGGCAGTCGATGCTGGCCTCTGAGAGAAGGCCATGCTAGAAGAGCTCACCGCCCTCAAGGAACATGGGGTCTTCGAACTTGTCAATCTCCCAGTAGGTCTCAAGGCTGTTTTGGCCCATTGGGTTCTCTAGCACAAGCTGAAGCCTGACGGCTAGGTTGATAGGTATAAGGCTAGACTCACTGCCACGAGATTCTCTTGGGTTCAAGGCATTGATCTTGATGAGACGTTCGCTATAGCCGGGCGGTACACTACCGCATGTACTCTCTTGAGCCTAGTCCCCTAGCATGACTGGAAATTGGAGCAGATGGAAGTAAATAATGTATTCTTACACAGACAACAGGATGAGATGATCTAAATGGTACAGCTTCCCGGCTTCACTGACGGTACAAACGAGGTCTTGCGGCTGCATAAGCCCTTAGTACGGGCTCAAGCAGTTGCCCAGCAATTGGAACATGGATATCTCATCCACTCTCGAGCAAGGCCGCTACCTTCATAGCACCGTTGACCCAACACTCTTTCTATGCGTACCCTCGGAGCCCTTTGTGGCTATTTGGTCTATGTCGATGACCTTCTCATTGCTTCATCCATTCCTACAGTCGTTCAGTCAGTGAAGTCTCTCCTATAGTCCACATACAAGATAAAGGACCTGGGTCCAGCTCAAGTGTTCCTTGGTATGGAAATTGAGCGTAACCGCCAGCGTCGCACCCTGCACGTATAGTAGGGTGCCTACATATGCAGCCTGGGGAAGCGCTTTGCCTCCTTGTTGACTGACATCCCCACTACGTCCATACCGATGACTCCAGCAGGTTAGCTCCTGCTGAAGTTGCTTGACACATCCCAGGTGGGAGAGCTCGTCAACGTCACTGGCTACCTCAGCATGATTGGAACTCTGATGTACCTTGCTACTACCACCCAAGCGGATGTGGCCTTATTGGTCAACTTCCTGGCTCAGTTCTCCCAGCAGCCTCGTCAGATGCATCGCAAGGCAGCGCTACGTTTTGTTCACTGTGGGCTGTCCATAACACATGTGGGGCTTTGCTTCAGAGCACAGTCCTCTGTGGTCATTGGCAGATACACTGATAGTGACTGGGCTCATGACACAGACGCCCACAGTCATAATAGCTACACCATTTTTGTTGGTGGGACTCGTATCTCTTAGAAGAGTGGAAAAAAGGGATGTGTTCTACGTAGCTCCAGTGAGGCATAGTACATAGCGCTTGGTACAAGTACGTGTGACAGTGTGTGGATGTTCCGCCTGCTACAATAGCTTCGTGTGCCCATCCGTTGCATCACACTGCGCTGCGACAATCAAAGCACCAAGGCAATTGCTGAGCATGATGGCATGTATCACTCATGCACTAAGCACATCAACATTGAGCATCACTTTGTACGTGAGCGCATTGCCGCAGGAGAAATTCATGTTTTATGGGTCAACACTTGTCAGTAGCGTGTAGAATTTCTCACCAAAGCTCTTAGCAGTGGGATGTTCAAGGCTGCGGTGCATGCTGTTGGTCTGCTGCGTGCACATGATGCTCCTTATTGATGTGCATAATCCTCGTCAGTTGTCATTGGTGCGGCTTTGTACTGCTTTACGCTCAGTGGAATATGGGTTGTTTGTCTATGGGTCATGAGGGAGGGTTGGTTATGCCTGTAAGACACGCATGTGAACTCTTCACTCCGCCCATATACACACACCATCGCTGCTGGTGACTAAACTCACACGAAGCTCAAGACGCACACGTAGTGGATGGATCATTTGTAGCTTCTCATCCAGGTGCAAGATTGGCGTGAGCTCCAACATGTCCAGATGTGCCTGCGAACAGAATTACCGGTTCAGCATATCGTGATTAGCATTGACTGATCTAACATTGGAGAGTCACACACAGGGAGACAGGCATCCACATACGGTCCTTGTCGATGTGGTTCTCTTCATGTCGACATGGATGCCTAGCTAGAAGTGATTGTGTTGAGCACCAGGTTGCTCCAAAAGTAAGGCAGATGCAACACCATGGACGTGTGTCTAGAACGCACATGTCTGAGGAGAACAGTTACAAGTCACATCGTGTAGAGGTGGTGAGAGCGAGAAGAGGGAGTGAGCGAGCGAGTGCCAAGCTCGCTCAAGCTCGCGATCCCCTCGCATGGTGGACTCGAACCACTCAACCAAAAAACAAAGAGGCATTAGTCAAATGTGCCTCAACTAGGATCCTGGTATGAATTAGGTGTGCAAAAGCACCCAGTTCGACGAATTACAAGCAAGAGGTACGAGAGCCACAACAACTGGTCCAATATCCTTGGACATGTTTCTCCAAGATGCAGTGCCGTCACCATGAGGACATCACCGACAGAGCTGCCTTTCTCTCGGTCAGTCACCTGTAACAGGAGCGAGAGTGTGCAACAAGGCCACAGGTCATTGTGTGGTACAGACACATAACCGACACTCCCCCATGACCCACAGCCGATGCACACGATCACAGACTCACAAGCACACATGCACGTCACAAGATGTGACACATGATTAGAGGTACACAGGACGTGACGACTCAGCCGGGAGCATCACGCGGACACACCAGACCAACAGCATGCACAGCTGCTTTAAAGACGTTACTGCTCAGTACCTTCATGAGGAAGTCAGCTTGTTTCTCTCAAGTGTCAACCCAAACGATCTGGACATCACCTGCAGCCACATTCTCATGCACAAAGTGATGCTCCACATTGATGGGCTCCGTGTGTGTGTTTAGCAATGGCCTTTGTGCTTTGATTGTCACAACGAAGAGTGATGCAACGAATGGGGACGCACAGCTGCTGCAACAAGGGACACAGCCAGACACTTTCGCAGGTACTTGTGCCAAGAGCAACATACTCCGCCTCACTGGAACTACGTGCCACGCAGCCCTGTTAGCCACTCTTCCACGATATGGCAGTCCCACCAACAAGGAAGATGTAGCCCGTACAACTCCGAGCGTCTGTATCATGCGTCCAGTCGCTATCAGTGTGACCATCAACCACCACCGACGGCTGAGTACGATAGCAAAGGCCAGTACGGGTAGTGGAGAGGGCGTACCTGACAACACACAAGGCAGCCTCCATGTGCTGGGCCCTAGGACACTGAGAGAACTATGCTTGAAAGTTCACAAAAAAATCAACATCTTCCCTCGTAGTCGTTGCTAGGTACATAAGCAACCCAATGACGTGAAGGTAGTCTGTCACATCAACCACCTCCCCCAGCTTAGACACATTCAGTGTCTTCAGTAGCCTCTACCCAGCTGGAGTCATAGGTGTCGACGTTGTGGGTGTGGAGTCAAACATGGAGGGGAATCGCTCCCCCAGGCTGCAAACTTACGCAGCCTGGTGGACGTGGAGTGTGCGACGAGAACGGTTGCGATCAAAGTCCGTGCTCAAGAAGACTCGCGCTGGCCCAATGCCTTTCATCTTGTATGTGGAGTGCAAAAGTGCCTTGACTGACTGGATGACATCCTGGCTGGGCGATGCTATCAGTAAGTTGTCCATGCAGACAAGGACAGCCACGAATGGGACAGACAGTGGAGTGACAAAGAGCAACGGATCAACTGTGCTGCATTGACAACCGCCTTTTTTAAGAGTGCATGTGGTATCTTGGTTCCAGCACCGAGGTGACTGTCTCAGACCATAGAGGGCCTTGCACAGTCTCCAGACTCGGTTCGTACCATTGGAGAATCCGGGACACTAGACGATGTAGATCTGTTCATGCAACTGTCCGTGCAAGAACTCGTTATTCACGTCCTTCTGTTCTAGCTCCCATTCATGATGAGCCACAAGACTTAGCAGTGCCTTGGCTGTCATGTTACCGCCGACGGGCGCAAATGTCTCATCGAAGTCAATGCCTGGGACCAGGGAGAACCCCTTTTCTGTGAGTCTTGCTTTGTACTTGTCGAGTGTATCGTTGGGTTTGTACTTTTGCCAAAAGACCCAACGTGCATTGATGGCCTTATGTCCCTGTGGTAGATCGACCAGGTCATAGACAGCATGGTTGTTAAGGGAGTTTAGCTCATCATGCATGGCCGCCTCCTAGTGCTGAGCATTGGAGGCTGTGCACGCCTAACACACTGTGGTAGGTCCAGGCGACAAGAGCGTGGTAACCGACATGGCGTGACATTCAGCAACGGTGCTCAGGACAGCCATGTCAAACGCTCATGTTCCAAAGTGAGCAGTGCATAGCCAAGGGAAGAACTGGGGTGGACAACCCCAGTGGCCAAGACGAGCGCATCCATGCCTCAGGCAAGAAGTAGAGCAGCGTGAGACTGAGATGGGCATGCAGATCCCGTGGTGGCGCTGGAGCGCTGAGGGAGGGCGCGAAGGCGCCCATCGCGAAAGAAACGAGAGACAGGAGCGGGACCCGAGACATCACGCTGGGGTGCATCAGCAGCGACATGCACGGGAGAAGAGAGAGGTGAGGCGGTGACAACGGGAGTGACTAGGCTGGACGGAGCGACGGAGGAGGAAGGCGCATCAGGCGGGACAGCATCTGTGGCAGGAGAGGACGATGCGGCAGGCGAGCTGCTGGAGGATGTGGATAAGCTAGGCGCATGAGCCAACGACGATGGCTGTAGCAAGGGTGAGAGCTGCGATACTAGAACAGCAGGAACTGCCGGGGCGGCAGGGAAGACGTCCCCCCTCAGCCGAGCAAGAGGCAGGACCAAGACGGGCAAGGTCACGCAGGAAGACAGATTTCAAGAATAGAGAATCAAGCGACACGATGACCCGTTGACGGACAGGGTCCCAAAACCGCCAGGCTTTGGATTGCGCAGACACACTAAGAAAGGGGCACAGACGGCCGCGGGGAGAAAGTTTGCCATCATGCTGGTCCTCCAGGAGCCAGACGGACACAATACTGCCCCAAAAGTGGGCAAGGAAAGTGAGAAAAAACTCTTCACCTGCTATGGCCATGTTGTAATCAGATTGATGCCTTTCAGCCTCACCACCACATCTGAGATTCTCAATGTCAAGATGAAAACCGGTTTGGGGAATTAAGACATGATCTGTTCATCATGTACCCTGAAATAAATAATGTTTGGTAGCCAGCTACCCGAAGTTACCAGGCCACTCTTGCGCGCGCGCACACACACACACACACACACACACACACACACACACACACACACACACACACACACACACGCATACAAACATGCATGCATATGCCTGCACATGCACACGCACATACACGCACACACAAACACACTCAAATACACACACACACACAGACACACACACACACAGACACACACACACACAGACACACACACACACAGACACACACACACACAGACACACACACACACAGACACACACACACACAGACACACACACACACAGACACACACACACACAGACACACACACACACAGACACACACACACACAGACACACACACACACAGACACACACACACACAGACACACACACACACAGACACACACACACACAGACACACACACACACAGACACACACACACACAGACACACACACACACAGACACACACACACACAGACACACACACACACAGACACACACACACACAGACACACACACACACAGACACACACACACACATACACACACACACACACACACACACACACACATGCCCCCATGCATTCATGCACACACGCATGCACGTACGCACACATGCACCCATGCACGTGCACACGTGTGAACTCACATGTCCAAACAACTTAATTTCAAGAGCCTGGTGTGATTTCGATGCTTTCGGTATGTCTGACAATTCATGATGTTTCGGAGGTTGATGTGGCCTTGCTGGTATGGTGTCAGGCACAATTTTGTTTGACATGAAGATGCTGACATCAGGATGTGATTTCAGCAAAGCTCATCATCTTCACCTCATGGTATTTCCTAAGTAGTGTTTCTGTGCTGCATGGAAAATCCTGAGGAGAAACATCCGGAAGAGCTTAAGGTCAAATGTTTGCGCTTGGACCACACTCTCGAATTTTCAACTATTATTTTCTGGTAACAATTGTTTTTTTCTCTTCAAAATCTCAATCTTCTTAATGATCAAAGAAAAGAAAATTCGTTTCAGATTTACCTATGATCATGATGCAAAAAAAAAAAAACTTAATGGAAGAATGATGCTCATTCTCTTCCTCTTCAACAAGGTGGCTCAACCAAAATTTGGAAGGAAATTTTGTAACGAAAAATAATGTAAAAATGGGAACATGAGCCAGTTTTACATGTGCATGGAACCATAGATAAGGTATCAGGACTTGTCCAAGGGGCCTGAGGCCTAAACTTGAGGAAAATGGCAATGGTAACTATAAGGATTAGATGTCTATACAGTGAGGTGCCATTAGTTCAAGAAAAATCTTAGTCAGTTATACAAACATGAGAGAACCGGATTTGAAGTGAGAATAATTAATTTTTATTAAGAATTTCAGAGAAAGAGCCGTGGGCTCTCCAATCACTTATTTTTCACAGAAATGAGAATTTTTTCTGTAAGTATACATGGGTCAAGCCAAGTAACTTTCCATTGGGTAAGATTCTCCAGGTCAAGGGCTAGCCCAGCTGAGAGTGGAACAAATGCTGGGATATATTCCCAAGGACCCAAGGATCAAACCCCAGACGCCCCAAGAAGGCTGGAGTGCGACTTGCTGACTGTGCGGCACTTATTGTAAGGTTATGTTATGACTTAGGGAGCGTTCTGGGTTGGTTCTCCGATTTCTTACTTCATGCCAGGGTTTTTGGAAAGGTATGACTCCTCGTAGCATCAATTTCCAGTGGAAGAATACCATCACTCACGGAAATCACCATATGTCAGTCCTTCCTTCACAAAACAATGCAGTCCTTGATTATCTGGAAGTATATGAAATTTACTTCATGGTTCATTCATGAATTCAATTTAATTTAAATTAGACATTGGAGCCAAAATTGAATTGAAGAGCCACACATGGTCTTGATAATATGAGTGACCTGTGTTCTTTCACCACATACATCTTGCGTTGTATCACTCGTCATTCAGAACACATCATCCCAAATTCATGAGCTTTGCAGTTTGTTCACATCACAAAAACCCGTTAAAAATAAAGGGTTACTACACGAGATACCTGAATAGTAGAAATATAAAACTGATCCACCCGTCGTCGGGCAAAAAATAACAAAACTTCCCATCAGCCGCCGCTACAGCCACGCCAGTAACAAAGAAAACAGACAAAAATGCATGGCGAGACCACATGCCATATGCTGACGACGCATGGTATGCGGCGCCCTCCACTAGTATCACAAACCCCTTCGTTGAAGGGTTTGTGATACTAGCGGGGGGAGGTTTGTTTAGAGTTTGAGGGGAGTTCGAGACTCCCCATGCGTTGAAAGGGAACCTGCTGGGCCCCGCTACCCTGGGGCCCAGCAGGAGCCCGCGCAAAAACAAAACCCTAAAACCTCGAATGTAATTCGGGATATGGTTTGAATGCAGTTTGTGTGTTAAAATAATAGGTTTGCATTTACAAGAAATTATCCAAAACAAAAGAAGGGCGTTTTTGCTCGATTGCGAGGGAGCAATGACCACTTTGTTTTTTTTTTTGTCATGTTATGTTTGGCGCCATGCCCGCGCCAAACATACAAAACCCTACATCTAACTGGGGGGTTTGCATGACAAAAAAAAAAGCGGTTATCGCTCCCTCGCGATTCTCGCGTGGGAGCAATGTCCGCATGCAGGATTTTTTCATGCTCGCCCGTCGACGCATGTCGCGAGCGAGCATGATGTTCGACTGGGCTTTTGAGTTTTTTTTGCCGCTACCGGGCGGATCAGAGTCACACTTTGCGTTTTATGGGTATCTGAGCTATTTGGCCCTAAAATAAAATAATCTAAAATCCGTGAATTACTGAAAATGGAAGATGCTGAGAACCTTCTAAGAAACAAAAATTCCAACATTTCCACACATTCTACATGATAAGAGTTTGTGACACTCATTTTTGTCTTGAGGAATTCTCCTATGGTTCCAATAGGGCAACATACATGAAGATGATACTTTTTATGAGAATTTTGTGGACATTATTCATCAAAGTCTAATATATGACGTCAAAAGATTGAGTTACATTTTGGGGATGAAAAACTGATGTTTCAGGAAAGCAAAACTGATGATTTTGGTGTGTATTTAAATGAGCCGCCACTATGTGTAGGCATAGATTAAAGTTTTTACTAACTATGACCCTCTATTTCGTCAAGAAAACATGTTTTGAAGGCACTCAAATGACCTAAAAACACAGAGCAGAGTGACCTCTAGAAGACTCATTTTGAGAGAAGAGAAGGCTAGAAGGTGAGGAGTAATCGTAACATTACTATTTGAGAATTCTGAACTGCATGAGGCCCCTTTTTTTCACTTCTCTCACACCATTTCCCCCTTGTAAACCCCATGAAGCGTAGTTGGGGAGCCTATGAGAAGTTTCACAATATATTGTGTGCATCTAAGATAATAATGTGCACAAGTACTAGGAAGGTTCATCAAAGAACTTATTCACATGTCGCTTCGACATATGTTGTTAGGATGGTAAGTTTCCATATGCATTCATGCTGTACACTTTCTGTGATTTCAAAGGGAGGGTGAGGGGGAGGGGAGGGGGGGGGGCGGATCAAGCTCGAATTCAAATCCCCCCTCCCCCTTCTATTCAGTGAGCATACAGAAAAGTTCTTTTAAAATACAATGTGAGAGGCCAGGACCATGTGCATGTGCATGTATACCCTCCAAAACATCGATGCATCTGAATTGACATTCCATACACTACTTCATAGAATGATTACAGAATTCTCATAGCACTACAGGTCCATGGATACGGTTGAAAGAACTTCCAATGAGGTCTTGTTTTATGTTTTCCTTGCTCTTGATTTGAAAGACAATGATCTCAATCAGCTAATCCCTTTTGCTCACGGCTTTTGCGCTGCCACATCATTTGTAGCCATGGAAACAAGTACCATTCGTGTGGCAATCACCACCACACTCTTTAACATTTTCTTCATCATTGCAGTTCCACTTCTCTCCAACTACTCGACCAATTTTGTGGCCCTCCATACTGAACTCGAAGCCAATGCATTCTCCGGCCTTCCTCAAATTCAACAACATCACAGCACCTAGCCGGTGCCCGACCTCCCCTTCCCACTCCCTTGACCTTTCCCTCAATTTATCCTGGTATTGAGCTCTGTTCCCAGTCTCTTTTCTGGTGCATTTTCCTCACTGTTTGTGTTTAAATTGCTTTCTTTTTGTTGGGTGTTGTGCCGCTTCCAGTTTGTCCGTGTCTTCTGGAGTCCAACAGGTTTTCCCAAGACTGGTGCAAGGGAAAATGCATAGATTATTCTGGTTGTGATTGTTGAAATAGTATGCACCTTGTCCACTGCCTTGCTGGCTAGCTACACATACAGACAAGGCATGCACTGCTCTATGGAGTATGTCCCCTTGGTCTGTTCTGAGATGGGCCAGGAATGCACTGCCCATAATAGGTATGTCCCCTGTGGCTCATCATAGGAACCATACCTTTTTGGCATGGTTGAATAGGCACCGGAGTCTCAAACGAGAGATTGCGGGTTCAAACCCCGCGACGGTCACAATTTTCTTTGCGGCCAAAACTGGGACAGGAAGCTTCTAGGAAGCTTACTAGAGCCTGGCTTGAGGATGACACTTGGCGGTCTAAGGACGGGCCAAGTAGGACTGTAGGTTGAGGTTGGCTCCATTGGAGCAACTACAAGTAGAAGCTTTAGCAAAGCTCTGCAAGTATAAAAGCCTGTACCTTGCATGCATCCATTCACAGTTCTTGCCTTTGAGACTCCTCACAGAGTGTCCAACCAAAGGTAGACACTAAAGACCAACATGCGGAATTCGTGAGGTTGCAAACCAAACGAAACTAAAGTGTGGATCCCTCGTTCGAGGGTAATATGTTATCTTGGTTGCAATACCAAGAGCGGTTGGCGGCCTCCCATGTCGGGACCCGTTTTCTAGACCGTTGCTATCCGGCGCATTGACAAAGGGTTATGGGCCCACACTTCTGGTTATAAGGAACGCTTCCAAGACCGACTAGCGCGTGGTCTTGCAGGGCGCACAGGTACAACAGGGCCACGACCATCGGACGGCTCCATCTGCTCCATCGGCTCCATCGGCTTCTTCAGGTAGGGTGCGCGCACGTGGCGGACTAGGGGACGAGGAACAGCTCTGTCCATGTTGGACACGACCCTCGAGCCCCAACGGGATTAAGCTTTACCCCTTTTTAGAAGGTGGTACGACCCCGAGTCCGTTATCTCACGACGGCACCATCGCCTTAGGCGATCATCGGCTGGAGGGGTATGCAACGGAACCAACTGCACCTTTGACAACGGTCGCAGTCAGTAGCCTCATCAACCTCATCGGCCTCAACGAAGCAGAGTAGCAGCGAAGCAGAGAAGACGAGCAACAGCCAAAAATGGCGGATCCGACTCCAGCCCGCCTTGAGGCGGGTATGTCCAAATTCACGGGGACAGGTTTTCCCTTGTGGAAATGGCAATTTGAGATTGTCATGAACGTGCGTGGCTATCTCGACATCCTAAAAGGGATCGAGAAAGCACCCGCCGATGCGACCGTGACGACGCATGCGGCTGACCTTGCAGCATGGACGATGAAGAACAACATGGCTCTCGCCATTCTTGTGACTTCCATCAATGAGACTCAACACTCCCACGTCACAGGATGCACGTTGGCTGCCGAGGCCTACACAAAGCTCTCACGTGTGCATCAATCGAACGCCCTAGCAAACCGACTCTTCATCTTCCAACGGTTGATGTCGATGAGGGTGAGCGAAGGAGAATCGATACCCGCATTTTTGCAGTAGTTCGACAACGTGCTGCAAGAGGTCCAGCAAATGGAATGGAAGCTCGACTCCAACATGCGTGCCATGATCCTTCTAATGGCGCTGCCGGAAAGCTGGGGGTCCTTGATCACCGTATTTGGTGGTTGGAAGGAGGCAGATCTGACGTACGAGGCTGTCGCCGAACACGTCCGCAACGAGTCCATGCGACGCAGTGGCAGTGAGGCAAACATCTCGGCGTATG
>SZWC01000695.1:93973-111901 GCA_023375785.1 Penium margaritaceum | reverse complement strand
TCTTTCTCTCTCTCTCTCTCTCTCTCTCTCTCTCTCCCTCTACCTTCTCATTTATGTACAAAGAATTTCCTCCTTATGTTCACCATTTCCTACATAATGCATTGTACTGTTTTGTAAACTACGTAACCCTGTGCACGCCTTGCGTGCAACATTGAAGATTTGTTTAATATGTCCTTACGTCACCCCACACGGCGGCACACTAGAGCAAATGTAATCTGCACATCACGGCTTATCATCAAATTGTCTAAAAAAACTTGCACATTGAAGTTCAAGTGGCATTGAATGATCGTATTCCCTCATTTGGAGGCAAGGGGAGGGATGTTACTTCCCTCACGTACATGTTTCCCAAAACTCTCCACGTGGGTATTGTTTCCCTTAGATTAAAGGCCCACCATGCATAAACATCAAGTTATCAATGCCAATCAACTGAGGGAAATTTGACCGTCTGCCCCGGCCTCCGTTGTTTTTTCCTCTAGAAGCTTCCAACAGATTTTCCCCCTTTCCATAAGTGTTATGAGAAATATGACAAACTTTATTTATGGTTTAACACTGTTTTTTCAAAGTTAAAATAGCTCTAGAAGTTTTACAAAGATGCACCTTGATATTCTCCAAATCCCCCTACTTCTCGGTGGAGCTCCTTGAATCAACCACACACAACGTGGTGTTGTACGCGTCGCTCCACTCGAGCGACCTACACCTCATTTATACATCATTGTTTTTTCTGCTACTATGTGTATGAGCTCAACACTTCCAAAACTTGTCATCAACGTTCCATTACTACTAATCACAAAGAATCCAATTTCCCCAAGCCCTCGTCTGCTATGCACCTTCTACGTGTGAGGAGGGCGACTAAAAAGGCAATGAATAAACACCTAATAACGTGCAAAGTGTATGCCACGGGAGAACCTCCTTTGTCCAAAGGCTATCTCTTGGAGCCTCTTCTTGGTGTACTAAAAGGAGTTCAGAAGCAGGTTTTTTTCAAACATGTTGTTTGGCGCTGATTTTACATGTTTATTTCAACTACACGCTCAAATTCCACTATGCTCTCGTTTAGAGCTGAAGCACATGGACCCAAAAACACGTCATGATGTTACGCCATCTTCTGAGGGCGTCTTCCACCGTGCTTTTGTCGCACCATGATCCAAATTTCTAGGGTTTCAACATGCCCAGTGCATCCTTACCAAAGATGGAACTCACTAGAAAATGGCCACAAGGATCTACTCCTCATCTACCAGTTCTTTGACAAAAATGAGCACACTATCTCAATGGCGCAGGCGATGGTCCAGTGTAAAAACAAAGATAAGTGGAAGTGGCTATGTCTGCACCTAGCCACAGATTATCCTACAGTAGCTTAGAACGGGATGGTCATCATCTTTGACTGCGACAAGGGGTTGCTCAACACTGTGGCTAAGATGTTGTCGAGTGCACGTCACACCTATTGCTGCGACCACTTGCACCAAAACGTGAGGTAAAAAATGAGAATGCAGGCAGAGTACTGGTTCTAAAGACTCGCCCACACACTCACACCTGTCGAGTGGCTGAGGTGTGAGGAGCAACTCTTTTAAGAACTCCTATGCAACCTTCTTGGAGAAGATGTCATCATGGCCATGCCAAGAGAACAGTGGGAAAGACTTTACAGTCCTCTCGGGCGTGGCGGACATATTACATGAGCGGTTGAGTCCTTGAATGCTCGCATTGTGGATTATTGGAAGCTATTTCCCTTCTACTTTTTTGTGTTGTTGCACATGTGGATGCAGTGGCTGCTTGTTGATCGTCGAAAGGTAAGCAATGAATGCATGAGAAAGCTTGTGCCAAACTTGCTAAGTGTCTGCTCAAGAGCACTGTGACTAGCCTCGACAAAGATGTCGTAAAGGAGGGATTTCACTCTGTAACATTGACTGGTCCAAGCACAAAGTTGTGGAGTGTTCAAGTTTTAGAGTGTACATGCTCGTGAAGGACGTGGAAAGAGTGGGAACAGCCACGTGTCCATGCGTGTACCTTTTTCATACACTATGGTGAAAATTCAGACACCCTATGTGACATTGGACATACTTACCGTACTAGTACCTAAAGGTTGAGCCAAAATTTGAAAAATATGAAGACAAATAGTTGTGGAGCTGTAGCAAATACACACACGAAAAAACATTCAACCCTTTTTTGACACATGGACATAGTGTTTTTTTTTTTTTTCAGAGGTTGTGCTCGACTGCGGCTTTGCGTGTGATGAGTGAAGCGTTCAGTTTGAATTTTGAAGTTTGATTTCTCCCACGTTCGGCGTCAGCCCTCCGCATGCACCGACCACTCTTCATGGTCTGTACTTGGACCATGAAGAGTTGCATCGCTCCTGGTTTGCAAGTGCGGTGAAGCGCAAACCTGCCCTAATGTCCTAAATGTGCCTAAAATACGTGAGGGAGTCTAAGGACAAACTAGCAAAAACAGATGTGTTGTAAATTAAGGACAAGGACAAATGTAGGTGTCGTAAGTAGGGAGAAAGATAAAAACCCTAAAAAAAGAAGAAGCACCTTTTAGATACTAGTACGGTTTATGGCACAGCGGCTCACCTATAACCACCCCACGCCTAGCGTTAACACTACCTCATTGAAGTCCGGATTGAAGAAGGTCTAGACGGGCCAAAAACGTGGCGTACATCACTCAAAAAGTGTCTGCTGAGACTGTGAATATAGGCTGAGGAAGAACTATGTTTTCCCACGGCATGGCAAGAAGGGCCACACCAAGAAGGAGTGCACCAGCAAGCATGTGCTGGGACAAGCAGCTGAGGTGATAGCCAATGCACTATGCCATTACTTGCAGAGCGCCAAGGAAGTAGCGAGGGTGGATTCATATGCTGGATGCTTGCTTACAGGTGGACGTAGGCAGGTCAAGAGGCATCAGCTACAACATCAGCTACTGATGCAGTTGCAACAACTGCATTGTGGGATAACATTGTTCATTTTGTGACGACAGCCCACTAGGTCCTGCAAAATGTGTGCTAGACTTGGGTGCTGGCTTGGGGTGCTCAAAAGCTCCATCCAGAGATGTGGACCTGACCTGGGGGACAGCGGGACCTGCAAGTAGCCAAACAACAACTGTAGTTGCAACCTGAATCATAGTAGCATTAATTGTAGCAACAGGAGTAAGCAAAGTAGCGACAGAAGCAACAACAGCCAAAGACGAGGACACTGAGTATGTATCCGAGTCGCCAGGTTATGACTCACCATAGGAGGAGGTCTATGATCCAAAGAGGCACATTTTTCAGACGCAAAAAAAGGAAGAGGAGGAGGAGGAGAAAGAGGAGGAGGATGATGGAGACCACTATATTGGTCCACATTAGCACAAAGAGTATGTAAGCCAAATAGTGGCAATGGCACTGATCATGGATTGAGGCTTCCTTGAATGTGCAGTCTGAATATAGATTTGGGATCTACAGGAAATACCGTGAAAGATCAACCCAAAAACAGGGTCGATTCATCAAGAATCAAGGAATTTATGTCTGGCAAAACGTTGGACAGGCTGAGGGGTAAATAGGTAACGGGAATTCACCCCCAAGGACCAGGGCTCAACCCTCAAAAGACCTGACAAGGCCGAAGGAGGCCTTGGTATCCGGTTAGTCAATGAATCAAGAATCATTGAGGATGAAGGGTGTTGTGGAGTTAGGCCACGATGTGTTATCGCTCGAAAGGGCACTTCTCTTGGCCGCTTCCGCCACTAGTGGTGCTTCCAGCGATAGATTGCCGTGGTTTACAGAATGATGCGACTTTTATGCTTGGAAAGCTGGGAATATGAGCTACATGATGCTGAAGTAAAAACGCTCATCCCTAGCTTATACATAGAGGCGCACGGCTTGGTGACCTCGGGTCACCTAGGATGTGTCATCATGTATATATAGCCTTGTATGTTGACACTTGAATAACGAGTAGGGTTTACTTCTACTTTGCTACACGTGTTCTAGTGCTCATCCAAATTCATCCTCCACTTTTGTATACACTGGGAGGTGTGTACCGGCCTTCCCTTGGTCGCTGTTGCCACCTGTTTGTGCTTGCACCCTTTGGTTGAGGCTAGCACACCGCACCCAGCTCACACTTGGCACCACCCTTGGCTTAGGGGCACAATCATCTAGGTGGCAGCCTTTTCTGGTCAGCGTATACCAGCACGCATCTCGCCTCTTTGGCGGATCCATGCCCAAGGCCAACCACATACTCCAGTGACAAGGCGGTAATCGGAGGACCCGTTGAAGAAAAAAAAATTCTGGACGCAAGGATGACTTCATCCGGCACTTTTTTATGGCTCCGGTCTTTGACGCGTAAGGCAAAGTAGCAGCAGCACCAGTGTTGCAGAAGTTGTTTTTCAAAATACACGCCATGATGGACTTGTTGGAGAAGCAAAACATACCTCAATCAAGAGCTTGCGAAGCGTCCAGTGACAATACAAGTGGCGATTACGACCGTACTTGGAGTTGCGGTGGACTTTCCGAGCCTGCCCAAGCTGGAGCCATTTGTCGTATCAAAGAAGGATGGGCCAGTTCCGCACGCTTGGATAATCGGACTGGAGTTCAACTTCACCGCCATCCACGTGGATGCCTCAAAGTACAAGGCATGCTGCGACTATGTCGTGACCCTGTTGAGAAGGACATCGTTGGATTGGTGGGCTGATGTGATGTCCACGCGGCAGTGGAGCAGCAATGGTCGCCGACATTAGAACCGCAACCGGGATCGTAATCCCAACGGCTCCAACCTACATCAGTGGCGACCCTACCCTGAAATTGCCGACCTCGTGGAAGGAGTTTACGGAGTCGTTCATCAAGTGCTTCACCATGAGTGACATGAGGAACAACACGCGTGCCGAGCTACGTCGGCGTTGCCGAACTGGTGGCATTGCTAACTACACCCGTATATTTTGTGAGATTTTTGCCAACTGTGGATTTGACTCTCATGAACAATTCTTCCATTACAGCAACAGTCTCAAAAACGCTGCCCGCATAGTGATGGTGATGCACGACCTTAGCGACGACCTGCCGTGAATGATCGCAGTAGCAAAGCGGTATAACTCGCGCTTGCAACATGCTCATGCCAACACCCACAACCCTCTTGATGGTGGTTATGGCATGAGGGCCAAGAGTGACGCCGTGTCCATGGAGATTGGAACATTACAATAATGCAATTATTACAACTAGTTGGCAAGCCTGGACAAATTTTGCATGATTGTTGGAGTTCAAAAAAGGGCAATGACAATGGTAAATGGCAAGGGAATGGAAAGTAAGCCATGAAGCAAGAAGAGAAAGCAACAAAGGATTTGGAAAACGAGGAGATAAGATGGTGTTACTCCTGGATCCTCTCAGCCCAAAACACCAATTGACCGTTCGTTAGAATGCCTTGCAGTAATCAAGGGGGTTTCTGTGGTCAAGGCATGGAATGCGGGGTATGAGGAGGAGCAGTCCAAGCTTCTCTTGGAGGAGCTAGTGAAAGGCGTCAAGCAAAAGGTTGGTGGTCTGCTGGATTGTGGTACAAGCCACCATTTTGTGAGCATGAAGTGTGCTTGGAAGTGAAGCCTTCCACTTGCGAGCAAGAAGCAGACCGCTAACCAAGTGGACGGCATGAATGAAGTGGGATACCTGGCCCGTCACCTCTCCATTCACGTAGGGAAGTTTTGTACAATGGCCATGTATCGGGTGTGCCAGATGAATGATTACGATGTGATCCTCCATCATGAATTCCTCCACAAGTGTAATCCCGCCGGCAACTGGGAGGCGTGCACCGTCTCAGTCAAGCTCAAAGGCAAGGAGTGACCCTACCTACATGGTCCAAGGAAGAGGCTGCAGAGGAGGAAACTTGCGGGGAGGAAGCAGTACAAAAGTCGGCACCTCACAAGGAGGAATCTGCGTCTATGATGTCAGCTCAAGTGCGTGATTCGCAAAAAGGAGCAGTTTTTTTTTTAAACTTTTGTGTGAGACGTGGAGGATGGTTTTAATGAACGAGAGGATGTGGCGACTGCTATGGTGCATGGGGTGACTCGTGAGCAGCCAGGGGTCTAAGGTAAGTTTATCATGGTGCCCGAGGGCCTTCAGAAGGTGTGTATGGAGTTTTAGGACGTATTCCCCGACACCCTCCCAACGGTTCTGCCACCAAAACAAAATGTGGACCATCGCATCAACCTCAAACCTTGAACACGTCTGCCTGTTCGTACAACATACCACATGAGAAACACATAGCTGCAAGAGCTCAAGAAGCAACTGACTGAGGTGACAGAGAAGGGCTTTATCTGCCCGTCCTTGTTTCCTTATGCTACACATGTCCTGTTAATATGGAAAAAGATGGGAAGATGCGCATGTGCTTCGACTAATGGGCGTTGAACGAGTTGACCATCAATAACCGGTACCCAATCCCACGAGCCAAGGAGATCTTCGATCAGCTCCGTGTGGCTCTCTTCTTCACAAAGATCGACCTTCAATCTGGCTACTACCAGATCTACATTGCAGAAGATGATGTAGAGAAGACGACCTTATGCACCCGCTATGGTCACTACAAGTTTCTTGTGATGCCTTTTGGGTTGACCACTACGCCGGCCACCTTCCTGGCGGCGATGAACAACAGCTTCAGGTCGTACTTAGATGTATTTTGTGATGGTGTACCTCGACAAAATCTTGGTGTATAGCAGGACAGAGAAGGAGCATGATGATCATGTGAAGAAGGTCCTCCAGATTTTGTGGAAGGAGAAGTTTTTTGTAAGGCTCTCCAAGTGTGCCGTTGCGGTGGGAGAATTTGAATTCCTTAAAAACATAATTGGCAATAAACAGATTGTTATAGACCCGCAAAAGGTGTCATTTGTAGAAGAATGGCCGAAGTTATATAGTGTGTACGATGTACAAGATTTCCTTGGTTTTTGTAACTACTACCGTAGGTTTATCCTTGGCAATGCGGTTTGTTAGTGCCACTCTCCAATCTCACTTGCAAGGACTGCAAATGGATTTGGGCAGTTACCAAGTAATAAGCTTGTCATAATTTCAAAACGACTCTGTCCTTTGAGCCGGCCTTGCACTTGGCCGACAACGGCCGTGAGTTTGAAATGGTGACACATGCATAGGGCATTGTCATCGGTGGTATCTTTTTGCAAGATTTTGACAATGAGTCACGGCCAGTCGCCTATTACTTGTGGAAGTTTTGTGGGGTGGAGCTTAACTCCCTCACCTACAATAAAGAGATTCTCGTTGTGGTTGCATCCTTTGAGAATTGGTTGTGCTACCTCGAGGTGCAGAAATGCACGGTCTTTACCAACCACCACACATTGAATTACTTCAGAATACAGCCAAACCTGGGTCGGCGGCAAGTGTGTTGGGTGGAGTATCTCGAGTAGCACTTCAACCACAAGATCGTGTACCGGCTGGATTGCATGAACCTAGCCGATGCAATCTCACATTGACCGGATCTGATGATGAAGGTCACTCCTCTCACCATCTCTGAGGATGCCTTCCTTGTGAAGCTCTTTATAGAGGGTTACGAGGCCCAAAGGGAGTACGGCACTCGGAGAATTTTCTTTGAGATGCCGTATTGGCGATGACACAGTACACATCAGGTGGTAGTTCTCGCCGTGCCAGTTGTAACACAATGACTTAAAAAAACAACCTAATGATATGCTGTCAAGAAATGCTATTGCAATCATTACTTGATTGCAACAGTTTGTCAACACTACTCTATGATTAACAACCTGAGCTGGTGTCAAGCTTGATGTAAACGCGTGAAGTAAATAGGTAAAATCAAATCAAAACAACCATCTCAACAAAAACAGTGTTCAGGAAGTTTCCACCATTATTTTTAAGAAAATAAATAAATGATTAGAAATAACAAAGAAATCATAGCTTTATTTAGAAAGAATGACATAGCTTTAAAAGGCGTGGCAAGCAATGATGACTGGGGCGAGAAAAGACCACTCTTGCAAGGGAGGAAGATCATTCAGTTCTACAACAATGACTTTTTCTGAGCCCCCTGAGTCTTTCTATGCTAATTCATGCACACCTGCATTACATTGGTACCAAAGCCAAGTCAACCGCTGACATCATCATTTGTCCTCATTCCTCTGTGACACTTCTCACGTAGCGCAAGGAGTGGAAATTTCAAGGGCAAGTAGCAAAAGACCTCGTGGTGGTGGTGGAACACTGCCCGAAGGTCCCCAAAATCCACCACCTCCATGCGCGCACAACCCAACCTCCACCTACCCTACCTACTTGCACACTCTACTTCCCTTTCTGAGGCTTACTGGACCAATAAGCTACAATAAGGATCTCTTGTTACAGTGAGAAGGGAGACTCAAGGGGATGAACCAGGAGCCTCCAACCATTTTTCTACGGGCATCCAATCCGTGAAGAATAAAGGACGCGCTAGTCCCAAGTTCTCCAAGCCCAAAGGAGTAGGGAGAGCCACAACTTGGGCTTCCACCTTTTGTTTTCAGTGTTGTTTCTTTGTTAGATCCGCAAAATTGTCTACTATCACTTCATGGTACTGGATTCTACCCTTGTTTTATCTCTCCATAGCTATTTCTAGAGTCATTTTCACCTTGTAGTATTCACTCTAGTTCACTGTTCTTTCTCCAACATTCTAATCCCTTACTTGAATCAGACATTTGGTGCAGTCTAAAATTGCCTCTCCTTTCTATTTTTCCAAAAAAAACAGAGACAAGGTGAAGCAGGTTTGGCTTGGAGCCATCTCGGTCCACCACGGGTTTGAAGCCAGGCACACGTTGTCCAATAGTATATCCTCAAGCCAGCTAAAAAAAGGGAGAGGAGGAGGCCATTGAAGAAGGGTGTTGGAGAGTGAGAGATCCAAAGTGAGGCCTTGCCACAAGGATAGCCGGCCTTGGGACCACACTCTCTACAGTCTTGTGGTGTGCTCCCAACATCAGCCCCTGCCACTCCAATGAATGGACGCCCTTGGGATCCAAGGAGCATCGTGGGGCATTGGCACCCGGCGCCCACCTCGCGAAGTTACACCGGGAGGCGATAAATTCAGGGGGAGGTACTCAGCCAGTGTCACTAAGAGGTAGAGCGCCAACATCTCCTAACCATGGAAAACAACAGGAGATACCTGTAGCGGCCGCTTGGTAAGGCAATGGGAAAACTCGGTTGCTCTCCGCCGAGCTCGGTTTCGGGAACGAGGCTACGCCTGCTCTGGTCACTTGTACAAACAACGAGGGGTTAAAGGCCACCAAGTGGAACATCACTGATGGTGACAACCCCCGACAGAGTTGCCAAGGGTGACGAGCATGGGGATGATTCTCCCGACGAGACAGCGGATTGCATTGTCATTGAAACGGATCGTGAAGCCGACGATGAACCAGATGCACATGACACAACCTCCGAGGCCAGTGAGATGGGAAAGTCCATGCCAAAAAAACCTGATGTAGGGGCTAAGGCAATGGAATGCACATCTGACCATGTGGATGTTGAGGGCCGTATCCTTGCTTCGGCGGGAGGGGAGCAAGCCCAACCTGTGATCCTGTCGAGTTTTGCGACATCACAGCAGGCCCTCGATAACACCGCGCGTCACCTGTACATCGACAAATAGCTCGACTACCTTCATGCTAGCCTCTTCCCAAATGATTTCAGGTTGGTGACATGGTGTGTGTCACGCTTCGTGAAAAGTTGTTCATGGTGTAGCGGATGAATAAGAAGTTATAAAAGGAAATTGAGAAGTTGTTGCATGAGAGCAGGAGGCCGACCACCACACCAAAGTGGTGGAGTAGGCGCTCAAGGAACTTCATGTCAAGGAAGTCAAAATCCATCAGTTGGTGCCGTCCATCACACTGTCAAGGTGGAGTTTGGAAAGATTTTAGAGTTTCGCGAGTACGAAAGCACGGAAAGCAAGTGTGTGAATGTTCACGACGCGTGTCGAGCTCCACTTGTCAATCCTGCTCCCTGTGTGGAAGTTAAGGAACCAAAACCAAGGGCTCGTGTAGCTCCAACTCGGACCAAGAATGAAGGCGGGACTACTAGTTGCATGCATATTGAGCCGGTCCAGCGCTACGATGACACATGAGAGGTCAACATATTCCTGATGATTCTTCAAATGCACCTTCGCCTTTCTCAGCTCAAGGAAGAGGAGTAGGATGTAGAGAGCATGATGTCCTTGAAGCCAAAGCCATTTGAGAAGCTGACGTAGCTTTGCAACCAGAAGTAGCAACACTAAGATCCCACCTGGGAGGATCACTACAAACTGATGCGTGATTTGTACTCCAAGCTAGCTGACTCGTAGAAGGCAGAGAAGGAGCTCAAGATCTGTGTGCAGGGGAGCATGTTTGTGGAGCGGTACGCTGAGGTATTCATGAAGAATGTAAATAAAGGACAAGATTGCCACTTGACAGAGCAAGCCAAGATTGACCTCTTTTAGAGTGATTTGGTCAGCCCTCATCTATGATTCTTCTACCTTCACCAAAACGGCAAGGAGTGGAAGTCCTTGCACGCACTGGCAGCATGAATATGCAAGGTGTACAAGAAGAAATCCAGCCTGTGGAATTGCGACGTGCGTGAAAGCACGCCGACGCGTGAATCCGGACCGGCGCGTGAGGCGTTATCAACGCCAACGGACAGTGCACCAAAGTGCACAGCGAATGCAACATCTGAGCCCTCCAACGATGGGAAGAACAACTCCTGCTTTCCTATCATCTACAGGCGCTGCCACCAGGCTGGACACGGTGGGTACGACTATCACCAGCGTGACCACCAGCAGCAATAGGGATGGTAACAAGGCCAACAGCACGGTCAGGGCGTGCGCCAAGGCGGAGGGAAAATCCGCTTCAATGACAGTGGTAAGAACCGATTCCATGGGGGCATTTAGCGCCAGGGTGGACAGCACAATGGCAACAGGAATGCCCCTACCGGCCAGGGATGCTCTCACTGGGGACAGGGCCAAGACGAGGCATTTTCAGCCATCTAGTGATAGGGGTCACAAGGTGGTCAGCATGGATACGGACGCCCCCGTGACGACTAAGACGTCGAGGGAGGTGCTTGGGAACGTGTCCAGCGTCTCCATCACGGTTGTGAGCATGAATTTACCACCCCCAGTAGCTACCTGTGGAATGTTATGTGGGGTCGCTATGAATCATGGGAATGATGAGGACAAGATATTCATGTTTTACAATTATGATATCAAAAACTTTGAACTTTTATTGGCACAACACTTCTCAACCGTATATTTGCCTTTCATGAGTCCCGAGTCCCTGTACCATGATTGCTCATGTCCACTCTTATACGTGATAAAAAAAACCTTGAAAATCGCACGAGCTTGGTCGTAGTCACTGAAGAAAGTTGGCCAAATGTAATAGAAGTTACACTCAAGGCTCAGAAGAAGAACTCTCTGACATCAATAACAGTGGCGATGCATAACAAGTCTACATTTAAAGGGTCGAAGTTCCTAGCCTTGTTCACCAAAGGACATCACATGTGAGAAGAGATCAATGGCATGGTTGAGCTGCAAAGAATTACTCATGCCTGTCAGATCTACCACTTGAAGGGCAAGCTCCCAGTTAGCCTTTTCATGCGAAAGTTCAGAGTATCCATGGCCATGCAATTCGATGGCAAACTGGAAGGTATCCCTTCACACATCTTGGTAGATATTGGGGCTGATGAATCATTTGTGATCGGTGTATATGTACGTACGTGTCAATTGAATTACACGCCTCGCACTGGTAATGTGGTTTTCGGTGATGACCGGGAGGTGCCAGTCCTTGGTGAATGTTTGGCACGGGTCATACTGCTCGGCTTCATGACCAGTGTCCGCCTTGTCGTGCTTGATCTCATGGATTCATATGACATTGTTCTTGGGGACCCGTGGCTTGTAAACCATAAGGTACTTATGTGCTTTGACTCAAAAATACTGCAGATCTGAAGTGGGAGGAGAATGGTCACCCTGTCTTCCATCCCACAAATTCAACGACCAGAAGCAAAAGCTCAATAAAGCCTCCAAGTGAAAGAAGACTTTGACAAGGGTGTTGCTTTGCAACCTTGAAGAAAATGGACACCAAGACAGAGGATGAGGTGCTTCAAGGAGCTGCTAACATATTCTTCGAATTCTCTAATATCTTAGAGGCACCACCAGATGGGATAACCTCTCGATGGATTGTTGTACTCACCATTCCATTGGATTCTGGGACCGTTCCTCGTAGTTTGTGTATCTTTTGAGCCCAGAAGAACGGCAAGAAAGAAAATCCCTCCGGAATGGCTAGATTGAGCCAAACGCTTTGTCCTTTGGAGCACCTATCCTGTTTGTGAACAAGAAATATGGTGGTCTCAGGATATCCATTGACCTATGGACATTAAAAAAACTCACTGTAAAAAACCGCATCGAGGACCTATTTGACCAGCTTCAAGGAGCGAAAGTCTTCACGTCTCTAGATCTATCGCAGGGCTACCATAAAATCCAGATCACGGAGGAGGATATACCAAAAGCGGCATTCATAACTCATCGCGGACACTACCACTTCCGATTCCTCTGCTTTGGACTGGCAAACACACCTTTAACATTCCAAGCAGTGATGAACAACATCTTTTATGAACACCTCTGAAAGTCAGTTCTGGTGTATCTTGATGACATCCTCATCTTCTCCAAGAACGAGGAAGAACACAAGCGGCACCTCGTGACTGGGGCAAGAAAAAACCACTCTGGCAAGGGAGGACAATCATTCAGTTTTATAACAATGACTTTTTCTGATCCCGCCGTGTCTTTCTATGTTAATTCATACACACCCGCGTTACAGTGGTACTAGGGCCAAGTCAACCGCTGACATCCTCATTTGTCCTCATTCCTCCATGACACTTCTCACGTAGCGTGAGGAGCAAAAACTTAAAGGGCAAGCAATAGGAGACCTCGTGGTGCTTGTAGAACACTGTCCGGAGGCCCCCAAACCCCACCACCTCCATGCGCGCGCAACCCAACCTCCACCTACGCCGCCTATTTGCGCACTCTACTTCCCTCTTAGAGGCTTACTAAACAAACAAGCTATGATATTAACCTCTTGTTACAGTGACAAGGGAGACAAAAGGGGATGAACCAGGAGTGTCCAACCATTTTTTTACAGGCTTCTAATCTGTAAAGAATAAAGAACGTGCTAGTCCCAAGTTCTCGAAGCCCAAGGGAGTAGAGAGAGCCACAACTTGGGCTTCAGCGTTTCATTTTCAGTGCTTCTTTTTGTTAGATCCATAAATTGTCTACTATCACTTCATGTTACTAGATTCTACCCTTGTTTCCCCCTCCACAGCTATTTCTAGAAAAGTGATTTTCACCTTGTATTCTTCACTCTAGTTCATTGTTCTTTCTCCATCCTGCCAATCCCTTACTTCAATCAGAAATTTGGTGTTGTCTAACATTGCCTCTCCTTCATATTTTTCCAAAAAAAGATAGAAAAGGTGAAGGAGGTTTGGCTTGGAGCCACCTCGGTCCACCACGGGTTTGAAGCCAGGCACACATTGTCCAATAGTGTATCCTCCAGCCAGCTAAAAAAAGGAAGAGGGGGAGGGGGTTGGAGGAGGGTTTTGGAGACTGAAAGATCCAAAGAGAGGCCTTACCACAAGGATAGCCGCCCTTGGGACCAGACTCTCTGCAGTCTTGTGGTGTGCTCCAAGCACCAGCCCCTGCCACTCCAATGAATGCACGCCCTTGGAATCCAAGGAGCATCGCGGGACATTGGCACCCGGCGCCCACCTCGCGAAGTTGCATCGGGAGGCGATGACTTAAGGGGGAGGTACTCGGCCAGTGTCACCAAGAGGCAGAGCACCAACATCTCCTAAGCATCGACAACAGCAGGAGACTCCTGCAGCGGCCGTTCGGCAAGACGATGGGAAAACGTGGTCGCTTGCTGTGGAGCTCGGTTTCAGGAACGAGGCTACGCCCGTCCCGATCACTTGCGCAAACAATGAGGGGTTACAGCCCACTAAGTAGAATATCACTGATGGTGACAACGCTGACAGAGTTGTCGAGGGTTACGAGCATGGGGATGAGTCTCCCGATGAGCCAGCAGATCGTATTGTCATTGAAGCGGATTGCGAAGCTGACGACGAACCGGATACATATGAAACAGCCATCAAGGGCAGTGAGGTGGGAATGTCCATGCCAAAAGAACCTGACGTAGGGGATAAGGCAATGGAATGCACATCCGAGCATGTGGATGTTGAGGACCATGTCCTTGCTTTGGCGGGAGGGGAGCGAGTCCAACCTGCGATCCTGTCGAGTTTTGCGACGGCAGAACGGGCGCTCAATAGCGTCGCGCATCGCCTGAACGTCGACGAATAGCTCGACTACCTTTGTGCTAGCCTCTTCCTAGATGATTTTACACTGGTGACATGGTGCGCGTCACGCTTCGTGAAATGTTGTTCATGGTGTAGGGCATAAACAATAAGCTATACAAGGAAAACAAGAAGTTGTTGCGCGAGGTCGGAACGGCCGACCACCACACAAAAGTGGTGGAGCAGGCGCTCAAGGAACTTCGGTCCAAGGAAGTCAAAACCCATCAGTCGGTGCTGTCCATCACACTGTTGAGATGAAGTTTGGACAGATTTTAGAGCGTCGTGAGTGCAAAATCACGGAAAGTGAGTGTTCAAATGTTCACGACCCGTGTCGAGCTCCACTTGTCAATCCTGCTCCCCGCATAGACACAAACACACCTAAACCAAGGGCTTACGTAGCTCCAACTCAGGCCCAGAAGGAAGGCAGGACTACAACTTGTGTGGTTCTCGAGCCGGCCGACTGCTACGAGGGCACGTGAGATATCAACGTATTCCTGATGATTCTTCAAAGGCACCTTCGCCCTACTCGGTTTGAGGAAGAGGAGTGGGATGTGGAGAGCATGATGTCCTTGAAGCCAAAGCCATTTGAGAAGCTGACAGAGCTTTGAAACCACAAGTAGCAACACTAAGACCCCACCTGGGAGGATTACTACAAACGGATGCGTGCGTTGTAATCAAAGCAAGCTGACTCATAGAAGGCAGAGAAGGAGCTCAAGATCTGTATGCAGGGGAGCATGTTGGTGGCGCGGTACGCTGAGGAATTTCTGAAGACTACAGAGAACATGCAAGATTGCTAATTGACAGAGAATGCCAAGATTGACCTCTTTTAGAGTGGTTTGTTCAGTCCTCATCTGTGATTCTCATACCTTCACCACAACGGCAAGGAGTGGAATTCACTGCACACACTGACAGCATGCATATGTGAGGTGTATAAGAAGAACTCTAGCCTGTGGAATTACGACGCGCATGAAAGCAGGCTGGTGCGTGAATCCGAGCCGATGCATGAGGCATCGTTAGCGCCAACGAGTAGTGCAGAGAATCACGCAACGAATGCAATGTCTGAGCCCTCCAACGATGGGAAGAACAACTCCCGCTCCTCCACCATCTACAGGCGCTACCACCAGGCTGGACACAGTGGGCATGACTGTCACCAGCGTGACCACCACCAGCAATAAGGATAGTAACATGGCCAACAGCACGGTCAGGGCGTGTGCCAAGGTGGAGGGCCAAACCGCTTCAATGGTAGTGGCCAGCACCGCTTCTATGGGGGCGTTTAGCACCAGGGTGGGCAGCGCAATGGCAACGGGAATTCCCATACCGGCAAGGGATGCCCTCACGGGGGACAGGGCCAAGGCCAGGCATTTCCAGCCATCCAGCGATAGGGGGCACAAGGTGGTCAACGTGGACACGGACGCCACCGTGACGACGAAGACGTTAAGGGACGACCTTGGGGATGTGTCCACCGTCCCCTTCATGGTTGTGAGCAGGATTCCACCACCCCCATTAGCTACCGGTGGACTATTATGTGGGGTTGGTATGAATCATGGGAATGATGACGACAAGATGTTCATGTTTTATATTAATGATATCAAAAACTTTGAACTTATATTGGTACACCACTTCTCAACCATTTATCTACCTTCCATGAATCCCGAGTCCCTGTACCATGATTGCTCATGTCCACTCTCATATGTGACAAAAAAACTTGAAAATTGCACGAGCTTGGTCGTCGTCATTGAAGAAAGTTGGCCAAATGTAATAGAACGGCGGAAAATGGTCATGAAGAACTCTCTGACATTGCGCTGCCCACCCTCATGCTAAACGCCCCCTGATGTCAGGGAGTTCTTCACGACCAGTGTCCGACAGCTTCACGACTAGTGTCCGCCTTATCGTGCTTGATCTCATGGATTCATCTAACATTGTTCTTGGAGACCCGTGGCTTGTAAACCATAATGTACTTATGTGCTTTGACTCAAAGACGCTGCAAATCTGAAGTGGAAGGAGAATGGTAACCCTGTCTTCCATTCCACAAATTCAACGACCAGAAGCAAAAGCTCAATCAAGCCTCCAAGTAAAAGATGACTTTGACAAGGATGCCACTTTGCAACCTTGAAGAAAATGGAGGACGAGACAGAGAATGAGGTACTTCAAGGAGCCGCTAACATACTCTTGGAATCCTCTGATGTTTTAGAGGCACCACCAGATGGGCTAACATCTCAATGAATTATTGAACACACCATTCCATTGGTGTCTCGGGTTGTTCCTCCATTGTAGTTTGTGTATCTCTTGAGCCTAGAAGAATGACACGAATCTAAAGCCCTCCGGAAGGGCTAAATTGAGCCAAGCTCTTTGTCCTTTGGAGCACCTATCATGTTTGTGAACAAGAAATATGGTGGTCTCAGGATGTACATTGACTTTTGGATATTGGAAAAACTCACTGTAAAAAACCGGTACCCGCTCCTACGCATCGAGGACCTACTTGACGAGCTTCAAGGAGCAAATGTCCTCACGTCTTTGGATCTATTGCAGGGCTACCATCAAATCCAGATCACGGAGGAGGATGTACCAAAAGTGACATTTAGAACTCATCTTGGACACAACCAGTTCCAATTCCTCTGCTTTGGACTGGCAAATGCATCTGTAATATTCCAAGCAGTGATGAATAACATCTTTTGTGAACACATTGGCAAGTCGTTCCTGGTTTATCTTGATGACATCCTCATCTTCTGTAAGAACCACAAAGAACACGAGCAACACCTCAGAGTGGTGCTTGAGATTGTCCACAAGAACCACTTTGTCAAGAGAAGTAAGTGCAAGTTTGCGTAGCGAGGGTTAGAGTACTTTGGCCACGTCATTAGTGGCAAAGGGATGTGGATGGACCCTTACAAGGTGCAGGTTGTGAAAGAATGGCCTCAACCCAAGAACGTGGGTCAATTTTGTTCTTTTTGTGGTCTGGCAAATTGATTCCGGTGGGTTATGAGAGGCTACTCCATGTTAGTAAGCCCTCTCACCACCTTGACCCGGAAGGCGGGAACATGGGTTTGGTCAATAGAATGCTCTAAAAATGTTTGAGATTGTGAAGGAGATTCTGATCTCGGCACCAATACTTGCACTCCTGGATCCAAAGAAGTCGTGAGAGGTATGCTATGATACATCGTTACAGGGTTGGGAGCCGTGCTCATGCAAGATGACCGGCCTGTTGCCTACAAGAGCCTCAAGTTCTTGGATGTAGAGACTAGGTACACTAGTGGGGATGAGGAATTGCTAATAGTTGTGCATGCTTTCAAATTATGACACTACTACCTCGAAGATGTAGAGAGACAAACCATGGTGGTTACAGACCAAAACCTGCTCAAGTAATTCCAGATGCAACCAATCGTTTCACAAAGACAGGCACGGTGGAACAAATAATTTTGTCTCTTCACATTCACCTGGCAGTACAAACCAGGGCGGGCTAAGGTGGCAGACTCGTTGAGTCAAAAACCTTCATACGTGAGTCTCATGCTGAGAAACAATACCATTGCTAACCACACACATACACACACACACACACACACACACACACACACACACACACACACACACACACACACACACACACACACACACACACACACACACACACACACAAACACACACACACACACACACACACACACACACAC
>SZWC01000695.1:55139-83383 GCA_023375785.1 Penium margaritaceum | reverse complement strand
GTGTGTGTGTGTGTGTGTGTGTGTGTGTGTGTGTCTGTGTGTGTGTGTGTGTGTATGTGTTGAAGACCAAAAAGAGGTGTGAGTGTAACATAAGCGCTAACATAGGTACCGATGTAGACACACATAGATTTACAAATAGAGAATAATTCATGGATATATATATGTATATATATATTGATAAAATTAAAGATCAAAAATAGGTACGAGTGCAACATAAACGCAAATATAGGCACATATGTAGACACGTATGGATTGACTAATAGAGATTAAGACATAATAATGAGATTAAGAGAGAATGCGGAAAAATAAATACAAGTAGAAATATAGAAGTACATACACAAATGCACATAGTAATACATATACATATACACATGCAAGTGCCGATGGGTTAACCAGATTAGATAATAATACACATAAAATAGTGTTTTCTTATATTAGTAAAGATACCTATTCATGGATTTACATTCATAGATATATTCTATAGACTACTTATCATACTTTGTCAAGAACATAGTGAGGAATGTTGGTTTTAGTCGTGATGCAATTCCCTCTCTGTCTGGTGGATTGATTTATGGTTCAGATACTAGACTAATGTTTATGCTCTAAGACACATATTTTTTAAAAAGGCAAATCCCCCTTGAAAAACCACATACTCTCTGTTTCATAAGGTAACCATCATCTTTTACGTCTTAAAACTCTTCACTTTGTAACCCTGTGCACACTTTGCGTGCAACATTCTCTTGTTCATGATCTTGTTTTACTTTTGGACAACTTCTCTGACATTGTCAAGATCATTAAGATGCTCCTTTGTGGCATACATCAGCAGATAAAAGCGGCCATAGTAGAGGGATTCAGATTGGATAAATGATGAGAATATTGTTGAGAGGCATTGAGATGAAACGAATTTGAATTGCTTCACATCATCATCCACAAACATGAAACATCTCCCATCTCCCAAGTCGCTTGATCCACCGAGCAGTCGTCCACTCTCTAGTCCTGAGGTTAGAAACATCCTGCTAGTACCCGCGCAGTTTTGCACCAGGTTAGTCATAGCCATCTTGCTCATGTGCCACGCGAGGGTGTCCATGGCAACGCTGCCTTCCACGGACTCGGATCCTCTGGATAGCTCCAAGAGCTGGCTGCTGCTGCCCTCTAGGCACGCACCCAAGGCCAACATGACCAAACTGAGGTCCACCATTCTAGCCGTCTGTAGCATTAACAACCATGCCACCTCCATCACCCTAGCCTGGACGAGCGCCACTGTGCTGGTGTCCCTGTGTCCCCTGCCTGATGGGACCTAAAAATGGTTTGCCATCTTGACATAGGCGGAAGGCTTGCCCTTGTGGAGGACGTTGGCATTGGCATTGCGGGCAGTTGCGTGCAAAGTGCCCTGGCTCATTCCATGTCCGACATGTGAAGGTGCCAGGCTAGGATGATTATTGCTCTTGAATACGAGGATTTTTGGGTTGTCCAACGTGTCCCTCAAGAGGGCACCTTTTCCTTCCGTTCCCATGGAAGCTCGCAAGGTTGATCTTTGTCGCATGCCCTCGAGTTGTCATGTCCCATAAGGTCAAGTTCTCATTGTACATATCAAAAACATACTTTGTTATTGCCCGCAAGCTTGTCCACTGCTTGTGGTCTTTATCCATGATGTAATGGAACTTGAGCTACTGATTGGCTAGGCCATTGAGGAAGAGAGTGATATTTGTGTCTTTGGTCATGTGACGTAGTTGGACACGCTGGATTGTACCGTAGAAGAACTCAACTTAATGATTCAAGGTCATGACCCCTTGCCTGAGCCTTTCTAGTTCAACCTTTACTGCCTGCGAGTCCATTAGGCGTGAGAACAGCTTCCCCATGCGTTCCTCATACTCTTCCTATGTGGGGCTATACTGTCGCTCCTTCGTGTACCATACATCTGCCAGCAGCTCGAATTGCTCGTGGCTTAGTGGTAGCATGGCTTGGCCAATCCTCCATGGCTGCAGCTGTAGCATAAACCCTTTAATTCACGTGTGTACGTTGAACTTGCCATTATAATTATATGCAGGGTCAAACACCGAGCGACCCGTCATGCCAGTAGCTATCAATCCCCCAACTTTGGCGGGTTGCACTATGGGGGTTAAGGTACTTGTCGGTGTTGGCTACACGTTGGCACAAAGCATCTTAGCTCGAGCTTGATCCTAGCATTAGAATGCGCATTCAGCAATCTCCCCTGCCTCGTACACAGCTGCAGCTTTGTTCCTTCAGTACTTTCCTTATGATGACTTCCTCCTTAACACAGTATAATGCGACAGCAAGCTCTCCGTAAAGCTTCTTATTCTCTTCCCATAGCTTTCGGTTGGTGACGTAGCCCTTGCTGACCCGGAGAAGCAATACAGCCACGGTTTTCTAATGACTATGCACCATTACTCCCACAATACCAACAAATAAGTTGTTTTCTTCTGAACTGAGTCGTGATTTTAGCATCACAACATCCTCCTCGACTTTGAGCAGGCAAACACCCTTGAGAAAAGTGCGATGAATGCTTGGGGAGCCTGCAAGACCGAGGCTGTAGAGGGACTTTTCATCACTTGTGCGATTAGTGATGGATCTCCTCAATTCACTTGCAGTAGTGCCCGAGGGACTGGGCATGTAAGCCGGACAGTTCCAACGGCACTGATCACGGCTTGAGAATTCCTTGAACGTATAATCTCACTGTAGATTTGGAATCTACAGGAAAAACCATACGAGATCAACCCAAGAACGGGGTCGATCCATCAAGAATTGAGGAAGTTACGCCCGGCCAAAGGTTGGACCGGCCGAGGGGAAAACAGGTGACAGGAATTCAACCCAAAGACCAAGGCTCGACCCTCGGAAGACCCAACAAGGCCGAAGCGCGCCTTGGGGCCCGCTTATTCAATAAATCAAGGATCATTGAGGGCCAAGGGCGCTTTGGAATGGCGCCCCGAGACGTTACTGCCAGAAAGGGCGCTGCGGGCGGCCGTCACCGCCGCTAGTGGTGCTGCCAGCGGCGGATTGCCGTGGTTCACGGAAACGGCCATATCTCGGTCGTTCCTCCACAGATTGATACAATTCTTGGTGCGTTGGAAAGCTGCAAAGATGAGCTACGTGATGCTAAGACAATAACGCTTATCCCAGGCCCTTACGGAGCCGTGTTCAGCTCGGTGATCTCGGGTCGCCTAGGATGTGTCATTATGTATATACAGTCTTGTATGTTGACACTTGAAGAACAAGTACAGTTTATTCTCACTGTGCCACATGTCTTTCCGTGCTCCCCCAAGACAACCCTACGCTTCCACCACCCCGGGAAGGTGTGCACCGGCCTCCCCTTGGTCACCGTTGCCACAGGTTGGTGCCTACACCATCCGGTTGAGGCTAGCACGCCACGCCCAGTTTACACTTGGTATCAGAGCCACCCTTGGCTCAGGGACACAATCATCTACGTGGCAAACCCTCTTGTTCAGCGTAGACCAGTACGCATCTCGTCTCTTTGGCAGATCCGTGCCCAAGGCCAACCATGCACTCCGGTGATAAGCCGGTTACCGGAGGACCTGTTCGGGAAGAAGTTGTACCGGACGCAAGGATGCGTTGCTCACCGACATAAAGGCCAAGATGGACATGTTGGAGAAGTAAACCGCGTACCTCAATCAGGAAATCGTGAAGCGTCTAGTGACAACAACAGTGGCAGTCACCACCGCAAACGTACCTGCAGTGGGTGTTCCGAGCCCGCCCAAGCCAGAGCCATTCGACCCATTGAAGAAGGATGGGCCAGCTCCACATGCTCGGATACTCAGACTCAAACTATACTTCACTACTATCGGCATGGATGCCTCAAGGTATGAGGCACGCCGCGATTATGCCGTGACCCTATTGAGAGAGGCATCGTTGGATTGGTGGGCCGATGTGATGTGGTCCAATACACACAGCAGTGGAGCAGTAATGGTTGCCGGCATTGCAGCCGCGACCGGAATCTCAACCCCATCGGCTCTAACGTGTAGCAATGGTGACCCTACCCTGAAATGGCCGACCTCGTGGAAGGAGTTCACGGAGTCCTTCATTAAGCGCTTCACTGTGTGTGACACGAGGAACAACGCACGTGCCAAGCTGCGTCGGCTTCGCCAAACTGACGGCTTCGCCGACTACAACCGTAGGTTTTGTGAGATCGTCACCAATTATGGCTTCGACTTGAAAGAACTGGGCTTCCACTACAGTAACGGCCTCAAGAACGATGCCCGTGCTGTGACGGTGATGCACGACCTCAACGACGACCTGTCGGTAATGATCACAGCAGTAGAACGGTACGACTCGTGTGTGCAACAGGCTCATGCCAACAGCCACAACTCTTTTGGTGGTGGTTACAACAAGCGGGCCGAGAGCGACGACACACCCATGGAGATCGGAACGTAGTAACAGCGCAAGTGCTACAATTGTGACAAACCTGGCCACATTGTGCGTGATTGTCAGAGTCCAAAGAAGGACGACGGCAAGGGTAGGCAGCAAGGGAAAGGGAAGCAAGCCACGAAGGAAGCAGAGGAAGCAACAAAGGAGTTGGGAAACGAGGAGAGCCGGGAGTAGATTGCATTACTCCTCGCTCCTCTCAGCCCAAACCGCCAGTTGACTGTCCACCCGAACGCCTTGTGGCAATTAAGGGGTTTCTTTAGGTCAAGGCAAGGGACGTGGGGTATGAAGATGAGCAGCCCGCACTTCTCTTGAAGGCACGAGGGAAAGATGTCAACAAGAAGGTGGGGAGCCTGCTGGATTGTGACGTGAGCCACAGTTTTGTGAGCATGGAGTGTGCTCGGAAGTGGGGCCTTACGCTCACGAGCAAGAAGCGAACTGCTAACCAAGTTGATGGTACGATTGATGTGGGGTACCTGGCCCGTCCCCTCTCCATTCGCGTTGGGAAGCTTCACATAACGACCGTATACCGGGTGTGCCCGATGAAGGATTATGATGTGATCCTCGGTATTGACTTCCTCCAGAAGTACAACCTTGTCGTCAATTGGGAGGCGTGCACCGTCTCAGTCAAGCTCGAAGACAATGAGTATTCCCTGCCTACGTGGTCCGAGGAAGAGGCCGCGTAGGAGGAGACTTGCGGGGAGGAAGAGCCACAGCAGTCGGTGCCTCGCAAGGAGAAATCGACGCCCATGATACTGAACTTGCTATAGCTCAAGCGCGTGATTCGAAAAAAGGAGCAGATTTTTCTGGCGTTCGTGCAAGACGTGAAGGACAATTTGATGAACCAGAGGACGTGGTGCCTGCTGTGGTGCATGGGACAACTCGTGTGCAGCCGGGGTTCAAGGCAAGTTTCCCGCGGTGCCCGAGGGGCTTCGGAAGGTGTGTACGGAGTTTGAAGTCATGTTCCCCGACACCCTCCCGGCGGGTCTACCACCAAAGCGGGACATGGACCATCGCATCGACCTCAAACCTGGAGTGCGCCCACCTGTTCGAGCAATGTACCGCATGAATGACGTGAAGCTACAGGAGCTCAAGAAGTAGCTGACCAAGACGACGGAGCAGGGCTTCATCAGCCCATCCTCGTCTCCTTACGTTGCACCTGTCTTGTTTGTGCAGAAAAAGACGGAGGAGATACACATGTACGTGGACTACCGGGCATTGAACGAGTTGACCATCAAGAACCGGTACCCGCTTCCACAAGCTGAGGAGCTTTTTGACCAGCTCCGTGCGGCTCGTTTCTTCACAAAGATTGACCTCCGTTACGGTGACCACCAGATCTGTATCGCAGTAGATGATATGGAGAAGACGGCCTTCTACACCAGCTCTGGTCATTACGAGTTCCTCGTGATGCCTTTCGGGTTGACCAATGTGCTGGCCACCTTCATGAAGGCGATGAAAAACATCTTCAGGTTGAACTTGGATGCATTTGTGGTGGTTTACCTCGACGACATCTTGGTGTATAGCAGGACGGCGGAGGAGCATGAAGAGCATGTGAAGGTCCTCGAGATTTTGAGGAAGGAGAAGTTTTTTGCAAAGCTCTCTAAGTGTGAGTTCACGGTGAGAAAAATTGAATTCCTTGGACACATAGTTGACAATGGACAGATTTCCATGGATCCGCGCAAGGTGTCGGTCGTGCAAGAGTGGCCGAAGTTGCGTAGTGTGCACGATGTGCAAGTGTTCCTTGGTTTTTGCAACTACTACCACAGGTTCATCCTTGGCTATGCGCGAGTGTCAACGCCACTCTCCAATCTCATTCGCAAGGATCGCGAGTGGAGTTGGGGAGTTAGCGAACAAGAAGCCATTGAGAATCTCAAAAGGGCTCTGACTTCCGTGCCGGCCTTGCACTTGGCCGACAGTGGCCGTGAGATTGAAATGGAGATGGATGCATCAGACCTGGCCATTGGTGGGATCCTTCTGTAGAACTTTGGCAATGGGTCGCAGCCGGTTGCCTACTACTCGTGCAAGTTACGCTGGACGGAGCTGAAATATGCCACCCATGACAAGGAGATGCTTGTCGTGGTCGCAGCATTAAAGAACTGGTAGTGCTACCTCGAAGCTTGGAAATGTACAGTCTACACCGACCACCACGCGTTGAAGTACTTCAAGACGTAGCCGAACCTGAGTCAATGGCAAGCGCGTTGGTTGGAGTACCTCGAGTCACACTTCGACAACGAGATCGTGTATCGGTCGGGTCGCATCAACCCAGCCAACGCACTCTCACGGCGACCGGACCTGATGATGCGGGTTGCATCTTTTACCATCCACGAGGATGCCTTCCTCGTGAAGCTCTTCGCGGAGGGATATGAGGCGCATGGGGAGTACGACGATCGGATATTTATCTTCGAGGCACCGTATTGGCGATGGCGCGGCATGCAACATGTGGTGGTTCCTGTGGTGCCCACGCTTTGGCCGCTGATTTTGGAGGAGTGCCATGACAGTGGCCTGAGCGGTCACTTCTCTGCCGACAAGACATTGAAGACGGTGGCTCGCTTCTTTTGGTAGCTCACCATGTTGTCGGAGGTGGCTGAATTCTACCGGAGTTGTGACGTGTGCCAACGCCACAAGGCGCGGAGGACAACGACCCCGGGCCTCTTCCAACCCTTGTCCATCCCCGAATAGCCGTGGCAGGACATCTCCATAGATTTCATCACGGGTTTTCCCATGACAGCGGCAGGCCACAATGCAGTGTTGGTGGTGGTGGATCGCTTCAGCAAGATGTCACACTTCATCGCGACGCGTGATACGATGAGCATGGAAGGCACCGCTCGACTGTTCCTCGAGCATGTGGTGCATCGCCATGGCGTGCCGCGGTCCATTGTGAGCGACCGTGACCCGCTTTCACAAACAAGTTCTAGCGAGAACTCATGGAGCGGTACGGCAGCAAGGTGTAGTTGTCGACCAGTTTTCATCCCTAAACTGATGGACAAACGGAGCGGACGAACCAGACGCTGGAGCAGCTCCTCCAGACAGTAGGTGATCCAGATGAGACGGCGTGGGACCAGCGGTTGCCGGTCGCTGAACTGGCGTACAACTCCGCCACGTCCGCCTCCACCGGCAAGGTGCCATTTGAGGTGGTGAACGGGATGGTGCCCGCAATGCCCCTCAGTTTGCACGTCGCAAGCAACCTGCCCGCGGTGGAATCTACCACACGTGACTTCACGCAGATTTGGACGGCGACGAGGCATGCATTGGCAAAGGCGTAAGCGCAACAGAAAGTGCACGTGGACCGTCGACGCGTAGACGCAATGCTCAAGGTTGGTGACCGCGTGCTTCTTAACAGTGCGTACGTCAAGCTTCGCGGGGTCCGGTCGGACAAGTTGAAACCCCGGTGGCTTGGTTCGTTCGAGGTGCTTGAAATGCGAACACACGTGGTGGCACAGTTGGCTCTTCAGCCTTCCATGCCAGTCTACAACGAGTCCCACATCTCCAAGCTCAAGCTCTACCATGATCCGGCCGAGCATTTTCCTGGCCGCAGTTCTGAGCCTCCCCCTCCGGTGTTGATCGAGTGCGAGCAAGAGTTTGAAGTGGAGGCCATCCATGACCACCATCGCCGTGGCCGTGGATGGGAGTACCTGGTCAAATGGAAGGGCTATGATGCGGCCCACAACTCATGGGAGCCTGCCCGCAACTTCAACGTTGGCGGGGTGAATGCCATCCTCCAAGAGTATCAAGAGCAAACCGGGACGGCTCAATCCTAGGGGTGGGGGTAGTGTAAGCCGGACAGTGCCAACGGCACTGTCCGGCTTGAGACTTCCTTGAATGTGAATAATATGACTCTGGATTTGGAATCTACAGAAAAAACCGTGAGATCGATCCAAGAACATGGTTGATTCATCAAGAATTGAGGAAGTTACTCCTGGCCAAAGGTTGGACCGGCCGAGGGGAAAACAGGTGACCGGAATTTATCCCCAAGGGCCAAGGCTCGACCATCGGAAGATCCAACAAGGCCGAAACGTGCCTTGGGGCCCAGTTAGTCAATGAATCAAGGATCATTGAGGGCCAAGGATGCTTCAGAATGGTGCCCCGAGGTGTCATTGCCAGAAAGGGTGCTTCGGGCGGCCTTCACCACCGCTAGTGGTGCTGCCAGCGGCAGATTGTCGTGGTTCACGGAAACGGCCATATCTCGGCCGTTCCTTCACGGATTGATGCGATTCTTGATGCGTTGGAAATCTAGAAAGATAAGCTACGTGACAAGGCAATTATGCTTATCCTAGGCCTGTACAGAGCCGCGAACGGCTCGGCGACCTCGGGTCGCCGAGGATGTGTCATCATGTATATATAGTTTTGTATGTTGACACTTGGAGAACAAGTACAGTTTACTCCCACTGTGCCACACGTGTTCCCGTGCTCCCTCAAGACAACCCTACTCTTCTGCAACCCCGGGAAGGTGTGCACCGGCCTCCCCTTGGTCGCCGTTGCCGCCGGTTGGTGCCTACACCATCCGGTTGAGGCTAGAACACCACGCCCGGTTTATAGGGCACCTCAAACACTTTCTCAGAAACCTCGACTTGAAGGCATTGGTCAGAGGGCAGCACACCCTTGTTGCCATTTCCATCATCCTAAAAATGCACACAATGCCTCCCAACTGGCCCAAGGATCTACGTGAGTCTGTGGCGGGCACCCGCATCGGGCTCCTGATCATTTTCCTCCAAATGAGGTTCATTATCTTCGTCGTCTGATGTCTCAACAACTTCAAGCTTGAGAGAAGTGTCAGCATTCTCCTCCTCTGACGTGTTGTTAGGTTGTTCGACGTTGGCCATCATGCCCTCTTCTAAGACGTCCCTGTCAGCTCTGCCCCGGAGTTTGACATTTTCGGAAGCATGAAAATTGTCACCCGGAGTTGCGTCCGGGATAAGCTCATGACTCGACTCAGCTGGTTCTTCCTCAACCTCCTCAGCGTTGCTCTCAACACCTCCATCATTGTCAAAGATCAAGTGCTCGTGGTCATCTTCGACCATGAGCGTGTACGGTGGACGGCTCGGAGGTGGTTCGTGAGGCACAAAGGTTTCCTCACGTCTTTGACCCCCGTTTCCCACGTCTTGGGGACGTCGTGGATTTCAAAGGCAAGATTTATTTCCCTCTCGTAAGACATGGCGGATCAAAACTTGTCACTTAGTCCCACGCTTAAGTACTCTCGTCGAAGGCGGACCAACGAGAAGGGTTTGCAATCCGGTTGTCCTCGCCGCCATGGCAAAGGAAAGAGCTTTTGCCAAGAGAGTGTAACCCTAGAGGAGAGTCAAATTATTGTTTTTTTGTGGAGTACACACTTGCTCTTGCAATGCTACTCACTTAAAACCCTTGCTCCCAACCTATTCTTCAACCTTGGACGCCTTGTGGGTGTGATTTAGTGAGCTAATTTGCTAGGAGGAGTCTAGGTCATTCACTTAGAACTTTCTTGATTAAATTAAGTGCGTACAAATAAGGAGGAGATTGACTCACTCAACTTCAGGAGTACAACACTAGCATTTTCACTAACACACCAACGTAATCAAATTAAAAGGAGATTGATCTCACTCTATTCAGGAGGAAGTTTAAAGGTGTTGTATAAGAAAGTGATAGAATGAGCTACATATAGAATGAGCTACATATAGAGTTTAATATGCAAAAGTATGGTATAATTGTAGGCATTTAATACACTGCTAGATAGGTGTACATGTACCTAAATAGAAAGGTAGCTTCTGATAATGTTACAAGGAATATGAAGAGATTTTATCATTTAGACCACTATATGTCAATTAAGAGTTTATTGCAACACCTAGTTTGCATACACATCCTAAGAGACCTCTTGCATTGTCTTGCAGGTTTTTCCCTACATATACGGGACAATTTAACATATATAAAAAACACTTTTGATCATATATGGGACACTTGATTGGGAGGGCCTCCTCCCCTTCCCTCCCCACAGGTTGTACGAGGCAAGTGTATGATGGCGTGTATGTGGTGGAAGTCATAAAACATACACAAGTGTACATTCATTGAAAATATCTAACACGAGTACACTAGTGTTTATTTTCAATACCCCCTCCCATACATCGTCTCATACACTTGTCTCATACATTTTCGCGTTTTCTAGAGGGGGTGCAAAGACCGGTTTGTCGACTTTCCTTGGTCCGTTCCCCCTCCCCCCCCCCCCCCCCCGAGTGTATAAAGTGAGTGTATGCAGCAGTGTTTATTACGGAAGTCGCAAATTCTACACAAATGTACATCTCGTGACCTCTAAGAAATTCTCTCAAGAAAGCACACTAGTGTCTTTTTTAATACCCGCCCACATACACCAACTCATGCACTCACCTCATACACTTGTTTTGTTTTGGAAGGGAGGACTGGTCCGCCAGAATTTCTCAGTCCCTCGCCCCTCTCCTCCCCCCTCGGGGTGTATGAAGCAAGTTTATGAAGGGGTGTATGTGGCGGACGTCACAAAATGTACACTTGTGTATATTTTGCAACTTCCTAAAAATTCCCTCATGAGAGTACACTAGTGTCCGTTTTAATACCCGCACGCTGCCTTATACACTTGCCTCATGCAATTTTCTGTTTGGGAGGGGAGGAATGGGTTTGCCAACATCGCTGAGTCCCTCCCCTCCCCTCCCTTCCCCGAAGTGTATGAGGCGAGTGTAGTAGAGGGTATATGTGGCAAAATTCGTGACATGCACACAAGTGTACGTCTTGTAATTTCCTAGAAATATTCTTACGAGAGTACTCTAGTGTCTTAGTTAACATCCTCCCACATACACCGTCTCATACTCGCCTGATACACTTTTTCTTTTTAAGGAGGGAGGGACGGGTCCACCGACATTTCTCCGTCCATCCCCCCTCCTAGGAGTGTATGAGGCGAGAGGTGCATTACGGGGTGTATGTGGCAGAAGTCATGAAATTTACACAAGTGTACATCTCGCGACTTCTTAGAAATTCTCTTACGAGACTATACTAGTGTCTTGTTTAATATTCCTCCCACATACCTTGTCTCATACACTTGCCTCATACACTTCCTTTGCTTTTTGGGAGGGGGAGGACGGGTCCACCAAAATTGCTCAGTTGCTTCCCCACTCCCTCTAGAGTGGATGAGGTAAGTGTTGTTAAATAGGGCGGTACGAGGGGGAGGGTGGAGGAGACGAGAGGGGTAGGTGGTGGGTGGAGGGCCAGGGGAGTTAGCCGTGGGGCCAACTTTCGTTCTCGGCTTGTGAGGGAGAGGAGGCTCTCGAGAGCTATGAGGGGGATCAAGGTGGGGTGACTTAGCCACGAGAAGAGATCAAGACGAGAGCATTGACTATTTTTTGTGAAGAACGAGAATACTGGGGGCGCGAGCATGACCCCTATCGGGTCACTCATTCCTGAGCGCGTGGTTCGCCACAGGGTGTGGCAAACCACACCTAATGCGTGCAGGGTGCACGTGTAAATGCCAAGCGCAACCCAAGAGGCCATGATGTGGCGAGACGTACGTCTCGTGAAAAAAAGGACAAGCATAGAGTAGTCCTAAACTAGGCTCTCTAACACAAGCAGCAACAAACATTTACTACTTTAACACGATAGCGCAAGCAAGGGTGCATGCCTCAAGCAGAGAGCTTGGACACCACACCACAAGCCCTAACGGAACATAGCGAGCCGGAGCGTGCCGTCATGGGGACGGCGACACAGGGCGCCGGCTGACGCATCGCGCCAAGAGAACCCCCCAGAAGCGTACTGCCAAAGCGCCTGGACGGAGGGACGCGGCCGTAACACTCGGCCAGAGGCGCCCATCCAGAGGCACTGTGCCAGAAGAACTCCTCCAGAAGCACCCCACCAGTAGCACCCGTCCAGAAGCACCTCCACTAGGAGCACCCCACCAGAAGCACACCACAGAATCACCCTGTCAGCAACAACCATCCAGGAGCACTCGACGCATCCTGCGAGGAACGCCACGCGGCCACGAGTGGCGGTCCCGAAGCGCCCAGTGAGGACGGGGAGGGTGTCAGAGGAGAAACTCAAGGACCTGCACCCCATCACCCAGAGCAACACAGCAACGGAGGTACCAACAGGACACAAAAAGGGAGGGGGGCAGAGGGAAGAGACGACAAGGAGAATGAGCACAGACGGATTGGAGACAGCACGCCAACGATGGAGGGTATCGGCCGCAAAAGAACCTGTAAGAGACATACAGACGGAGGGGAGAGGCGCAGAGCACGGGAGGGATCAGAGATGTGGCATACGAGTAGTTATCGAGTAGAGGACCAAACAACACAGGTAAAGGGAGTTGGGGGGGGAGAAGGATGGTAGACTCAGTCGAGCGGGGGTAGGGTCCGAAGACCAACAGAGGGGATGCTCGAAGCAAAGGCAGGCTGGTGGAGAGCCTTCGTGGGGAAGTCTGCTAGCTGAAATTCAGCAGAGATGAACCTGAGGGAGACATCTCCAACTGCGACAATGTCGCGCACGTAGTGAAACTCAACATTGATGTGCTTGGTGCGACGATGAAGTGCACCAATGTTTTGAGAAATGGCCAGCCCACTCTCACTGTGTGTGTGAAGGGGCACAGCTGGGGTGGGGAGATGAAGCTCGCCAAGAAGGCGACGAAGCCACACCGTTTCGGCGGCAGCACTACCCAAGGCCATGTACTCGGCCTCCCCAGTGTTGCGAGTGACACAGCCTTGCTTCCCGCTGCGCCAGGAGATGGCAGCAGGGCCGAGGAGGAAGACGAAGCCGCTGCGACTACGAGCGTCCGAATCGCAACCATAGTCACTGTCAGCATAGCCCACCAGGAGAGGTACGCCCGATCGAGTCGGGAAGGCGAGGCCGGCACTGGCAGATCCGAGAACGTAGCGAAGGACATACGTGGCCGCCTGGAGGTGAGCCCTACGAGGCTCGCGGGCATATTGGGCCAGGACGTTCACCACGCAGGTGATGTCTGGGCGAGTGGTGCCAGCGAGGTAGGTGAGTGAGCCAACAATGGACTGAAACGTGGCAACGGACTCCAGCGTACCGGACTCTGCATCATAACCCACACGAAGGGTGAGCTAAATACCCAGTGGCATGGACGAGGAGGCAGCAGGGAGGGGGTGGGAGAGGTCGACAACAGACGTGAAGCGGTGTGCGAGACACTGGACATAGCGCTCCTCATGGACCAACAGACAACCACGAAGGTGCCCGATCTGCATCCCCAAGAACATAGCCGCAAGGCCAAGATCCTTCATGCGGTACGCCGAGGAGAAGAGACCCTTCGCCTCGGAGATCGCGGAGGAGGAAGGCGAGGTGATGAGGAGGTCATCCACATACACCAGAATGAAGGCGGACACGAGAGTCGTGTCGCCAACGAAGAGAGAGGGGTCGGACTGGTTAGGGCGGAAACCGCCACGGACAAGGGTCACACTATAAGCATGAAAGTGCCAACGGCACTGATCACGGCTTGTGGCTTCCTTGAATGTATAATCTGACTTTAGATTTGGAATCTGCAGGAAAAACCGTGCGAGATCGACCCATGAACGGGGTCGATCCATCAAGAATTGAGGAAGTTACGCCCGGCCAAAGGATGGACTGGCCGAGGAGAAAACAGGTGACGGGAATTCATCCCCACGGACCAAAGCTCGACCCTCGGAAGACCCAACAAAGCCGAAGCGCGCCTTGGGGCCCGGTTATTCAATGAATCAAGGATCATTGAGAGCCAAGGGTGCTTCGGAATGGTGCCCCGATGTGTTATTACCAGCAAGGGCGCTTCGGGCGGCCGTCACCGCCGCTAGTGGTGCTGCCTGCGGCAGACTGCCGTGGTTCACGGAAACGGCCATATCTTGGCCGTTCCTCCACGGAATGATATGATTCTTGGTGCGTTGGAAAGCTGGGAAGATGAGCTACGTTATTTTTGGATAATAACACTCATCCCAGGCCCATATGGAGCCGCGTACGGCTTGGCCACCTCGGGTCGCCTAGGATGTGTCATCATGTACATATAGTCTTGTATGTTGACACTTGAATAACAAGTACAGTTTACTCCCACTGTGCCACACATGTTCCCCTGCTCCCCCAAGACAACCCTACGCTTCCACAACCCCGGGAAGGTGTGCACCGGCCTCCCTTCAGTCGCTGTTGCCGCCGGTTGGTGTCTACACCATCCGGTTGAGGCTAGCACACCGCGCCCGGTTTACACTTGGTATCAGAGCCACCCTTGGCTCAGGGGTACAATCATCTACGTGGCAACCTCTCCTGGTCAGCATAGACCAGCACATATCTCGTCTCCTTGGCGGATCCGTGCCCAAGGCCAACCACACACTCCGGTGTCAAGGCGGTAACCGGAGGACCCGTTGAGGAAGAAGTTGTACCGGACTCAAGGATGACTTCATCCGGCACGTTCTCAATGGCCGCGGTGTTTGACGCGCAAGGCAAAGTAACAGCAGCACAGCATTGCAGAAGTTGCTTGCTGACATGCAGGCGAAGATGGACCTGTTGGAGAAGCAGAACGAGTATCTCAATCAAGAGCTCGTGAAGCGTCCAGTGACAACACCATTGGCAGTTGCCACCGCAAACGTACCTGCGGTTGGCATCCCGAGCCCGCCCAAGCCGGAGCCATTTGACCCATCGAAGAAGGATGGGCTAGCTCCCACGCATGGATAATCGGACTGGAATTGTACTTCACCGCCATCGGCATGGATGCCTCAAGGTACGAGGCGCGCCGCGACTATGCCGTGACCCTGTTGAGAGGGGCATCGTTGGATTGGTGGGCCGATGTGATGCGGTCCAATCCACACGGCAGTGGAGCAGCAATGGTCACCGGCATTGCAACCGCGACCGGAATCTCAACCCCATCGGCTCCAACCTGCAGCAGTGGTGACCCTGCCCTGAAATGGCTGACTTCGTGAAAAGAGTTCACGAAGTCGTTCATCAAGCGCTTTACCGTGGGTGACGTGAGGAACAACACGCGTGCCAAGCTGCGTCAGCTTCGCCAAATTGGCGGCATCGCCGATTACACCCGCAGGTTTCGTGAGATCGTCGCCAACTGTGGCTTCGACTCCCATGAATTGTGCTTCCACTACAGCAACGGCCTGAAGAACGACGCCCGCGCTGTAACGGTGATGCACGACCTCAACGACGACCTGTCGGCAATGATCGCAGCAGCTGAATGGTAGGATTCACGCGTGCAAGAGGCTCATGCCAACAGCCACAACTCTTTTGGTGGTGGTTATGGTAGGCGGGCCGAGAGCGACGACACGCCCATGGAGATCGGAGCATTGCAACAGCGCAAGTGCTACAACTGTGGCAAGCCTGGCCACATTGCGCGTGACTGCCGGAGTCCAAAGAAGGGCGACGGCAAGGGTAAGCGGCAAGGGAAGGGGAAGCAAGCCATGAAGGAAGTAGACAAAGTAACAAAGGAGTCGAGAAACGAGGAGAGCCAGGAGTAGATGGCATTACTCCTGGCTCCTCTCAGCCCAAACCGCCAGTTGATCGCCCACCCGAACGCCTTGTGGCAATTAAGGGGGTTTCTGAGGTCAAGGCATGTGACGCGGGGTATGAGGAGGAGCAGCCCGCAGTTCTCTTGGAGGCGCGAGTGAAAGGCATCAAGGGGAGTGTGGGGAGCCTGCTCGATTATGGTGCAAGCCACAGTTTTATGAGCATGGAGTGTGCTCGGAAGTGGGGCCTTGCGCTCACGAGCAAGAAGCGGACGGCCAACCAAGTGGACGGCACGATTGAAGTGGGGTACCTAGCCCGTCCCCTCTCCATTCGCGTGGGGAAGCTTCACATAACGACTGTATACCGGGTGTGCCCGATGAAGGATTACGATGTGATCCACGGTCGTGACTTCCTCCACAAGTACAACCCTGTCGTCAATTGGGAGGCGTGCACCATCTCAGTCAAGCTCGGAGACAACGAGTATCCCCTGCCTACGTAGTCCGAGGAAGAGGCCGCGGAGGAGGAGACTTGCGAGGAGGAAGCGCCGCAGCAGTCGGTGTCTCGCAAGAAGGAATCGGCGCCTATGATGCTGAACTTGGTGCAGCTCAAACACGCGATTCGAAAAAAGGAGCAGATTTTTCTGGCATTCGTGCGAGACGTGGATGACGATTTCGACAAACCAGAGGACGTGGCGCCTTCTGTGGTGCATGGATCGACTCGTAAGAAACCGGGGGTCCAAAGCAAGTTTGTCGCGGTGCCCGAGGGACTTCGGAAGGTGTGTACGGAGTATGAGGATGTGTTCCCCGACACCCTCCCGGCGGGTCTGCCACCAAAGCGGGACGTGGATCATCGCATCGACCTCAAACCAGGAGCGCGCCCGCCTGTTTGTGCAACATACCGCATGAGCGACGCGCAGCTGCAGGATCTCAAGAAGCAGCTGAACGAGATGACGGAGCAGGGCTTCATCCGCCCGTCCTCATCTCCTTACGCTGCACCTGTCTTGTTTGTGCAGAAAAAGATGGGGGAGATGCGCATGTGCGTGGACTACCGGGCGTTGAACGAGTTGACCATCAAGAACCGGTACACGCTTCCACGAGCTGAGGAGCTTTTTGACCAGCTCCGTGCGACTCGCTTCTTCACAAAGATCGACCTCCGTTCCGGCTACCACCAGATCCGCATCGCAGCAGATGACGTGGAAAAGACGGCCTTCCGCACCCGCTATGGTCAGTATGAGTTCCTCATGAAGCCTTTCGGGTTAACCAATGCGCTGGCCACCTTCATGGCGGCGATGAACAACATCTGCAGGCCGTACTTGGATGACTTCGTGGTGGTGTACCTCGATGACATCTTGGTGTATAGCAGGACAACGGGGGAGCATGAGGAGAATGTGAAGAAGATCCTCGAGATTTTTAGGAAGGAGAAGTTTTTTACAAAACTCTCTAAGTGTGAGTTCGCGGTGGGGAAAGTTAAATTCCTTGGACACATAATTGGCAATGGACAGATTGCCATGGATCCGCGCAAGGTGCCAGCCGTGCAAGAGTGGCCAAAGCTGCGTAGTGTGCACGATGTGCAAGTGTTCCTTGGTTTTTGCAACTACTACCGCAGGTTTATCCTTGGCTACGCGGGAGTGTCAGCGCCACTCTCCAATCTCACTCGCAAGGATCGCGAGTGGAGTTGGGGAGTTAATAAACAAGAAGCCTTTGAGAATCTCAAGAGGACTCTGACCTCCACGCCGGCCTTGCACTTAGCCGATAGCGGCCGTGAGTTTGAAATGGCGACAGATGCATTAGTGGAATCCTTTTGTAGGACTTTGGCAACGGGTCGCAGCCGGTCGCCTACTACTCGCGCAAGTTGCGCGGGGCGGAGCTGAACTACGCCACCCATGACAAGGAGATGCTCGCCGTGGTCGCAGCCTTCAAGAACTGGCAGTGCTACCTCGAGGTGCGGAAGTGCACGGTCTACACCGACCACCACACGTTGAAGTACTTCAAGACGCAGCCGAACCTGAGTCGGCGGCAAGCGCGTTGGNGTGGAATCCTTTTGTAGGACTTTGGCAACGGGTCGCAGCCGGTCGCCTACTACTCGCGCAAGTTGCGCGGGGCGGAGCTGAACTACGCCACCCATGACAAGGAGATGCTCGCCGTGGTCGCAGCCTTCAAGAACTGGCAGTGCTACCTCGAGGTGCGGAAGTGCACGGTCTACACCGACCACCACACGTTGAAGTACTTCAAGACGCAGCCGAACCTGAGTCGGCGGCAAGCGCGTTGGATGGAGTACCTCGAGTCGCACTTCGACTACGAGATTGTGTACCGGCCGGGTCGCATCAACCCAGCCAACGCACTCTCACAGAGATCGGACCTGATGATGCGGGTCGCGTCTCTCACCATCCACGAGGATGCCTTCCTTGTGAAGCTCTTCGCGGAGGGATATGAGGCGCATGGGGAGTACGACGCTCGGAGATTTTTCTTCGAGGCGCCGTATTGGCGACGGCGCGGCACACAACAGGTGGTGGTTCCAGCGGTGCCCACGCTTCGGCAGCTGATTTTGGAGGAGTGCAATGACAATGGCCCGAGCGGTCACTTCTTTGTCGACAAGACATTGAAGACGGTGGCTCGCTTCTTTTGGTGGCCCACCATGTCATCGGAGGTGGCTGAATTCTGCCGGAGTTGTGACGTGTGCCAACGGCACAAGACGAGGAGGACAAAGACCCCGGGTATCCTCCAACCCTTGCCCATCCATGGCAGGAAATCTCCATGGATTTCATCACGGGTTTGCCCACGACTGCGGCAGGCCACAATGCAGTGTTGGTGGTGGTGGATCGCTTCAGCAAGATGTCGCACTTCACTGCGACGCGTGATACGGTGAGCGCGGAAGGCATGGCTCGGCTGTTCCTCAAGCACATGGTGCATCTTCATTACGTGCCGTGGTCCATTGTGAGCGACCGTGACCCGCGTTTCACAAGCAAGTTCTGGCGAGAACTCATGGAGCGGTACGGCAGCAAGGTGCAGCTGTCGACCAGTTTTCATCCCCAAACTGACGGGCAAACGGAGCGGACGAACCAGACGTTGGAGCAGCTCCTTCGTACAGTGGGTGATCCGGACAAGACGGCGTGGGACCAGCGGTTGCCGGTCGCTGAACTGGCGTACAACTCCTCCACGTCCGCCTCCACCAGTAAGACGCCATTTGAGTTGGTGAACGGGACAGTGCCCGCCATGCCCCTCAGTTTGCACGTTGTAAGCAACCTGCCCACGGTGGAGTCTACCGCTCGTGACTTCATGCAGATTTGGACGGCAACGCGGCATGCATTGGCAAAGGCACAAGTGCAACAGAAAGTACAAGCGGACCGCCGACGCGCAGACGCAACGGTCAAGGTCGGTGACCGCGTGCTTCTCAACAGCGCGCACGTCAAGCTTCGCGGGATCCGGTCAGACAAGTTAAAACCCTGGTGGCTTGGTCCGTTCGAGGTACTCGAAATGCAGACACCCGTAGTGGCACGGTTGGCTCTTCCGCCTTCCATGCCTGTCCATGATGTGTTCCATATCTCCAAGCTCAAGCTCTACCATGATCCGGCCGAGCATTTTCCTGGCCGCAGTTGTGAGCCTCCCCCTCCGGTGGTGATCGAGGGTGAGCAAGAGTTTGAGGTGGAGGCCATCCTTGACCACCGTCGTCGTGGCCGTGGGTGGGAGTACCTGGTCAAGTGGAAGGGCCACGATGCGGCCCACAACTCATGGGAGCCTGCCCGCAACTTCAACGTTGGCGGGGTGAATGCCATCCTCCAGGAGTACCAAGAGCAAACCGGGGCGGCTCGCTCCTAAAGGGGGGGATAGTGTAAGCCGGACAGTGCCAATGGCACTGATCACGGCTTGCGGCTTCCTTGAATGTATAATCTGACTATGGATTTTAAATCTACAGGAAAAACCGTGCGAGATCGACCCATGAACGGGGTCGATCCATCAAGAATTGAGGAAGTTACGCCCGGCCAAAGGTTGGACTGGCCGAGGGGAAAACATGTGACGGGAATTCATCCCCACGGACCAATGCTCGACCTTCGGAAGACCCAACGAAGCCGAAGCACGCCTTGGGGCCCAGCTAGTCAATGAATCAAGGATCATTGAGGGCCAAGGGTGCTTTGGAATGGCTCCCTGATATGTTATTACCAGCAAGGGCGCTTCGGGCGGCCGTCACCGCCGCTAGTGGTGCTGCCAGCGGTAGACTGCTGTGGTTCACGGAAACGGCCATATCTCGGCCGTTGCTCCACGGAATGATGTGATTCTTGGTGCGTTGGAAAGCTGGGAAGATGAGCTACGTGATTGCCCGGGCAATAATGCTCATCCTAGGCCCATACGGTGCCACGCACGGCTCGGCGACCTCGGGTCGCCTAGGATGTGTCATCATATACATATAGTCTTGTATATTGACACTTGAATAACAAGTAAAGTTTACTCCCACTGTGCCACACGTGTTCCCGTGCTCCCCCAAGACGACCCTACGCTTCCGCAACCCCGGAAAGGTGTGCACCGGCCTCCCTTCGGTCGCCGTTGCCGCCGGTTGGTGCCTACACCATCCGGTTGAGGCTAGCACACCGCGCCCGGTTTACATGTGATGAGGAGGTCATCCACATACACCAGAATGAAGGCGGATACGAGAGTCGTGTCGCCAACAAAGAGGGAGGGGTCGGACTGGTTAGGTCGGAAACCGCCACGGACAAGGGTGGACGAGAGCTCTTCGTTCGAGGAACAAGGGGACTGGCGGAGACCGTAGAGCGTGCGACGGAGGCGGCAGACTCGTCTTGTACCATCGGAGAAGCTAGGAGACTAGACCATGTAAATCTCCTCCTCAAGACATTCGTGGAGAACGGTGTTGTTCATGTCCATCTGGTGGAGCTCCGACTGATAGTGGGCCGCAAGACGGATGACGACGCGACTCGTCGTAAAGCGGCCGACAAGGGCGTAGGTGTCAGTGAAGTCTACGCCGGGAACTTGGGAGTAGCCCTTGGCGGTGAGGCGAGCCTTGTACCGGACGAGGGCACCCGAGGCTGTGAATTTCTTACGTAGAACCCACTTGGCCTTGATAGCCGTATGACCAGGAGGATGGTCAGCGAGCTCGAGCACGCCATGCTCAGCTAGGGCGGCAAGCTCTGCAACACAGGCCGCGTGCCAGGCAGCAACGTCTGGATGAGCAAGGGCATCGGCGAGGATGAGGGGATCAGACTCGTTAGGGGGTGGGGGAGAGGAGGAAGTGGGCGGGACGGATGTGACCGTGAGTGCACTTGAAGCAGACGCCGGTGCACCGACAAAGTGATGGCCATTGCTGGCATCCAGTGCATAGCGAAACTCGAGATGAAAGAAGTGGCGACCGTGGGCACGACCCGGGTAGAATGTGTAAGACGACAGAGGGCGGGAGGGAGGGAGCACAACAGCGGAGGAGGGAAGAGGTGAGGATGGGAGGAGATCAGAAACCGTCGAGAGGGGGGAAAGGGGGGAGGGGAAGGTGGACGGGTGGTAGACGAGGAGTCAGCAAGAGGAGGAGAAATGGGTGATGACACGGCGACGGGAGGGAGTGGACAAGCGAGAGGAGAAGAGGAGGAAGGAGAGAGAGATGAAGGGGAAGGGGGAAGAGGAACAGCGGAGACTGGGGAGGGAGAGGGAGGGGACGACGCAGGGACGGGTGACAAGGGAGTGACAGGGGACGAGGTACAGGTAAAAGCGCGAGCGGTGTGAGAGCAGGTGCGAGAAGAAACAAGACTGGAGGGCGGAGGGGTGTCCAGGACAGAGGGAGGGGACTGAGAGGCAAAAACGGGCAGAGCAGGAGGAGGTGTGCGAGGGGAGAAAGGAGGAGGGGGAGGAGGGATGGAAGGGCGAGCCTAGGCAGCATGTGTGCGCATCCACGAGTGGGGGCGAGGGGGGAAACCGAGAAGAGAAGCCAGGCTGGGGACGGGTGTGTGGTGGAAAAATGCCAGAGGAGATGGGTAAGGGAGGGGAGCGGGCGACGAAGGGGACTGAGAGGGAGGAGGAAGGGGCAGAAGGGTCTCATGAGAGAGGATGTCGATAAGAGGAGTGAGGGGCGAGGGGTGGACAAAGGAGGTGGCAGAGGGTGAGGACGGCGGGGACGGTGTTGCGGCGACGGGGATGGGACCGTCCACGAGAGGGACAGGGTAGCAAGCCCGTGAAGGGACGTCCTCTGGGACATCCTCAATGGAGAGGAGAATAGGATTCGCACAGCGAGCGGGAGAAGTCATACGAGGGGAGCCCGCAGCTAGGGTCGCGGTCAGAGCAGGTGGAACTGGAGGAGGGGAGGGGGGGAAGCCAGAAGGAGAGACCGGTAATAACACGGGAGATGACAGGAGGGGAGGGAGGGGAGAGACAGACGGTAGACCACCACGGCGGTGCGAGGGGGATAAGGGAGGCAAGAGAGGAGATGGAGGTGGGGGGAAGGGAGTGGGAAGAGAGGGGGGAGGTGGGACGGGAGGGGAGGGAGAAGGCAAGGGACAAGAGGGGAGAGGAGAGGAGACAGACGCTGGAGGAGGCCCCCTCGTGGAGGCAGGGACGGGCGCAAAAGGAAGAGGAGCCACAGGACGGGACGGGAGGACGGACGAAGATGGTAGGGAGGAAGGAGGAACAGGGAGAGGAGGGTGAGAGATCGGCGATGGAACTGCCAAAGTGGGCACGAGAGATGGGACAGGAGTAGGGGCGGCGGCAGGTGGGGGAGGCACGGGGGGGTCACTAAGGAAGGTGGAGAGGGAGAAGGGGCACCAGCGACCACGAGGCCGTCAGAGGTGTAGGCCGTGGTTGAGGTCGAGAGAGGGAAACAGTGATCCGCATGGAAGGCATCATAAGTCAGCTACTCGAAAAGGCGAGCGTGGCAAGACGCGATGAGGCGATGGGCGATCCGGTCCTAGAAACGGTGTGCACGTGAATGAGGTGCAACCCCAAGGGTGACGCAGAGGTGGCCAGGCGGATCAAGCTTGCTAGACCGAGACAGTGGAGCAAGGTAGACGGTGGCCATGGTGCCCCAAACCACAGCCTGACTAAGGTCGGTACGGTGACCAAAGAACAACTGGAATGGTGTGGTGTCGGAGGCAAGGGGGTCATGTGGGATCCGGTTCCAAACCCACATGCGAAAATGTGTAGCCTCAGACAAAAAGCTATGGCCTCAATCAAGGATGCCTGCCTCAGCCACCATCGTGCGGACTCCCTCAACGAGTGTGCGGTTCCAACGCTCGGCAACCCCATTCTGCTACAGAGAATAGGGAGCAGAGAGCTCATGAACCACATCCTCACGGTCTAAGAACGATGTTGTGGCACCAAAGAACTTGCCACCGCGATCGAACCAAAAGCGTAGTAGCTGGTGACGACTCTCTCTTTGCGCGGACCCGTACCACGACTGGATGGTCTGGGCAACATCGCTCTTTGCCCAAAGGAAAAAGACTCATGTGTAACGAGAATAGTCGTCGATCACGCTAAGAACATACGTGGCATGCTCAACGAGAGACTCATCCTGGAGAGGACCAAGGATGTCGGCATGCACGAGCTTGAGAGGAGCAGATGCGCTTGAGGGGGAGGAGGGGAAAGGAAGGCGATGCATCTTGCCAACGGAACAAAAGGTGTAATCGGCAGCACAAGGGGCCCAAAATGATGGGTCGGACAGACCATCGGTGGGGAGGGTACGAAAGAAGGAGGCCACAGCAGGGGAGGGAAGATGGCAAAGGCGACGATGAAGAAGGTGGGAGTGAGCCGAACGAGAGAGAGCAATAAGCACAACAGCGTCTGTCGCGGGCGCAAAGGCAGAGTGCGGGCCAAGAACCTGGTACAAGCCCTCGCCAAGGGGCCGACAACCCCGGAGGACGACGTGGCCACTGGCGCGATCGGTGAGCGACGAGACCGAGGGCGTAAGTGCTGGAGAAAAATCAAGCGCCGGGACATAGAGAATGGAGGACAAGGTGAGAGAGTTGGCCGAGGAGGTGAGACACACATTGCCCATACCGAGCACAGGGAGAGGGGCTCCATCCACAGTGTACACCAACGTGTTCGTAGAAACTAGACTGAACTTTGTGAACAACTCGTGAACGGGACACATGTGGTCAGTCGCAGCACCGTCGACCATCCAAGACAGTGCTACGACACGCTCAGTGCCGGAGAGGAGGCAGTAGGCAGTCATGCGAGGGGAGAGGGGTGACGGGTAGGGGGTTGGCGAAGAGACACTGGGAGAAGGGGAAGAAGACGCAGAAGCAGTGAGTAGATCAAATAAAGGAGACGTACCAGCGGGCAGCGGACCACCAAACACATCCTGGGCCAGAACACGGCGGATGAGGGCGATGATCACATCCTCGGTCAGAGGAGGGGGTGCAGCAGGTGCTGGCGTTGGAAGGACGTTGATCGCAAGCGGAGGAGCGCCGAGGACCGCAGCGTGTGAAGGACCGCTAGGAGTAACATAAGGTCGACCACGAAGGAGTGCGTGCTGATGCACAATGCGCTCACGAAGTTCAGGGGTTGGGGGAACAAGGCACACATCGTGACGATGACCTACAACCTCGTAGTTCCAGCACGTGGGTGTGCGAGCGCCACCACCGCCACCACCACCACCTCTGCCAGGCGGGGCACAAACAGCAAGAACATGAGCCGCCGGAGGAGGGAGGAGGCTGGGCAGGGCGTCGGACAGGACAAACTCAGTAGGAGGGACGGTAGGCTAAGAGAGCTGAGCCTGGAAGGAGCGGAGCCCCTCCAGCAGAATCGGCGACACGACGCCGGGAGTCTGGTCTGCGGCCTGAAGGGTAAGGGCGAGGGGAAAGGAAGTAAGAGTGCCGGAGAAGGAAGGCCCAAGTCTAGCGACGAAAGAAGTGACAAAGGCCTGATCCATCAAGGAGACGCCCGCAGTGAGAAACTCCCTCTAGAGGAGCTCGGCGCGCCCCAGGTAAGCACCCAAGGACTCGTCAGGGCGGTGATGGAGAGCGCGAAGATCAGCGAGGAGGGAAGAATCAGAGCGAAGATAGTCAGAGGAATAAAGAGCGAGGAGGGCAGTCCACGCCTCACGAGGATGAGTGGCGAGAGCGGCAGTGGGTGCAAACCTATCAAGCTGGCGAAGGGCGACAGAAGGGACTGCAGAGTAGAGGAGGTGGAAAGCAAGGGCGCTACGATCAGGATGAGCGAGAGGGAGGGAGGGAGTGGGGTCATTGTGCTCCCAGAGACCATGCATGTGGGCCAAGGACACGAAGCAGGGGGACCAATCAGAGAACGGAGTACCCGAGACGTGACCGGGAGTAGCATTCAAGGGCGTCGATGTAGGAGGGGAGGGGTGGAGACCAAGTTGGACGAGCTGAGCGACTACAAGGGTCATAACATCGAGGCGAACCTCGGTGCAGGCAAGCGCAGCGACGGGGTCACCAGGGGGAGGGGCACCGACAGGGACAGCGCTCGGGGGAGGGTGGAGGAGACGGGAGGGGCAGGTGGCGGGTGGAGTGCCGAGGGAGTTAGATGCAGGGCCAACGTTTGCTCTCGGCTTGTGAGGGGGAGGAGGCTCTCGAGAGCTGTGAGGGGGAGAGCTCTCGAGAGCTGTGAGGGGGATCGGGCTGGGGTGACTTAGCCGCTACAAGAGATCGAGACGAGATTGTTGAATTTTTTTTGTGAAAGAATGAGAACAGTGGGAGAGCGAGCGTGACTCCTATCGGGTCGCTCGCTCTTGAGCGCGTGGTCCACCACAGGGTGTGGCAAACCACACCTAATGCGTGCAGGGTGCGCTTGTAAATGCCGAGCGCAACCCAAGAGGCCGTGACATGGCGGGACGTACGTATCGTGAGAAAGCAGGACAAGCATAGAGTAGTCCTGAACTAGGCTCTCTAACACAAACAGCAACAAACGTTTGCTACTTTAAAAAGTGTATGAGATGGTATATATGGCAGAAGTCGTAAAATACACACAATTGTACATTTTGTGACTTCCTCAAAATTTCCTCATGAGAGTACACTAGTGTCTTTTCTAATCCCCCTCCCACATACACTACCGCATATACTTTTTCTGTTTTGGATGGGGGGGAGACGGTTCCGCAGACATTGCTCCCCCCTCTCCCTCCCAGAGTGTATGAGGATAGTGTGTGAGGGAATGTATGTGGTGGAAGTCGCAAAATGTGCACAAGTGTACATCTCGTGACTTTCCTAGAAATTCTCTTACGAGAGTACACTACTTTCTTTTTGTATCCCACTCACATACACCGTCACATACACTTGCATCATACACTTTCTTTTCGGGGAGGAGAGGGACAGGTCCGCTGACAATGCTTGGTCCATCCCCTCCCCCTTGAGAGTATGAGACGAGTGTATGAGGGGGTGTATGTGGCGGAAGTCGTGAAATAGACACAAGTGTACATCTTGTAAATTCCTAGAAACTCTCCCACGAGACTAGGACAGTTTCGTTTTTCATACTCCTCCCACATACACTATCTCGTACACTCCCCCATTACCGCGGGGCATAGCATAAGCTCAGGCAAGCAAAACAAACCTCGGGTGTAATAAGGTGATGGTTTTGTTTACGGTTTGGTTATTTGAGTACCTGGTTTGCAAGCAGTTTGCATGGGGTGGTCCAAGAATCCCCCATACAATAGAAGGGAACCTACTGAGCCCCACGGTATCAAGTCCCAGTAGGTTCCTAAGCAAGAGAAAAAAATGGACAATCCCGTGTGTAAGTAGGTGATTTTTTTTGCGTAGTAAAGACTCTTGCAATCGAGAGAACCCCATTCACGAGATACAAAGAAAACCGGACAATAATAGGTACGTTACGTTATTTCAGGTGTGTCAATGTATGCAATTAAGGGAAAGAATAGGTCACCTTTTCCCACCAAGTGCTTCTACCATGTTCGAAAACGTAATATGCAAACATTTGTTGGTGCCAGGAAATGAACAAATGTCAACTATGAAACTTCTATGAACTATCCTAAGACGTCAACCTAGCATGTGCACTGGAACATGAAATTAACAAAAAGAGATAAAAAATACGAATGCAACAAAAAAATGAAGGAAGAAACGGAGTTGTATTAAAGTCGCAACGAAAGTTCGGCTTCTGTGACCAACTCCTGCCTTGTCCTCGACGGTCCTCCTTCGAGACTGCGAGCTCTAATGCCCCAAGAAAATGGTTTTGTGGTTCAGCTTGCCCATGGTCCGCCCTGGATGGTCCCAACGCATTAGGCGAGCCTTGTTCTCGCTCTATGGGGTCCTGTTTGCGCAACAGATGGCTCTGCTAGCGTACTTTGCTATCGCGCTTGATCCGAGGGGCCGTTTCTTATACACAAGTTCAACGTGACGATCGTGGTTGTTGTGAGCGATAGCCCTTGTGCGAAATCAAGTGGGCGATTGATCAAGTCCTTTAGCGGGCAACCTTTGTCGCTGAAGGGGTTAGTATCGTCACCCAAGAGGGCTAGTGGTCGTCCCTTGAACTGAAAGGTTGTTTGGGTCGTTTGCGTAAAACTTGTGACTCCGGATACCAGCATGGAAATCCGCCAAGTACGTAGCGTCGTAATGCCAATGCTCTCAGTCGCAGTTTCAGTCGCGAGTGGGTCGGAGAATCGCCTTAGACTTCACCGATTTGCATCTTCTTATGGGTCATACCCAAGTCACGTTTTCATAGAGAAAAACCGATATTTCAAAGCTACGCAATACTTTTGTTTTTACAATTATGATTATTTGACGGTTCTGATTGTTGTGTTTCCCACTTTGCTTTGTTCTCTGTTTCCTTTCGACAAGCGCTCATTGATTACATTTTGTTCAACAAAGAGAAATTCTCTGATGGAATAAGGGTACGGTGAAAACCTTTCACCAAATATGGCAAGGTTTTGACACATTTGCGAGTACGAAAAATGTGGCATGTGGTCATAAGTTAGATTTTTCTTGTCTTGTTGGAGGTGTTTAAAATGAGCCCCTAGTGATTGGTTGTTATTTTAGGGTAAGTTTGGATGGCCTTGCATTGGCCGTGCTGTCCTCGAAATCTGTGCGACGTCCAGCTTCGCTTACTGTCTCGTGTGTGCGACCGCGGAAGTCGTACGTCCGGTGGCTGTCCTCCGGACGCTCGACCGCACGGTCGTGCGACGTAGTAAGGCTACGTTTGGCATGCCACGATTTATGAAATCGCTCGACTACTTGAGAGGAATCCGCTCAACTGTATGGATCCGCGTAGACGGAAGTCGACTTTTTCCTAGGAATCGTTTGGCTCGCATGATCTCGTTAACAAATATTTTCCGGTCAACCACTCCGCTACCCGTGGCATTTTTGACGTGTGCATTGTGTCTCGGCGGCATTCCATTCGTCCTCTTTCCCTGTTGTTCGCTTCCTAGTGCAACATGCTCCCCTAGAAGTATTATTGGCAGCCATTCCAACCTCGGTGCAAACTGCTATGAAGCATCGTTCGCGATAGGAATTGACAAAGCATCGTTTCGTATTCGTTCTAATGGAATCT
>SZWC01000695.1:23314-34089 GCA_023375785.1 Penium margaritaceum | reverse complement strand
ATCGTATACCGATACTTCCAGCCGCTTGCCGGTGGTAAAGTTCGGTTCGCACCGTCTTTTTAGTGTCAAAGCATGATTAAAGTTGTTTTGTGGTATTCTTGTACTTTCCAGTCGATACGTCCGCCGGAGGTGGTCGGCGTTTGAACGCGGTCCATGTGTTGAAAATCTTCACCGAAAATTTCACCGTCGGCATCGGTTACAGTGCGCACCGGGCAGTTGGTACGCAACACACGTGCGCTCCATGTACAGCTTGCATATCTGCAGCGTATCGCATGCATCCCACTATGGCCAACCCATGGATTGCGGATGTACAACTGTATGCTTGTCGTCAACCTCTGTTGGCAGATGTTTCGATCCATGTTACGTGCTCATGTCTCGGGTCACGCTACCGCGGGCCCCTGCGTTTACACTTACACTCAACTCCGGATGACATCATGTCGGTCCGATATTGGTTTAATGATCTCCTTGGCCTCAAGATTTGTTGAATTTTCCGGATTCGGCTATTGCGTAGAACGAAAACACCCTCAACAGGACACTCGGAGCAATGATTCGCTATGATGGATTCCCCGCGCCGTAGTGCAATGGATGCAATGGCGTATGGAGAGGTGCAGCGGCAGTTGGTTACGATGGCAAGTACTTCCTGTACCGGATGCATCCGAAGTACGACTAAGGGCATCAGGCACACGCCCTGCTGTCTGCGTCATTCCGCGACGCCTGGTGCAGCTCAAGTCGGCAGCACTTTTCACACCGTATCTCAAGCTGGAGGATTCTGTTTCCGTACGGAGGGTCCGGGTCGAGGTCGACTGCCGGCAACAGCCGCTGCCGCAGCTTGAGGACCTCCGGGAGACCGCGTCGCGCAGGCAGTCGCGGCGCGTCGCTCTGCACTGAAGCGTCGAGTTGACGCGTGGACCCTCTTGGGATGAGGTCCAGCCTTATCCTAGTTGCCCCGTCGCGCGCTGGGAGGGTGCACCACAAAACGCGGATCGACGGCTCCACACTCCGCACGCTTCACCAGACCTGGTTTGTTTTGGCTTGTCACAGGCTGTCACTCACAGTCCCTTCGTTTGGGAAAGCGAACCCGTCTTCGTCTGTGAGCGCGCACACACCAAGTTACGTCTGGGTGCGAAATTCGTTCGTGCCACACGTCCGCAGCCTTCTTCGGCGATCCCAGCGGGATCATCGCACTGGACCTTCCGCACGATCAGTCAGTCGGTCAGTAGGTCAGTCGGTGAGGCAAGGCAGCAGGGAGCGGCTTCGACCCAGCCCGAGATCCGACGCCCCGACGCCGCAGCGTCCCTTGTCTCGCGAAATTCCTCTGCCAATCTTCGTCACGCAGCGTGAGCTGCTCCCTTTCTCACTTCGCGAGGCGAGGCGCAGCCTGTGAGACGAAGGTCCAGCCCAGGGCCCCGTTGGACAACCCAGCCGTTGGACAACCCAGCCGTTGGACCTCCGCCGCGCATTGCATACAGCGTCCCTCATCTCGCATTCGTCGAACAGCACGACCCGGTCCTCCACTCGCCCTTCAATCTGCTGCAAGATCACTTCTCCGATTCACCGCCGTCGGCGATGGCGTCTGCTCAATCGTCGTCTTCTCCACGGGCCAAGCCGGAGGACTGCGATGACATTCACTCGCGGTTGCTGCTGCGGTCGCAGCAGCAGCAGAGGCGGATGCAAGGGCAGCAGCCACACCGCCGACACTTGACTGTCACCCCAAGAGGCGATCGAATGGCTGGTGGCTGCGGCGACAGCGTCAGGAGCAACAGCGGTACCAGCAGTAGCATCGGCCAAAATCGACGCCGCCTTGGCATGGCGTTGCCTGCCTCTGCCGTCGCCGCTGTTACCGCTGCTACTGCTACTGCTGCTGCCGCTGCCGCTGCTGGTGTGACGGCATCTGCACATGCTCCTGGTCCTGACCCCAATGCAGATCTTCCGTCTGCCCCCGCCGTAAGGAGTGTCAGGGAGATTGAGGGATCGTTGTGGGAGGAGGAAGAAGCGAGGGAGCGTGCTTCACCTCACATGACTCCCTCTTTCCCTCGTTCGCCGGCCTCTGCACACCTTGTTCACGACAAGTCGAAATCGAGAGGGAGTTCCTTTACAGCCTCTTCAGGGTTGCAACGGCAAATGTCTTTGTCTTTACTCACTGTTGCTCTCACAGGCGCAGCGGCAGCAACAGCGGCATCAGCAGCAGCAGCACGACATCATGCAGCTAATGCAACTGCAAGTGACAAGGCAATGATGTTACCCCACCCATCCGTTTGGTGCGGTGGAGGCAGCTTCGGTTCCATCATGTCTGATGACGCCGACGTTAACAACGGCGACGATTCTGACAGCGACGCCGACGAAGACGAGGAAAAGAATGTCCATGATGATAACAAGGACTACAATGATATTGACGGAGATTCCAATGATGATGAAGATGATGATGACAATGATGCTAACGTGGAGGCGGAGGGCGCTTCCGATATAAGCAGAAGGTCGTCCATGTCTGCTGGTTCTCCACAGTCCCCCCTTCTGATATCGTTTTCCTCGTCATCACTGGCGTCAGCAGACGCCTCATGCACTTCCCCCTCCCGTTCACCGGCACTCGGATTAACAAGACTAGTTTCGGCCCCAAGTACATGCTCAGCGGCTGCGGCTTCGGCGGTGCCTCCCGTGGCACATGGGGTGGCAGCAGAAACCATCTCCACTCCAACGTCTCCTGGCGCCCAGCATCTCTTGCACTCCCTTCGCGTGCGGTCTTCGTCCTTGGCCTCGTCTCGAGATTCATCCCCTTCATCAAGCAGACCATCGTCTCCATCGCTGTCCATGCAGGTTGTTCGGCTTCACCGGTCCCAGTACAGCACCGACATTGGCCTCCAAACGCCTGCCAAGCAGCAGGTCCCTTGCTCCACAGTGCAAGAGAGATTCAGCCGTTCTAAGTCACTCCTCGGCCAGACCCAAACCCTCAGCGCCATTTCTCAGCCTTTGTCGTCAAGGCCTGCTTCGCCGGAAGCTGATGCCGCTGCTGCTGCGTCCAAAGCTGCTGCACTTGCTGCAGCAGCAGACGCTGCTGCGGTTGCGTCAGGCCCATCCACTGATCCGTTTGCAGCAGCAGCTGGAGGGGAATCACAAACTCTTAGCCTACCGCGTACTGCCACCAAACCCAGAACTTGTGTTCCTTGGCGGCTACATGAAGATCCAACCTTGGAGAACGACGGTGCGCTAAGCGCACACTTCATTGGACAGAGAAGGGCAGGTATGAGGGAAGCTACGACCAGCCATGAAGGATGTAGTAGTGGCGGCGACGGCAGCAGCAGAAGCACCAGCAGTAGCAGCAACAGCATCCGCAGCATCAGGGGCAGCAGAAGCAGAAGCAGCAGGAGCAGTGGTGGTGGCAGTGGCATCTGCAGCCCAGCGTGCACCGTCAACGCACGGGACACACTTGAGGATTCCATGTCAATCATGAGCTTGTGGAGAGTGCTTCCTCTTAAGCCAAAAGAAGGTGAAGAGGATGACGAGGATTCTGTGCGGTTGAGAAGCGGTGGAGGTGGGGAGACAGCAAGCCACAACTGCCCACGCACCCCCCCTGTTCTTGGGCTCGATTTGAGCGCCACGGCAGCACCCAAGTCTCCGCTGACTTCCTCACACCAAGTCACCTTCATGTTGCCCCTCCATGACCACATGAGGCGTGCAGCAGACGCAGAGAGGCTGGAGAGTTCGGAGTTGAAGAGTGCCAGCATGTAGCCACTGCTCACGGAGTTACATTCTGTCGGTTGCGACACGTCCTCAATGAGAGAAAAAAAACAAAGAGCACGGTCTGCGCCCTTGCTTTTACAGGGCATTACTTCATACGGTCTGAGAGATGCAGTGGCCAATCAGTCTGATGCCTGCACCTGCATGGCCTAATCTTGTACGAGTGTGAAAGGGGAAGTCCAGCAGTAGATTCAGAGGCACCTGTCACCTTTCTGGACATATAAATTGTCAGGAGGGGGGGGGGGGGGGGGGTAGGAAAGTGGGGTGAGCCGTCCAAATCCTGACCTCATCTTCTGTCTCCGTACTGTCCCAAGCACTGTGAGAAACTTCACGTTCATGCCCAACTCACGACAGTAGTAATATGCCTTTTGTCTTCGCGTCCAACGATGCCGACATCGTAAGCCCCGCGTGGTGCGTGCATGAGTCCAGCCGCCAGCATGAGGTGAATGCCGGTGTGGCCGGCGTTCAGCACCATAAACGGCGTGATGCTGTACAGCGTCACCATGCACGCCAAGCGGTGATGCATGGTTAGGACCTGGCTTTTCCAGTTGGCAGGGACCTTCTGTACAACGGTTGTTGCATACCGCCATCACCATCCAAGTTCCTTGGCGATGAAGTGCCGGACCCATGTGTGGCTGAACGTGTGTAGCCCCATGCGCTGAAGTTCGGCAGGTGCATGCAATGCGATGACACACCGAATCTCGTGTCTGATACCCTTAGAATGGCTAACCAGCATCACTGGCATCGGTCCGCCGCTTTTTTTATCTACACCAGAATGGCGGGTTTTTTGGCCATCCATGCTCACTTGAAATTTGAGCCATGTATGTGTTTTTTTCTTGCTCACTGGTGCTGATGGGTGCACGGCAATGGATGCGATGACGGCTGCTTCATGTTGAGCTTTGAGGATGTTTATATTGTCCACAAACCAGCCATGGATGTTGGCTGAGGCAAGACGGTCGAAAACGAAGTGTCTATCTGTGGTATGGAATGTTTTTTTTCACGTGTTGGACATCTGAGTAGGCCAAAATGCACGTCTTGTATGCCTCCTACACGGTTCGGAAGTGGCAGCTTCCAAGCCAGTCAGAGTAGCGGCAATGCTTGCACAAATTCTTTCTGGATGATGATGAACCAATAGTCTTCAGGTGCAAACTCAAGAGCTATAGGCTCTCCGTGCCTGTAAAATCATTGGTGGACTGACCGTCGTCGCTGCAACTGCTGCTGCTGTTTCTGCTGCTGCTTCTGCCGGTGGAAATTTCCAGGCCGTTGTTTGGAGGAAACGTTGATGACCGGTGGTGCAAAAACATCTTCTGAGTTCCGCGCGTGTGGAGTCCCAAAATCTGGAACAGGATGTGGGCTATGGCCCTCAAGGACAAGCCCATTGTTGATGGTGAGACTCGAGGTATGGGCCCTGTGCCTTTGGCAGGATGTGTTGGATGACAGATTTGTGCTTTGGAGGGGACTTCATGGTAAGGCCTTTGCCTATCTCTTCTGCCGTTGGCGGACAGTTCACAGGGGTCACGAAAGGCTCCTGTGCCTTGGGCACCGCTTCGTTGTCCATGTCCATGCAGATGGGAGAGGGTCCGGCACCTGGACTGTAATTCCACATGCGGAAAGGGACCTTGATTGTGGGTACTGGATCCGACAGCTTGCACATGGGGATTGTGCTCTGTGTGATGACAAGATCCACATGTAAGGAGGGACGTTGCAGTGAAGTTGTGTGCTCACCAGCAGAATCTGTGTACGTTGGGCATCCCTTGGGTACTCTCGTTGGGCCGACGGACTTTTCAACAGTCAAGGTTGTCAGCTTGTGAGGCGTCCGACTGGACGACGAGGCTGTGGAGCACGTGCAGGTGAGCCGTGCCTGGTAGCTTGCATGAGCCTGCATTTCCTCTTTTCCGGTGTGACCTTTGCGAGAAACTGATCCATGATTGTGACGTGAATAAACTAGAATAATGTGACTGGGTGATAGACTGGCAAGTGCAACGTTCTGCAGGGCTAGACATACATGCAGGCCGCTTGTGCAGCGTGGCAAGGGTTAGTGGATAGCCACAAATACCGTACCATTCATCATCAATGTCCATTAGGGTATTCCACATCCAGGAAAGGAGAGAATTGAAGTTGTGGAGAATTCCTCAATTCTCACCTTTAGTACGACCATGATGTTATGCATTCCCAATTCCAGGAATGTTTTGCCACGATTGGTTTCCAAAATGAAGTGCAACTGAAAGCTGGTGGATTAAGGCAACACGAATACAAGAAAAATAAAAATAACTTTCTTTCACCAGCTGCTTTCCAGGCAGATAGACGTAAACGCCATTGAACTGAGCTGACTATGATCTTTAGATTATGGTTGTTATGGAGCAGAAATGTATTATAGGTGGGCTATGGTACATAAATGTATACATGTATTCTTCTTCTTTTACCATTATTTCATACAGAGCTTTATTCATAGATTTTTGCTGGACTCGCATGAACCTCCCAATTATGCCATCTCTCAAAAGATGGCACTCATCTCACATTGTCTTTTCAATCTTTCTGGGTAATTGGGAAAAAAATATAAACAGCATGATCACTTTGACATGAAATGTAAACTTATTATAAGGATTTTTATGAACCAGAAAGAGTGTGTACAAAGGGAGCTGGTGTGACACAAAGGTTGTAGGAAGCGGCTCATTATTCCACAATGCTTTGTGGATTGAGATAGAGGTGGGTGGGTGGACTGGTGTTGTGGTGGAGAGGGTTGGTGGGGTGACATTGTAGGTGGGAGGTGTATAAGGAGGTGTATGAATGTTGCAGTGTTTTGTGATTACACATGTAGACTACTCTAAAAAGTTGTTCTTTTCGGGTTAGAGTTGAATGGGAGAGGGAAAAGGGGTAGTGTTGAGTGAAAGTGCAATTGGCGAGTGAACGTGGTAGTGTTTTGATGTATTCAAGCTTTCTACTTGGGACACCCAGTCTCTCTTGTACTATCCGTTTCAAGTAGTGAATGCTCTCTCCAGATACTCTTTATCATAGCTAGGACATTTCATTCACACCTCACCCATTTGGGCCACGTGTGTTTGGCCTCTTGCTGGATGCATGTCTGATTCCGAGTTTACTATTCCGTCTGTTCTTGCATTTTTCCCGAGTGTTGTTGACATCAGGCATGTTATGTACACAACATCATCTGAATCTGAAACAGTTTGTGAAATAGACCACGAGCTCCACCAGCTTTACTTGTCCGCCTCATGTTTTGGCTCCAAATGCACACACATGGCCATCTCATTGGAAACAAATGAAGAATGAGGGTTCAAAAGTGTTGCGAGAGGAGTGACTGAAATTTCTACGACTGAAGCACTTCGATGCCGCTATTCAGGGATGTTGCTACATAGCAAATAAAACTTAAAGCAGTCAGAATCATGAGAGGTGTCAAGTCCATAAGTATGACCAAGACATGAGTAGGTGATGGAGCTATGAGAAAAAAGATTCAAGTGTAGCCCATGATATGGATATCATCAGAGACTATGCTGCTTACGAAGTAACAGAGTACGAACCCTGGACAAGAGGCTAAAAGTATGACATAATATACGTGATTATGTTTTCTGTCACCCATTTTCTCAACGTTACAAAGCAAGGTTGATGCAGTTTTAGCTCTTTTCATCATTGAACCTATGACAGAAGCATCCATTTTTTTTCCAATTTCACCTGTTCATTTCAGTTTAAGCTAGGCAATTGAGGAATGTTTCTTCTCGTATATTCTTTCCCATTTCTTTATGGACCATAGTAGAAAAACTTATTCAATCCCTCTCGTACAAGATTTTTAGTAAATGAAGGTCCGAACATACCTCCATTGTGGACAAAGTGATTTTACTTCCCATAAAATATTTCTACCCTCTAAATTAAGAAAAATGGTGTATCCTATCACATAATATGAATGGGCATAGAAGCTGATATAACGGTGCAAGCGTCAACATAATGATGACATATCCATGATTTAAACATTTAATCAGTTGTATCCATAATGATAAAAGAAATAACGACATGTCTACGTTGATGGCCATGCCCGATCGGCAACATGAGTCGCCGATCGTGCAAAGCAAGGGGGTGATGTGGCAACCCCGCCGTCGTGAGAATCGCAATCAAGCGATTGGCCTACCTTTCTTTTATGTTTGACTTGCAAACCCCCATTTGCAGATTTAGGGTTTCTATGTTTACGTAGGCGAGGAAGTTCATACTGGGTTCTTGATAGTGCTTGAGCTTATTGATGTGGAATACGGGGTGGATTGCCATGTTGTCAAGCACTCAAAGTTGTGCAACGATAGGGGTTTAGATCCGCTCAATCTTGAATGGTCCCAACTAGCGGGTTTTGAGCTTTGCAAAGTCCTCTCCTCAGAGTTTGATGTGCGTTGAGCTGAGGAGGACATGATCGTCAGCGCTGAACACGTCATTGCTATAATGTCTGTCGGCCGCTCGCTTCATAGCCGCTTGTGCCTTCGCAAGGGCCTGTCACATCTCCTTCCAAACACTTGAGAAATCCTACAGTGGATGTCGATCCATAGCTCCGTGGGAACAAGAAGTGGTTGGAGTAGACTTGATGACCTCGTTCGACGAGAGTTTTTGTCTCTGATAGTTGTCGCACGTTTTGCTACAGGCTGACATATCAGCCTGCATCTTGTCCCACCAGTAGTATTCTGCCAGCTTCTTGAGCATCCCGTCTTTGCCAAAATGTCCACCAGGACCAATGTCGTGGCATTCTTACATAGCATTCTCAATAGCTCCTCGTTCCATGGAACGGCAACGTGGCAAGTGCATTGTTTTCGCCAGTAGGGGTTCTCAAACCAGAACTTGATTTTGTCGTGCTCTCTGAACTCCTCGTATCCCTTCGCCGACAAAACCTCATAAAATACGGGTCTCAATCGATGAGTGGCGTGCTGATCTCGGCCATTAGATCTGGTCGTCGACTTAGAGTGTGCAGAAACAACAAGCAATCACCGCATGTTTAGTAGTAATATTAATAGTAGTTGTAGCCAGAAAAACAAACCTCAGGTACTGCCATAGTGATTGTAGTACTAGTGGCTAGAGCGGCAACCACACCCGTAAACGCAATAGAAGTAGGAGTACCAGTGGTAGCAGTGGTAGGTAGCAACAACGACAACAACGGCAGCGCTGTTAGCAAAAATAGTAGCAGTAGCAATAGCAGCATTGGCGATAGTAGCGAAATCTACCATCCAACCGCCAACATGGCGTAGGCACCGCAGCTTGGAGTGGAATCAATGGAATCTTATCAAGATTCACGCGATTCACTGCGTCACTCTAGGCATACGCCAACCACTAATGACAAGTCTTCAGCACTACATGCCGCTACATTGCCGATGCCGGTCCAACCTCATCCAAACGTGGTAAGATGCTCCCCGTCCCCTCATCACCGTGGCAGTCGGACCTATTCTAGTGTAGCAGCTGCCGGGATTGACAAGGAGGAACTTTGTCATGTTGCTCAGTATGCGGTTGCGTTTTCTGGGACAGGAGCAGGTATCATTAATGCAGCCGCCTCAGCGTCCACCACCGTCACTGCGGCACCGCATGCGACACACGCACCAGTTGCATTATCCACTGGTCGTTCCATTGAGGCCTACACCGAGGCTGTAATGGCGCTTGTACCGGTGGCAACGACAGCGACTAATCGTGCACGGCAGCAGGCGGCAGCTACAACCAATATGGCCTCTTCCGCTGCACCTCTCGTTGCCTCTACAGCATGAGCCATTCGCATCTCCACGGCACCAACTTTCACTAAAACAACAGTAGAGCCCTCCGTCATCCAGACTTCTGCCGTAGGCTCTCATCTCCACCACAACAGCTGGTTCAACCCTAAGCACTACAACATTATGGGGGGGGTGCCTTGCAATCCCCACCACATCACAAGCAATTCCGCAACATCATAGAACACACACATCATTGAGGCCTGCAAGTTGTTTCCCTTGTACTATTTTGCCATCCTGTACACTTTCATTCAGAAATATGTTCAACATACGCAAAACGTTGGCACACGGCTCGCTCATAACCAATGCGCAGGAGAAGAAGTGGGCCACGACACCAAGGAAGGCATTGTTGTACAACTGCCTGTTGGCCCAGTGCCATGAGTTGGTGCACACGGACAACCTCATAAACCCCATGTTGGTTATGCCTGTAAGACACTCAAATGACCTCTTGACTTTGCCCATGTACACACACCATCATTTCAGGTGACTGAACTGACATTAAGCTCAAGGCGCACATGTGGTGGACTGAGAATCTCTGGCGTCCCAGCCGGGTGCAAGATTGGCACTAGCTCCATCATGTCCAGATGTGCCTCAGAGGAGAATGGCTGGTTCAGCATGTTGTGATTAGCATGGACTGATCTAATATTGGAGAGTCACAAATGATGGATATGAGAGTGCCAGAAAGTGACAAAAATAGGTTGCTCGTTAAAAATCATCAGGTCACAAAAGTGAATAGAGGATGTTTTGCTGGTTTTGTAGCACTTTACGGAACTCGATTCGGAGTCCGTTTGAGGGAGATATGGATTTTCAAGGTTTGGTGGCTATGGGTCCGGTTCAAGTGATGGCTCCTGCACTACCAGCAGCAATGACGGCCACAATTATTGGCCAAGGAGGTTTGGAGCGGCCTTAAGGGTAGAAAGGCGGCAGGAGGACCTTCAGGTAGCTTCAAGGAAGGTCCTCACCAAGATTATTGGTTGTGCACATGACAGGGATGGTAATTCTCTTGTGTGAGAGTGTGACTGCCGCTCATCCCCCTAGGCTAGGAGTGTGCTAGAGGGTGAGCTTTGACAGAGTGGATCTCAGTGCTCCCTTAGCCAAATGAGGCATATAAGGGCTTGTTAGAAAGCTGTGATAATGTACTTTCTCACTCAAGAGTCAATTCAGACATTCGCGTTCTCTGCAGACCTACATTCGCTTCCGTAATTTCTGTCTGTGCAACCTGCAACTCCCTCTCACAAACAGTTGGTCCTGCCTAGGCGGCTCTTAGTGAGCCTGATCACCTCCCTGAGGGCTGCCAAGTTTCCATCA
>SZWC01000694.1:344293-356130 GCA_023375785.1 Penium margaritaceum | reverse complement strand
AGAGAGAGAGAGAGAGAGAGGTACGGGCTGAATTGAGATGGAAGGAAGATCTATGAGGACATGTATATACAAGATAGAGAGGACTTTGACAGAAGGGTAGTAGACAAGGCTGAAATGGAGGGGGAGAGAGAGAGGTATAACAAGAAGGTGCAGGCTGAATTGAGGTGGAAGGAATAGCTACAAGGTCGTGCAAGAGGAGGTGGATAACATCATGAATAAGAGAATGCACAAGGGGGTGAGAACATGACAAGGATCAGGACTGTGATCATGTCAACAATGGAGAGGAGGGGCTGGATGAGCCATAAAGCGTAACCACGCTAGCGACGTTGGTGGAAAAGGAAGGAGGATGCAGGAGGGAGAAATAATGGATGTAAGAAAATGATGGAATCATTTGCATAGATGAGGGCAACATAGGCAGAATAGCCAAGCAACCGTGGAGAATTCACAGTTGAATAATAAAAAAGGAAATGGAGGACTTTTGGATGTTGAATGTTTTAAGAATGAAAATGGTTTTTACAATTATTCCATGTGGTTCAGAGACTTGGGGCTGATGTCTCAAAGTTTTCATGTCCAAGAAGTACCTCTAGGCTGGACTAATGCTTGCTGTAGGTTAAAAAATACGTAAGAAGCATTTTAATTACTTCTTCCCACGTGCGAAAAGAATTGATAGGATGCATCCAGTTTAAAAGACAAAATGAAATGGCAATCCTCGTCATGGGTCACCGTTGCTCCTCATAGGGTCATTGCTCCCACAAAGTTATTGTGATCAAGCAAAATCATCCAATTTTGAGATGGAGCAAAAATACTATTTCATTCATTTGTCTACAACACATCAATCCTTTATACTTATGTGTAAACATGCAAAATAGCTAAGAAAATTCTTCCCTCAATGACAGTCCAGATTTTATGGTGTAAACTTGGCGACTCTAGCTCCTACATGAAAGTCATCATCAAATGTCACAAAACAATGTCCAGAGATTCGATGAGGAGTTTTCCCCTCCATGTCACTCTGGGGATAATCATCATCAGACTGAAATACTTGAGGAGGCAAATCTTTATGTCTATCTAAACCTTTCATCATAAGCTAGGAGGGTAATACCCTGATCTTATGAGTTTGCACGAGATTTACGTGTGAAAAACTCAAAGTTGACACTGGAAAACATTCACACTCGTTTTTGGTATGTTGGAGAAAAATCGTCGTGTCAGAGGCGAATTGGAAGTTTTTGTGCCGACGAATCTCCTCTCACTCGCGTACTCTCTCGCTTGTTCTATTCCCTTGACATTCTCATTGTGTGAGGTGGGGAGGAGAGGACAAGGACGAGGGCTTGAGGAAGCCAACCTTGGTCCTCGACGCTGCGTGGCCTCCTTGCGGCCATTCAAGCGGCCAGCTCAATCGATGGCCAGCAGGTGACCGGTCGCCGGTCATCCAGCCAAACAGCTGCCAGCTACTTGGTAGCCAGCGACTGGTTGGCCAACGGCTAGTCCTCACTTTGGCAAGGGTTGGCCACCGGCCACCCCTCACAATTGTATGATAGGAGGGTTGAACCGGCCTTCCGCTACATCCCTCCCAGATTGTTATGAACTTTTGTATCTCATGACCAACAGGTAGGGTTGATGGTGGGACCATCAACATTGTGAGAGAAAATCAGCAATTTCAATCACTAGCAAAACATGAACACGTGCTTGCCACTTTAACCTAAGCTCCAACTTGTTGGTCCACGCGGCTGCTTACCTCCTTCAAGCTCAAGCGTACGCATGACAACAATGTTGGACATCCTGAACATCCTATGGTTGTTGTTTCTAAGTACCACCTAGCGGGAATTCTTTTCAATACTGCTGTGTTCACATGGTACCCCTTGTAATGCGACAGTTTGTGTAAACTGAAAGCTAACTCCAATACTCCTTGACCACCCGTGGACAAGCAAGATTCAGGCTCCCATGAGTTATGTCCAGGTTCACAGCCAGCGTAGTGAATGCCGTGTTTCCTAGTGCCCACTGTTGAATATGTCTGCCCCTTATTCAGTCTTGTACGACGGATTAGGAATGCTCTGCCCCTTGTGGAGGTATGACCCCTGGATTTGTTGTAGGGTGACTCAACTATGCTCTGTCTCATGTGAGATATGACCTGTGAGTACACCATGTAGGTGAGTGGTTAACTTGGCCATTTTGTTGATTTGGCCAAGTGAGAGGTCATGAGCTCGATCCTGGCTCCATGCACATCTTGGTTGTTTTNGAAAGAAAGTCCATTGCTTCTGGGAAGCAACACGGCTGATCAGTCACCTTGGCACAAGGATGCTTATGTGTCAAGCCCACAGCACAAGTCTCTTGGTGATGTGGCAGGGTCAAGCCACTTCTTAGGAATGTGCTTTTGAGTTCTAGGACTGGACAGACAGCTATGAAAGGACTTGTCTTGCATGCTGATCAATCAACCCCTGCTTGATGCTCTCTTGCGTATTGACGACTTGAGCTCTTCTTGAGATGTAATGCTAAGGCGTTAGTACTCTTGAAGGTGAAGTGTATGCCTGATTAAGTTTGGGGTGCACGACACATACCTGCAAAGGAAGAAGGTGTAAAAACCTTTGTGAGCCTTGTTTGGTTTCGCGGCTTCTCTGCCGGAGCTGGTTAGCTCAGTAGCTAACAAAGGGTTATGGGCCCACTCCCCTGGTTAGAGAAGTTTCACGCATGCAACCGCCAAAGTCACAAGCAGTGAGAGCGCCTTCGCTCTCACCCATCCTCTCTGTTTGCAGGTCAATCATCAGCCGGAGGGGAATGCAACACATCTGCACCTTTCTGCCTTGGGAGCTGAAATCAGCCTACATCAGCCTACATCAGCCTACATCTGCTTGCATCGGCCAACGTGAACAGGGCCAGCAGTTGCCTCTTCTCACCAACAGCCTACAACGGCCTCAAACACAGGTGCATTGGCATCAACAACAGGTGCAGCAGCTGTAGCAGTTGTANAGGATGTCTCCGCCTTTATGCAGAAGTTTGAGACTCTCTTGCAACAAGCCAACGGCATGGGGTGGGACCTGAAATCGGATATGCAGGCCATGATTTTTCTGATGACGCTGCCGGAGAGCTGGGGTCCCATGATCACAGTGATTGGAGGGTGGACGGAAGAGCAAGTATCCTACACCACCATCTCGGAGTATGTGCGGAATGAAGCCATGCGTCGCAGCAGTAGTGAAGAAAATATGGCTGCCTTTGCCTCACAAAGCAGCGGTGACTTTCGTAATACCTCCTCCTCTGGATACAAGGGAAACAGTGGCACAGGTGGAAGGGGTCCAAAGCGTCAAGGAACCTGCCATAACTGTGGTAAGGCTGGACACTGGGCTCGGGAGTGCCGGGCATCCAAGAAGGAGGGAGGAGACGAGGATGAATGGCAAGGGGAACATGGTGGGAAGGATCCCACAAGCTTGATGGCCGAGTGTGCCTCCAACAAAGGGAGGGCGATACTCAGGCCAGGAGCTTACGGCCTTGACTCGGGTACAAACGAGCACACCACCTATGAGAAGAGAGACTTCATCTCTCTTGCTCCATGCAACAAAAACTTCAGAGTCGCCAATGGCAAGGTTGAGGCAGCTGAGGGGATTGGTGACAAGCTGGTCATAGTGGGTGTCAACGGTGCGGACTCCGACCTCAAGCTAGAGGGGGTAGTCTACTTGCCCTCCTTCACAGCCAACCTGCTCTCTGTCTCTAAGATAACTGACCATGGCATGCCAGTTGTTTTTAAAGAGAAGGAAGCAGTGATAGTCCCTACCAAGGACATCAGCATTTCCTACCCTGCCAAGAAGGTTGTTGCACAGGCCCCTCGCATTGATGGACTCTACGTCTTGCCAACCATGACAACATCAACGGCTGAATCTTTAGCCGGGAGTAATGATGAGGAGAGCAACGATGCAGACTCTAATGACGAAGGACATATTGGAGCAGCGGAAGCAGTGGCACCGGAAGATTCGACAATAAAACTAGAAGAAAATGCGACCACCGAGGCTGTTCATTCTAGCCATTGCACATCGTCGGAGAACCTGTGGCACAGGCGCTTTGGGCACGTGGCTCATTGTACATTGGTACTCATGGATAAGCAGGAGCTAATGCGTGGGATGGAGCTAGGTGATGAGGCGGAGGGAGCTGGGATCTTGTGTGAGCCATGCCTTCAAGGCAAGGCCAAGAAGAAACCTTTCAAGCGTAATGGTACGCGTGCTCTGGCACCCCTTGACCTCATCCACTCTGACGTGTGTGGTCCCTTTCGCATACCGTCCAATGGAGGCAGCAGATGTTTCCTCACATGCATCGACGACAATAGCCGCAAGGTCTGGATATACTTTGTCAAAAAGAAAAGTGAGGTGAAGGAGAATCTGCAAGCCTTTGTCGCTATGGTCAAGCGACAGAGTGGAAGGAAGGTGAAGGCATTCCGGACGGACAATGGGGGGGAGTACGAAGCCTGTAGGGAGTGGCTCAAGACACAGGGCATTCAACATCAGAAAACTACTCCCTACTCACCTCAAAGCAACGGCGTAGCAGAGAGGATGAATCAGACCCTCCTTGGCATGACAAGGTGCATGCTCTTTGACGCCAAGCTACCTCCTAGGTTCTGGGCTGAAGCAGCACGCACAGCTACGTATCTTGTGAACCTCACACCTGCAGCAGCTCTGCGAAGGAGAGGCCAGAAGAAGCAGACACAGCAGCTGAAGACACCTCAAGAAGCATGGTCGGGCAGGAAGCCGGACGCCTCCCATCTCAAGGTGTTCGGTTGCACCGGCTTTGCCAAGATCCAGGCCAATGAGGGTCCTGGAAAGCTCGATGCAAGAGCACGAACGTGTATTTTCATTGGCTAAGACACCGCCCACAGAGCTTATAGAATGTGGGACCTAGGAGCTAAGAAGGTCATCCGCAGCAAAGACGTGGATTTCCACGAACGTTCAGTGAGTAAGGGAGAGCTTCTTGAACTTGAGAACACTCCAAAACAGGGAGAGTGGCTCACTCTTCTTGAGGAGGGAGACGAAGCATCAGCACAATGGCATGGGCTGGGTACTACAACAGGGAGAGAAGCTGATGAAGATGACTCGGAGGAATCAGCCTCCGAGTCCAACGTATCAGATCCTCCAGACCATGAGGAGGATACCTCTCCCCCCATCGACGACAAAACAAACCTCCAGCCTCTACATCAACAGCAACAGTAAGCAGGTCCAAGGAGCAGTTCACGTCTGAAAGCTCCTCGGCAGCATTACGATGCAGATAGGGGTGAATGGACAGGCTTCAACTATTCGTTCAGGATTCAAGAGGAGCCAACGTCTGTCGCAGAGGCACTCGTGCGGCCTGACAAAGCTGAGTGGGATGAAGCAATTCGCAGTGAACTCAGCTCCATCGAGGAGAATGGGACATGGGTACTGGTGGACAGACCTGCCGGCGCTCATGTTGTGGGTTCCAAGTGGGTTCTGAAAGTAAAAAGGAAACAGGATGGTAAGATAGACAAGTACAAGGCACGGGTGGTAGCAAAGGGGTTCTCTCAACGGCCTGGCGCAAAGTACGATGAGACCTTTGCTCCCGTTGTGACGTTTGCCTCCATCTGGTCAATGCTCGCCATTGCTGCTGCCAAGAACATGGAGGTCCACAGATGGATGTCAAGACAGCCTTCCTTTACGGCAAACTTGACAAGGAGGTGCTGATGGAGGTTCCAGAGGGGGTTGATGCGCTCGAGGGCAAGGTGTGCAGGCTGGTGAAGGCGCTCTATGGGCTAAAACAAGTGCCAAGACTTTGGTGCCAAGAGATGGATACATTCATGGCCAAGGAGTCCTTCACGCACTGCGACAACGACCCTAGCATGTACGTGCAAGAGAGCGACAAAGGGACTATGTTGGTCGCCTTGTACGTCGATGACCTGATTCTGTGCTCTTCTTCAACGCAGCTGCTAGACGATCTCAAGGGGCAGCTGAGTAGCAGGTTCAAGATGAAGGACATGGGTCCTCTTAACTTCTACCTTGGCATTGCCATCAAGCGTGACAGAGCCGCAGGTACCATCAGCGTGAACCAGACAAAGTACATCGACTCCATCCTCAAACGATACAACATGGCAGATTGCAAGCCTGCCAGCACACCCATGAGCTCAGAGTGCAAGCTCTCCACCTCCATGTCCCCATCCAACGAAGCGGAGAAAACTGACATGCTGGGCATCCCATCTGAGTCTTTTGTGGGCAGTCTGATGTATGCCATGGTCGCCACCCGGCCAGATATAGCCTATGCTGTTGGGCAGGTGAGCCGGTTTGTGGCCAATCCTGGTCAGCTACACTGGCAGGCTGTGAAGCGCATCATGCGCTACCTTAAGGGGACGCGACACATGGGACTCCAGTTTGGAGGCATCACTAGATCCGCGTCACTTTGTCTCATGTGCTACACCGACGCTGACTGGGGAGGCAATATTGACGACAGAAAATCCACCTCCGGCTTTGTGTGTATGCTAAATGGAGGTGCTGTCAGTTGGGCGAGTCGCAAGCAGGAGTGTGTCTCTCTGTCAACAGCTGAAGCTGAGTACATTGCATTGGCTGAGGTGTGTAAAGAGGTGTAGTGGCTTTGCAGCTTGCTCTTTGAGATGAAGGCTCCACAGGCAACGGCAACAATCATCAAGATTGACAACATGAGCGCGATTGACATGTCCAAGAACCCAGTTCTGTCTTGGCGCACAAAGGACATCAAGATCCGCTACCACTATGCTCGGGACTTGGTCTACATGAAGACAGTGCAGGTGGAGTATGTTGGCACCAAGCTGAACCAGGCTGACATGCTTACAAAGCCATTGGACAAGGATCTCCACCAGGCGGGCAGGCAAGGTATCGGCATGGTCAATGCAAGTGATGAAGAATGATGATGGAAACCGACGCAAGGTGCAAGGGAGAGATTTGTTGAATATGTTTGCCCCTTAATCAGTCTTGTACGACGGATCAGGAATGCTCTGCCCCTTGTGGAGGTATGACCCCTGGTTTTGTTGTAGGGTGACTCAACTATGCTCTGTCTCATGTGAGATATGACCTGTGAGTACACCATGTAGGTGAGTGGTTAACTTGGCCATTTTGTTGATTTGGCCAAGTGAGAGGTCATGAGTTCGATCCTGGCTCCATGCACATCTTGGTTGTTTTGGAAGCTTCCAAGAAAGAAAGTCTGTTGCTTCTGGGAAGCAACACGGCTGATCAGTCGCCTTGGCACAAGGATGCTTATGTGTCAAGCCCACAGCGCAAGTCTCTTGGTGATGTGGCAGGGTCAAGCCACTTCTTAGGAATGTGCTTTTGAGTTCTAGGACTGGACAAACAGCTATGAAAGGACTTGCCTTGCATGCTGATTACTTAACCCTTGCTTGATGCTCTCTTGCGTATTGGCGACTTGAGCTTTTCTTGAGATGTAATGCTAAGGCATTAGTAATCTTGAAGGTGAAGTGTATGCCTGATTAAGTTTGGGGTGCACGACACATACATGGAAAGGAAGAAGGTGTTAAAACCTTTGTGAGATTTTTCAGTTTCGCGGCTTCTCTGCCGGAGGTGGTTAGCTCAGTGGCTAACACAAGTCGCACTTCCTTGGGGAGGAGGGCGTGTCAGGGCGAGTTGGAGCGCGATGAATTGCTCCAGCTGACGCTCACGGGACAACGGCCTGGGAGCGTAGACCGAGTGTGGAGTGACGGCACCGGAGCTCGGGTAAGGGAGGGATAGTGTTGGTGACGGGAACGAAGGCACCAACGGCTGTGGAAAGTACTGCTATGGTGTGGGTGTCTGCTGGATTGGCGGAGCTGTAGGAGTGGCAAAGCTGCTGGACGAGGTCAAGGCTTCAGGGTCGGCGATAGCGACAACGGCAGAGGCGAGACGACGCTCCGGTGGCAATGCATGGTGGCGATGATGCGGGAGAGGGCACTTGTACCACCCGTGCGCGGGCTGGCCACTGTTGTGGCAGACCGAGCCACCACTGTTGGACCCGGTTGACGGCTACTGCTACTGCTGTTGCGATGGACCCTTGCCTTTCTTGTTCTAGATTTTCTTCTTCTTCCCCGAAGACGATGAGGTAGCTACGACGGGGGAAGCGACGGCCACGGAGGCGAAGGCAAGGGAGGCAAAAGCCTTCGTGTGCTGGAGCTGGGACTCCATACGAGCTTCCTCAATGCTGGAGGAAGAGCTCGTATGCCCAAGGCATGAGGGTGCCCTGGGTTGCCATGGTGGAGAGGACGTCCTGGGGATAGTGCAGGAAGACGTCCGCAAATGCGCTTGTGGCGCCGCGCTTGATGGTGAGGAGCGCGACTACAAGGGGTGGACAGATCTACGGAAACGACGAAGGATGTCCTCCTCCCGCTGCCAGTAAGAAGTGACCGTCTCGGTCTCCCCCATGTGTATGGAGTTGAAGTCTCAAGGCAGACGGCTGGTCTCAGCGTCGCTAGACAAGCGATGGGGCCGGGTGAGGACGTGCCACGCGGCTGCAAGGTCTGGGGTGGCGCCGGCGGTGTAGTCGCCAAGGAAAGGCTCGAGGGCCAGGCGGGAAGCTGGAGGGGCGAATGGGACTAGGACACCAACGGCGCGACCAACGTCATACAACTAGTCGGCCTGGGTGGGGTCATAAGGGAGGGTGTAGTATGCCCACAAGCCCTCACCCTTTGCCGAGATCCGGAAGCTGAGCTCCTAGCTTTGGAATTGCTCGCCGTCCTGAAGTGGCAGGGACAGCGTCTCAAAGTCCTGCCTGCGGCCGGCGCCCAGAGTGGGGCCAAGGATGGAGGTCACCGTCTGCCGCTGGCGCTGAGTCTGTTGTTGCGCCAGGTAATGCGCAGGAGCCAACACAACGGGGCTGGCATGCTCGGGAGGGATGAATGGTGGTAGCAGAGTGGTGGCTGACTGGGAGGCCAATGGCAGCAGCGCTGCAAGTTGCTGCGTCAAGGCGGCGAGCTGTTGCTGAAGAGGAGCCAATAGCAGCAGCACAGAGCAGAAGCTGGCTACAACGGTAGCTCGTAGCAGCTCGCAGCAGCAGCAGCCCGTAACACCAGTAGCAGAAACAGTGAGCAATAGCCGGCAACAGCAACAGCTTGTAGCAACTCGCTGCAGTAGCAGCCGGCGGCAGCAGCTGTAGCAGCCGGCGGCAGCAGCTGTAGCAGCCGGCGACAGCAGCTGTAGCAGCAGCAGTTGCTACGATAGGCACAGCAGCAGCAGGCGCAGCTGCACGTAGCTCGTTGCTTGCTACGAGTAGCGAGCTGTTGGCAGCAAGCTCGTTGCTCACAGCAAGCAACGAGCAGCAAGCAGCGAGCAACAAACTTGCTACTCGCGGCTCATTGCTCGTAGCAAGCAGCGAGCTCGTAGTGACGAGCAAGAAAGAAAAGAGAAAGAAAAAAGGGGATCCCCCGCAGCCGCAACAGCAGCAGCAGCAGCAGCCATAGTCGCAGCAGGAGCAGTAGCAACAGTTGCAGCAGCAGCAGCAGCAGCAGTAGCAACAACGGTTGCAACAGCAGTAGCGGCAGCAGTAGCAATAGAGGCTCCAACCGCACAACAGCGGCTACATCAGCCGCTACTGACGTCAGCGGTCGTCCGCGGACGTCTCTATTGATGTCATTGCTGACATCATCAACAACACAAAAAATAGGGGTAGTAGCATTGAACACACCATTGTAGCCTCTGCTGATGTCAGCCATCCTCGGTTGACGTCACTGCTGACATCAGTAGCACACAAAAAAAAACAAACAAAAGGGGAAGAGAGGCACCATAAGCCACCATGACTAACAACTCCTCTGAGGAGGGGTCCTCCTCTGTTGGGGGGGACCCCAGCCCCCCTTTCCTGCGGCAGCTGCAGCAGGTGCAGCAGTAGCAAAAACAGCAGCAACAGCAGCAGCAACAGCAGCAACAATAGCAACAGTTGTAGTAGCAGCAGCAGCAGTAGCAGCAGGAGCAACCCTCTACCGTTGCTGATAACAGCCCTGATACAAAGAAATAAATACTAGGCAGCAGGTTGGGGCAGCAACGTTGTTGATGCGGCGTGCAGGCTTCCACGCTCGTTGCTTAAGTCTGCTACCGCCTTATTCTGCTGCTCTAGAGACTAAGTCTGGAAGTTCTGGGTTTGTTACTCATAAGTGCGCGCGCCAGTGTTAGCGCTAGAAAGCAGCTGGAAACTGAAAATAAGTGATTAGCAATGAAGAATGAGCAACAATGGGAGACCCCTCCAAGTTCTAGCTCCCCCCCACTAGTGTAGAACTTATTACTCAGCTAACCAGCCAATCAAAAAATAGTCCTAGACCTATTTTCTGGCAGGCAGGGTTTTCGCGGTGAGCCCCGCCAGACGCCCGACAGCCCAAAACCCGGGCGTCGTCCGTTTTGCTTGAAAACTGGACCATACCATAATACCAACACTGCGAACGTAGTCGTGCAGTCAGAATCAGCTAGAAAAACAACAGCAAAGAGTTATGGCTGCCCGAACCCAGGCAGTGCCTACGACAGTCAATGATGCAAAACAGGGCCACACAGCAAGAGACATGGACCCTAGGCACAGCATGACGCTGCAGACGCAATGCCACAACCAGAAACAGAGCTGGGTGCATGGAAACACCAAATGCAGTGGTAGTGACCGCTGGCGGCCTGACCGCCGAGGAGGCCTACTGATGGAGCTGAGCGCATCGCTGGAGGGAGGAGGCTCTCGCGAATGGTGCGTGGGCCTCAGCGCACGTTGGCTCCACCAAGCGACACTCCAGCACCGTCCAGTCTTGCCGTCAGTCATCTGCACGCCGATGTACACAAGTCGGGAGGACACAACAGAGTAGAATGAGAGATGCGCGAAAAATAACATGGAGCACAAGGAAGGTGCCTCTAAGGAGGTGCAAGGGGCACCAAGGAATGCAAGAAGAGGCCAAAACACCAGAAGATGAGAAGAGGAAAAAAAATACAAGAATAGTGAGAAGGGAGCGTGCGGGGGTGTAAACTCTTAATTGGAGTTGATAGCCTCTCTTCGTCACCTTTTTTAGCGATGCTCAACTTCTTGTAGTTTCTTAATCTTGTCCTTACTCTGTTGTTGTAGGCTTTTAAGCTTGCTTGGTACCGTGCTTCACGACGCAATGTCTTGCCTAGAATCTGTTGTTCTTCTATGCCCCATGGCCACTGCTATGGGTTGACGGACAGGTTGGGCATGCACTGCTCCCTTGGAGTAAGTCCCCCAAACCTTGTTCGCGGTGCAAGTCCAAGCGAGACACCAGAAGTGTAGCGCAATGGATAGCATGTTGGACTTAGGGACAACAGGTCCTACGATCGAGCCTTGATGTACGCAGGAGGTTTTTTGACCTTCTAGCACAGGGGAAGTTTCTTAGACATTTCTCCATGCATGAGGAGAGTGCGCCACTTGGCGGTCAGTGGATACGCCAATTGGCGGACTGGTGAGGTGGTGTGGAGTGACCACCCCAAAAGTGTCACTACCCACACACCTTAGAAGCCAGGCCTAGGACTATATGTACCAGGCTCATTCCTCATTCTAATTACACAATCTGGCCTTAGATGCTCCTCACAGAGTTGTCCAACTAAGGAACAGTATAAAGAAGACACTGGTTGGTCTAAGCCCCAGGAGTTAGTCTTTGACTAGCACCTCGCGCGAAAGTGACCAAGTGTTAAGTGGACACAGTTGCTAGCAAGTGATTGCCTAGGAACTGCTCAGTGTGGAACCGTGATCCTGAGGGTGATATCTTCTCCTAGCTGAAATGCTAGGAGCGGACGGCAGGTGCTATTGTGTCGGCCCTGTTTTCTAGTCCGTTTGCCTCAGGCCGGTTGACAAAGGGTTATGGGCCCACACTGACCAGTTGTAAGGCACGCTTCGCTCAACTCTGGTACGCTCTCTCCAGGTGC
>SZWC01000694.1:310609-340421 GCA_023375785.1 Penium margaritaceum | reverse complement strand
CCCACACACCTTAGAAGCCAGGCCTAGGACTATATGTACCAGGCTCATTCCTCATTCTAATTACACAATCTGGCCTTAGATGCTCCTCACAGAGTTGTCCAACTAAGGAACAGTATAAAGAAGACACTGGTTGGTCTAAGCCCCAGGAGTTAGTCTTTGACTAGCACCTCGCGCGAAAGTGACCAAGTGTTAAGTGGACACAGTTGCTAGCAAGTGATTGCCTAGGAACTGCTCAGTGTGGAACCGTGATCTTGAGGGTGATATCTTCTCCTAGCTGAAATGCTAGGAGCGGACGGCAGGTGCTATTGTGTCGGCCCTGTTTTCTAGTCCGTTTGCCTCAGGCCGGTTGACAGAATCTACGTGATTGCGCTGACCGTGGCGGCATACAAAACAATGCTTTTCTACCACATGATTGTGCCAACCGTGGCAGCCAAGAAGGCTAGAAATAAATTTTAACATTGCCTCACCGATCGTGAGAGCAAGGTGATTTTTTGAGGTGACACCTCCTCGAGGTTGTGGGGTGACCCTCATTACGGTCTTTGCGTGCTAGTTGCTCGGGTGATGGAATGGCAAGTGCTGGACCGTCCAAGACCAACAAGGGCAAGGTGGTGACGGCCTCACCACACACCACACGGCGGACTCCAAGTCTTGGGAGCCGAAGTTGTGACCACAATTGCCAAACCAAAGACAACCGTACCACCAAAGGCAACCGGTGCCAACCTCGGTAACACCGAGAAGCATGCATAAGCTAGAATTTGCTCAACTAGCACATCAATATGCACGTGGACGACTCATACATGACAAATGACGCGCTCGAGGAGGACCACACGACCATGGATCCCAATGAAGAGCACGACGTCGACGATGGTGAAGGCGACAAGGATTGCGATCATCACCATCGTCGTGCGGCCAACTCAAGCTGGTCACTCGAGAAGGGCAAGAGGCTCGGTGGATTGCCTAAAGCTGCCAATAGCAGCAAGGCTGCCGACACCAAAATGTGCACTAAAAGCTACTACACGAGAATTTCCCACGACCACGAGCCGGACGACTTTGTTGTGAAAGCGGTTTGCAACAACTGCCAAAGGCTTCCTGAGTTGGCTGCCGAGAAAGCGTGCGGCCTCAAGATCACTATTGACGGTGGAGGTGCGGCACCACCTAAGAGAGTGGGGGCGGGCCCCCCTTTGTACGATGTGGCCGCAATGGGACGGACTTCCGCCCACTCGAGCGTCGTTGCTAAGAACAACCTCCCCCGAAAGGTGGGACCACTCGGAGGCGTGTACGTGAACCGCACCCTCGTGTAGTGGATAAAATTGTATAGAAAACGTGAGGACATGGAGGCTACCATCGATGCTTTGAGGACATCAGAGCTAAACTTTGTGTTCACCAACCTGCTTGCCCACGTTGGGCAGAGCATCATGGACCTCGATCGTGATCGCCAGTTGTAGCGCTTGGTCACTCATGAGGCAAGCAACGAATGTGAGGACCTCGACAAGGCATTGCAGAGCGTGATCCAGTGTGAATGAAGTAGCAATCGCAGCGGGCCACAGGTGTTCATGCGGCCACTAGTGACAACAATTTGCCTACCTTGATGACTCCAGGGCCAGTCATGAATACGTCTTCCTCCGTAGTATGTAGATCTTTTGGAAGGGCGTGAATCTCGACTGGCTGAATCGTATGAAGTACATCTTGGTATCAACAAGGCACCACTTGTTTAGTGGGGCAATCTTGCCACAACACTACTTGAAGAAAAGCTCTTCAATCACGTGGGTCAAGAAGTGGGGCACGCAGCAACCACGCCTTAAGTGGCAGCCCATGCCGTGGGAGGCCATTTGCGTAGTCATGCGTAAGAAGTGCACCCAATGGGAGGAGGCGAGTTCACCACACTCGTGGAGGAAGCCAAAGTTTTCATTGATTGTGATGGGACCCAGAGCTTGAACTACCTGGAGTGCTAGTTGCTGGTGTACTTGCGTCATGGTCTGGATAGCGAGAAGGTGAAGGAAAAGATCACCACGACGGTAGATGGCCAAGCTTGGACAAGCTGGGGGGCGTTGTGTGAGTGCATGAGCGAAGTGTATTCGGTAAACCTAAAGCACTGCTTTGATGCACGGCTGAATGCGCGTGAATACCAAGGCCGTGACATGCGCATGGTCGCTATAGGGGCTGTCAAATCAGTTGGAAAGCGAGGCAGGGTCAAGGGCAAGTAGCCTGAAAGTCCTCTAGCCAAGAAGGCTGGTGGGTACAAGGTCCCGAGCAACAAGCACAATCGCAGAGATAACGGGTTGTAGGCAGCACGTGAGTGTTGCAACGCGGCCTTCCGCAACGGGATCTGCCACAGCTGCATGCAGCCTGGCAACAATAGGACCTAGTGCACTAAGGCTATTGGTGGTCGATATGAGGCTGCGGCGTTGGCCGCAGCTGCGGAACCTTGTGGAGATGGTGCAGTAAGAGGTCGTGATAAGGCTGTGGACAGGGCCGCGGTCATGGCGATGGACCCGGCCGTGGTAACAGAGAGGGCTGTGGTGCGGGTTCTCTCCATCCTTGACTGACGTTAGTGGGGACCACGGAGGGGAAAAACTGGATCACGGGTGTGGGTTCATATTTTCATATGAGGATGTTAAGCGATTTCAGTTTTCAATGAGTTCAAGATTCTCTCCTCTTGTTGAGCCTCATTCTACACTTGCTGACCGATATTGTCCACTAAACCTTGCATCTACAGACAAGATGCATGATCGTACAAGCTTAGTGGTGGGGACACCAACCACAATGCATGAGTTGTGTGACAAGGTCATCAAAGAAAATGCCATCAAAGCGATGAGTTCAATCATGTTTTCTGTACCTTTGGTTGACAGTTTTGACCCAGTAAAGTTTAAAGAATGGAAGGTGCTAGTCAAATTCACACGTGCCAAAAGATGTGGAGTCGAGTGGGTGAATCATGGAAGCTGCGGCATCTTCCATATAGATTTTGTTTTTTCATCACAAACTCGGTTTGCCGTCGTTGAGCCTGTTCACTCGGAAGAGTGGAGGTAACATGATGATGTAGTTCAAAGGACATCTAGGTGGTGCTCTTGTGAATGTACTGGCTTATACTAGAGGGGATGACTCCTTTGTTAGTGTTGTCTTTTCCCGACCGGTGGGCCTCTAGTATGATCCATCAAATGGCGCAGTTGTCGTCGATGAAAACCGTAAGGTACCCGTGATCAACACCTGTAAAGCAAAAATCTCCATTCAATGTTGCACAAAGAGTGCCAAACTGAAGGTAATCAACCTTCTTGACCCGTTGAACGTGGTGCTAGGTGATCCCTCCCTCCATGAAATCAAGGCCTTGATGTGCTTTGAATCAAAGAACTTGATCCTTCTAAAGGTACATCGTCGCTTTACGTTGATTCCAAGAACGGAATTGTCACCGACCCGACTAAAAATCCATACTAGCTTGTCTACGATGTAGGAGAAGAGACAAATTCGACAAGGGTGTCAATATTTTCTGGCTTAGCTGCGGAAAGTGGAGGATGACATGAAGAAAGACACACCACAAGAGATCAAATATCTAGTGACAGGGTTCTTGGATGCATTCCAAGACCCACTGGCTGGGCTTCTACCGGAAAAACACATGGGCCATACAATTCTGCTGCATCCAGAGGCGACTCTTCCGTTCGGACCTGTGTACCACCTCAGTCCAACAGAGGGGCAAGAGTCCAAACGCAAAATCAAACACTTCCTTGTGAAAGGATGGATCAAACCAATTAGCTTACCGTACCGTGCACCGATCCTTTTTGTGAACAAAAAGGATAGTGGTTTACGCATGTGCGTGGACTACCGGGTGCTGAGCAACCTGACGGTGAAAAAATGATTCCCCTTACCACGAATGGAGGACCTGTTTGACCAACTCGAAGGGGAAAAAGTCTTTTTTTCCTTTGCTTTATCTCAAGGGTACCATCAAATCTTCATCACGGAAGATGATGTACCTGAAACAACGTTTCGAACGCACATGGGACACTATCATTTGTGAGTTTTCTGCTCAGGGCTAACAAACACCTTGGCAACCTTACAGGTAGAAATGAACCAAACATTTGTTAAGCAACTCGGTTAGCTTATCTTGAATTACCTCGATGACATGCTGGTTTTTTCCAAATCAAAGGAAGCACACATTGAACATCTGCGCCAGGTACGCGTGATCCTTTGGGAACAAAAGCTACATGTAGAAGTGAGCAAGTGCAATTTTGCATAAGATGAGCTCAAATAGATTACACACATAGTCGTTAAGGAAGGTATCCGTGTCGACCCACGAAAGGTCCAAGTCATTGTGGACTGGCCACGCATAGAAAATTTTGGACGGGTTCGGTCTTTCCTTGGCTTTGCACACTATTTTTGATGGTTTGTGCAAGGATATTTGACCCTGGGAGCACCGCTAACTTGGCTCACGCAAAAAGACATGCATTGGAATTGGACATCTGACTGCGAGATCCACTTTCTTCAAGTCAAAGAGGCTCTATCGACAGCACCCGTCTTAGCCCTTCTAGACCCATCGCATCTCTGGGAGGTACAATGTGATGTGTGGAATTCAATAACTCCTCATAGAGAATGGTTTTCAGTCGTGTATGAGAGCCGGACTACACCTATCTCTGGGGCCATCCTCATTAGAAAGAGGGATTATGCACAGGTTATCCTCGTCCCATGAATGTTCTTACCATCGCCACTTAGCCCGTGGTAGCGGGAAGCAAGGTGAATGGAAGGATCGTCTAACCACCTCACCATGAGTTGGTTCAACATGAATGCTGGGCAATCTTTTCCAACTAGTTAACCCTGTACGTTGATGTCTCTCAAGAATCTCATCGGATCCATCAGTATTGCCAATGCCACTAGGTTACCATAAGGCTTTTTCCGATGGGCTGTCCAATAGTTTTTTGAGATATTTAACATTAAACACAAGTGCACAAAGCTCACTATAATGGCATGTGGGTGTACAGTTTTGGTTGATGCGGATGTTGAATGTTTGTTGGTTGTGTTTTTTTTTGTTAATTGTCAGTTGCCGATTGCTGGGTTCATGTTGTCAGATTTTTATGGCAGCAACCGCGCACAGAGTATTATACACACTCTGGCTCTGATCAAGGGATATCGGCGGTCACATCTCATGCGTGGTGGAAAAGGTAGTACTCGCCTAATCTAGTGATGGAAGTCCTCTCTCCACCCTACTAAGAAACTACTGGGAAGGTTCCTAGCCTCCGTACTATTGATGTGGCGATACGGTCAAGTCAGCTGGTGTACTACCAAGTGCAAGAATTAGCAACTGCTAGGCTAGGGAGACACACAAAGTCTCATAAGCTCTGATAGCTTAATAATGCAGAGAGATATGTAACGTGACAAGCACAGAGCATAAAAACCTATCGCGGTGCACGACGGTTGAAGCACACGACAAAGTCAAATTGTCCTAATTTGGCCGTTACTCTGTGCATAGGCATGCAAATGCAACAGCGTCCAAATCTAGAGATACAAAGTATTGAGCTGGACGCTACAACTGGTCACACACAAAGGTTGGCAACGATCAGGGGACACACAATACAAAACACGCAAGTTAGGCTCAAGAACCAGTCTAGGAAGGAAAGTCTAGTGACTGTGGAATAACTGTTGCGCACCCCTGCAAGCACCCAAGTGTGTGGCCGCTATCTACGAGCTGCGAGTGGGTTGAGCCACCACCTGTCTTTGCTCCGGCACCAGTAGGGTCTGCATCAGGGATCAGCACAAGCATGGAAATGGTCGAGTGGTCATAATAAGCTGTACAAACAGATGGGAATGACTCACATCACGACACTCCTCGATGACCCGATGATACGCATGTCCGTACATGTGCAAAACCGACCCATGTATGTAACGAGATGCTCAACAGTCCGTACTCATATGCCCAAATCTCAGCCACTTTCAGGCAAGGGGCAAAGCCCAACAAAGGGAATGGCCACGATGAACTTTTTGCGTGCAAGTGCCTTGGTGAGGAAGTCAGCCGGTTGCATGTCTATGCCGACCCAGATGACAGAGATCACCTGTCGCTCCACAAGATCACACAGAAAGTGATTCTCAACAACAAAGTGCTTTATGCTTGCATGAATCACACCAGTGTTCTCACAATGGCAAGAACACCATGGTTGAAATACCGGGGAATGACACAAGGCACATATTGACGCAACTCACGAAACAAACATTTCAGCCATAATGCCTTTTAGTCCCACTCCCCTAAGCAACATACTCAGCCTTTGATGAGCTACGTGTGATACATCCCTTCTTGCCGTCGTGCCACAACATAGCGCTGCCACCCAGGCTACGAACACGTAGCCTCTCCGACTGTGCCCATCGATACTCCACATGCAATGATTGTCCGTGTAGCCGTTGATTACCACCAAACACTACCATCAAAAGCAGTGTCCGAGTTGCGGTGTGGAGACCATGCGCCATACCACTTGCCTAAGCGCGTAAAGGGTTCTTGGGTAAAGATGCTGTGAAAGCTATGCAAGGAGGTTGAAGGCAAAGGCAATGTCGGATTGTGTGGTAGTAGCCAAGTACATCAAAGAGTCAATGAGGTGAGGTGCAAGTACAGGGCCACATCCACAGTATCCCCAAGCTGTGTTCGATCAACCACCTACAAAGTATCTTAATCGTTAGGTGTGATGGGGATTGAGGCTGTGGGAATTGCACCAAGGAGGTTAGCAAAGACCTCCCCCAAAATACGAGCGTAGCATGCGTGATGTAGCAAGAGCATCCGCTGTTGACGATCACATACAACCTAAAATCCATCTTAAGAAACACAGCTATAGGACCAAGGTCCTTTATCCTGTAGGCAACTTGAAGATTGCCTTGGCCTCCTTCATGGCCTCCATAGAAGGAGACACAATTAGGAGGTCATCCACGTAGACCAGAATAGCGGTGAACCTCTAAGTTGTCTGTCTGCAAAAGAGGGATGGGTTAGCGTTACTCTGCACGTAACCGACACGTGTTAGTGTACCGACAATCTCAAAGTTTCAGCACTTGGCTTAATTTTTCAAGCTGTACAAGGCCTCGTGTAAGTGTCAGACCTTGTTACTGGCCTCAAATCCAAGTTTTTGGACCATGTGGATCTCCTTCTCTAAGGTTCCATGGAGGAATGCGTTGCTCACATCCATCTGGTAGAGCTCCCAGTCGTGGTGAGCAATAACCCCGAATAGAGCACGATCGGTGGTCATGCGGCTAAAGGATATGAATGTGTCAGTGTAATCTACACCCTCAACCTTTGAGAACCCCTTGGTTGTCAAGCGATCCTTGTAGTGATCCAGTGTTCCATCAGGATTCAGCTTCTTGTGAAAGACCCACTTGACCTATACAAACTTTGTCCTAGGCGGGAGGTCAACACGCTGATAAGTACCGTGCTCACGGATGGCTCTGAGCTCATCCTCACAAGCAGCATGCCACAACTCTTCATCCTCAGCCGAGAGTACGTGCCTGGATCAGGAATCGTCAAGGGAGAGCTCCGGGTGGCTAAGGCACATGCCTCTTGACTCAGCATGACCATGGCAAGATCAAATGTGGCATCGCAAGTGGCTGAGACCTCTCGGGAGACCAACTCGTAAGTAACAAGATATGCCGGATGTACCTCAGTGTAGTCCGTTTAGACACTCAGGCGAAGGGCCTTTGTGCCGGGATCACTACTGTGAACACTGCGATTGGAGGGTCTAGGCGCTAAATGGACTATGCCCTGAGACATGGAGGCTAGATGTCAAAGACAACCACCGGGCTCATGAGAATAGCCCAAAGCCAAGGTGCTCACCTCTGGCTACAAAGCAAGCGGCTAGTCCACAGTTGTAGGGATAGTAGGCTCATAGGGAAGGGGCAAGGATGCAGGAGGATCATGGACCGGTGCTGGCTTGCACGTCGGGGAGCAGGTGTAGACAAAGGGCCAGGAGTGACTAAGGAGAATGCTTTAGGCACAAGCGGAGGTGTGCCAGAGAAAACTGGCATAAGCACGGAAGTAGGTGTCCCTGAAGGGAACGACACAAGCACGCAAGCAGGTGCTGTAGAAGGGACTTAGACTGGCAGGGGAGCAAGTGTGCTAGAAGGGACCGAGACTCACATGGGAGCAAGTGTGTCAGAAGGGAATGAGACTAAAATGGGAGTAGGTGTGCCACAAGGGACTGAGACCGGTACTGGAAGAGGTATGCCAGAAGGGATTAAGACTAATGTGAGAGTAGGTGTGTCAAAAGGGATTGACACTGGAATGAAAGCTAGTGTGCCAGAGGTAGTCGAAGAGGCCACTAGACCGACAGCCATAATGGACAGATCGTCATCAACTTGAGACTGGACCACAGGTGGGAACGTGGTTGGCAGCCTAGACAAACATGCTCGATAGGTTGCGGTAGGTGAGAGCCTTAAAGAAGAGAGCTTGTCAAGACTTGACGATGCTGTGACAAGTGGGGTCCCAAAGCACGAGGCTTTTGACTATGAGGAAGTGCCAAGGAAGGCACACATGGAACCCCGAGGTGAGACCTTGGACCCTTGTTGGTCCTTGGTGTACAGACGCAGGCTAGGAACCCCCAAACACAAGCAAGATGGAGGTCGACACGATAGTCGAACCATAACTCGTACGGTGTGACATAGTCTGGAAGTGGACCGTGCGGTAGGTGGTTCCAGACCCACGTCATGTAGAAGAATTCCAAAAAGGCTAAGGACTCTGGATGTAGCGAACGGACTGGAAGCTTGGCCCACTGGGCCAAAACTGCGGTAGTTGAGGGTTTCCAAACCTCAACTCATCCCATCCGTCGCCCACATGCCAGGATCCACGCTCGAGCCACGTGGCACACCTCGCGCTACACTCCTCCCACACAGGAATGGATCTGCCCTCGGTGTCTACAATGGGTGTCAAACCCCGGCGCTGTGATACCAAACGTAGCGAACGGACTGGAAGCTTGGCCCACTGGGCCGAAACTGCGGTAGTTGAGGGTCTCCAACCCTCAACTCATCCAATCCGTTGCCCACAGGCCAGGACCCACGTTCGAGCCACGTGGCACACCTCGCGCTACACTGGAAAACCGTACTCAAACCGCATGGCACAGACCGTATCCTCCATGGTGCGATTCCAACGCTGAGGCATGCAGTTTTTCTATGGTATAGTACGGGCACAAAGCTGGTGAAAAATACCATGCTCTGCAAAGAAGGTGTACATATCGCCTAAGAAATCACCACCACGATTTGAGCGAAACATGTGGAAGGTAGGACAAAAATGACGCTCAGTCATCACCAGCCGTAGGCAAACTGCCAAGGCGTCATCTCTCTTGTGGCACAGGTTGTAGATCCACCTCATCTGGGTAAATTCATCAGTCAAGGTGAGGAAACATCGTCCCTGATGTGAAAAGGACTCGAAAAGGAGGGGACCGAGAAGGTCCGAGTGGACCAACTCAAGAGGGTGAATTACTCAGAAAGTGGAGTCAGGGTAAGTGCAGCAATGTATCTTACCCTGTGGGCATAAGAGACAGTCAGTCTTGGCAGCTTCTCGGAAGAAGCCGCGTAAAGACCGAGGGCTACCTGAGGCACAGGAAGTGGTACTAGACACACGATATAGGTCATTAGCAAATGAGGCATGAAGAACAACAGTACGAGTGTCAAGAAAGGTCAAAGTGGTAGAGTCAGTAGAGTGCTCAACAGAGAGACCCATCATGGTAGAAGCACGAACAGAGAGCAGAGTGAGCTCAAGAGCACTGACAAATAGAACATTGAAAATGTACAAGGGGCAAGACAAACGATCAAACAGCACAGCCCCAACTCCATACATAGGCAATGACTGACCAGGCCCTGTGCAAACGGAATGAACAGACGCAACCAAACCCAGCACGAAAAATTCACTACGATGACAATTCATATGATAAGTGGTACCAGAGTCAATAACCTAGGTGCCAATCAGCTCATGACTAGTCGCCGACACTGCACAAAATGCCTCAGAACACTCTGCCTCTGCTCGACAAGAAGCAGAGGACTCAGGACAACAACAAACAACATACACCTGTCACTCGTCAAGCCAGTTGGTTCTGTCATGCCCATCCTCATCACAAGCCGACATCATCAATGGCAACAGACACAAGAGGATGACCTGTCTGGAAATCACTTGACTATGACAGCACACTATCACCTCCTTGAGGATGAAACACCAGAAACTGACAAAGCTCCATGATTGTGCGGTCCCAAGGTCAATATCACAACTGCTAGCTAGTGAAGCGGTTGCGTATGCCATAGTCATGGGCGCAGCGTGAATATTTTGTGTGTCAGTGGAGGAAATCCACTGCGCATGCACCGCCTGGAGGTCGCGCATTGTCCGAGACTGATCAAGGAGCTGCTCACACTCGGTGTAACAATAAGCATCCCCATAGTTGCAGCAGTGGACAAAACGTCCACTCCCAATGCTCAACGGGTGCTTCTGTTGTTGCTCTCCCTTGCCGTATCTCTTTTTTCCCTTGTTTCCTTGTGCGGCTGCTGCAACACCTTGAGTCTGGCCCATCGGGGTAGAGGAGGAGGAGAAGGAAGTGATGGAGGTAGAACTAGTGAATTGGGACAGAGGCGTATGAGGATTTGTAATCACTGTTGTAACAAGTGGACTCTATTGATGGACGACAACAGGCTGATGAGATGATATCGCATGGAGAAATTGGTGATGAGCCCAAGGAAGCACTTGCAGGGACTCCAACAACTCATGAAGGGCGCATGGTGGAAGCCCATAAAGAGCTTCATGTGATCCTAGTATACCCCCATCAAATGGCGTCAAGTGCCTACAGCTGAGTCCCACCAGTAGTCTGAAGATGTGTGGAAAGGCACATGGCACGTCTCCAAGAATCTGTTGCGAGCTTTGTAGGACCCTAGTGAAGGGAGTGGAACTCACGCAGTCAAGTCACCCTCGTGGCATGGGTCTCTGCAGTGAATAGTGTCAGGGCCAGCTCCCACCCCTGGCGTGAGTCTGCTCCAATCTCAATCTTGACCTCACTCCAAAAGGGGTGAAAGTCAACAATAATCTGTCGTGGCATGGCGTAGATCAGATTGCTCATAACTCTTGCTGCTGTCTGGACCTGGTGAGCGTCGCGAGTGTGGTACATGCTGTGGTAATAGGATGAGACACCCTTGGAATTGGCCCAAACCTAAAGAAGAGTCTCCCAGCAATCAAAGCCGTCATCACTATTGTCTTCGGGTGGAGGTATCTCGAAGTATTTCGGTCTTTGCTCTGTGGGGAGGGTACCCTCAGGCTCGGGAGATGGTGGACGAGGCATAGGGAGACCACTAGTGAAAGAAATGCCACCAAAGGTGAATGCTACTAGAAGACATGGCTAGTCGTGATAGCGAGAAGGTGGTGGTGTGAGAAGCTGGGATGCCAAACGCGATTCATGAATGCTCTCCTCTAAGACATGAACCTTATCCTCACGTGTATCATCCTTCATCTCCTCCTCATTCCAAGTGTCAACTTGTGATGAGGGGTGCTGAATTTACTGTGTTGTATAAGGCATAGACTGCTGAATGGATGGTGTAGCTCCATTAGGTCCTCCTGGTGTTTGTTGTGAGGCCCCTGAACGACTCCTTAGTAACTCTGTGATCTCCTCTAGCGCATCCGTCTGACGTTGTTACTGGCAGTGCATCTCATCCTGTGTCCGACGAAGCTCGTCGATCGTGAGTGACTGTGAACGTGGACTCATGATGTCCAAAATAGGAGGAATAGGAGGGGTCTCCTAGCCCCTTGCCCTTGTCATGGACCAGTGGCATCGGTGTTGCTCAGCATGGGTGTTGAAAAGTAGTTTTCCAGTTGTGTGCCCAATAGAAAAAAGGAGGAAAATAAAAGGAGCAAGACGGAGGGCCAGGGAAGGGCGCCATTCACTCCCCTGACACTTTGCCTGCCTATGCTACTCTGTCCTACTCCATTTGCTGGGATCAGGAGAGAGGGTAATCCCATGCCTTGGCCTGTCCACTTTGTACCTGTGATTCGATAGATAGCATGTAACAAGAAGCATATGTACCGATGGGCAATGCGCATCATTGCACAGTGGACTGAGACAAGGGGAGGAGCAAGGTGTGCTGGGTGGACCATTGACAGCAAACATCAAAGCGACACACAGAAGGAAACTGGATACCTCTTGGATAGTTATCGATTATCGATCTGTTGATTGATCAATCGACAATCTGAATGGCTTGACCGTATCTGCATCAACGGACCATGACCAAGCTAGAAATGAAGATCGCAACCAAAATCAGAAGAGGTTCTGAAGACCTTCATCACGACACAGTGTGATTGTACCCCTAAGCGATTAAAAAAAGACAGCCAACTCGAGACGGCATCTGCCGACTGGCACTGTGTTAGCAAGTGGGGAGAACGGCGTGTGCAAAGCGAGGAGCAGCCAAGCAGCACTAGGATAAAATCGAGCAGTAGTGCATGTTGATCTTTGTTCTCTTTTATTCCCAAGTATTCTCAAGAACATATTCTGCCCTCTTGTGTCACTGGGTTGCTCTCTGCTGTTGTTTCTCATGAGTTGTTCTTTGAGAGCAGAGATTTTTTGACTGTTGCGACTGTCAAGGGAAACTTTCAAAGGCATCAACGATCCTAGTTTTATTCATTTTGTATCAGAGTAGGTGTGCCTTTTGAAAGCCAAACTTGGACTAAGCTTGCTGGTTGAGGCCAGATAATGTCTTGAATCGAGAGAAGTTCAAACAGCCACAAACACCAACTGCTTTTGGTACTGCTGCTGCCGGCCATGACAAGCGGATCTGTAGCAGATCCTTTCAAAGTGGAGGTTTTCAATGGGGAAATGTATCATGAATTCAGTTTCAACATGCGTATGGTATTTCTAGCCAAAGGATTGTGGGGTGTGGTGTCAGATCCAACAACTGAGAAGCTTGCTGCCAATTCCACTGGGAAAGAACGAGCAACATGGCAATGCAAGGAAGAACAAGAATTTAGGCTCTTGGCAATGCAAGTCTCAGAATGGCTAAAATTCAGTATCAGAGATGGAAATCCAGATATGAACCCCCAACAGGCCTGGACGACATTGAAAAACAGGTATGACAAGGTTGGAAAACAAGAAAAAATGGCGCTGCTCAACGAATTCTGATCCTTGAAGGTGGAGGCCAAAACAAAGATGGACGATTACGTGTCTCATGTCAAGGCCTTGGTGGAACGCATTGGTGTCATGGGACACATTGTTTTAGAGGCCCAAGTCGTACACAAGTTCCTTGGGAGTCTTCTTGAACGCTTCAACCGCACAATTGAACAGCTGCCGGTCTGACAGGAACAAGGCCTAGCCATTGACAAACAGATTCAAGAACAACAACTTTGGCTTCAACTCCTTGAAATCCCAATAGCGGAGGAGGCCAAAAAGGAGCAGCTCAAGGAAATCATGTGATTCCTCAAGCAAATTCAGTCTTCCCAGGTCCATCCTTTGCACTAACCCTGAGATGCGTCTGTGATTCCATCTTCAGAGAAGTAGAAAAAGATTCATCCTTAGCAGAGATACTGGTTTAGCTGATTCAGCTCTCTACACAAGATTTCAAAGATGAGAGCCCAAGAATCTCTAGTCCACAAATCCTTAAAACTCTAGGCATCCTGGATATTGACAAGGCTGTCTCGCTTCTATGAATATCAAGCTCACAACTGTCATCACGTGACATCCCCACCTCGACAGCGACAACAGGGACAAGAACCATTTTGATCTCCTGGAACCAAAGCATTTGCCAACACACAGTGCTGGAACCGTGGTGAACTTGGCCACATCAACATATTCTTTCCAAAGTGCGCAAGGTTTGAGCATGGAGCTCAGCAGGTAATGATGGCTAAAGATGCAAGAAGTTCATCATCTGCGTCACCAATGTTTTCACCACAATCATCAGGTCAGACAACGGCACCGAATTCTTGAATCAAACCCTCGGCTCTTTCTGCAAAGCCAAGGGAATTCTCCAAGAATCTATTGTGCCTCTTACCTGGCAGCAGAATGGGACGGCCAAAAGAATGAACAAGAAACTCCTGGACAAAGCCAGATCTATGCTCCATGATGCAAAACTCCCACAAAAAGTTTGGGCTGAAGCAGTGAACACAGCTCCGTACATCTCCAACCTTGTCTCCTGTCGTCAGCTTCCACACTCAATCTCACCCTACAAAGCCTGCTCTGGGCATCGGCCAAATGTTGGCTACCTCCGCATTTTTGGCTCTCCAAGCTATGCTTGGATTCATCCCTCTTGCAGAGACCATCTATCATCCCACTATCGCAAGGGCATTCAGGTTGGCTATGAAGCTGCAGGGCAAGAATATCGCCTTCATGATGCCTTCACCAAGAATGGTTTCCGAAGCCGCAATGTGAAATTTGATGAAAACCTCCGCTCCGAATCCACACCCGACGTTGCACTTTCTGCCCCAATCTGGAACACGATACCTCTTGCTGATCCCCCATCCGACTTCCAGGAAGTGCAGGTGGATCTTCAACCTGATGAACATGATGGTGTCATCCCACCTGTTGTTCTTCATTTGGTGGCCGACCCTCTTGTACTTTAGCAATGACAACAGCAATCACAGCAGCAACAGAAGCAGGGTGTCCTACGTCCTCGTCGTCTTTGTCCGTGGGATTGGCAACCTGGTAAACTCCCACAGTGTTCAGCGCGGCTCGCTCAACAAGCAGGTTTAGCCAATTTTCTGGAGACTGCTTTTCTCAGCACTGAATCTGCTCCTTCCGAGGCTGTCTTTGTCACTCAGGCTGTGGGCTATATCAGGTATTGTGATGCGCTCATTTGTCCAGAGGCTACTCAATGGCGCAGTGCAATGGTTGAAGAGTATGAACAGCTCATAAAGCAGTGGGCATAGGAGCTTGTTCCACCTCCTCCAGGGGCTCCAGTTGTATCCTATAAATGGGTCTTCAAAACAAAACTGGATGCTGCTGGCAAACCTTGCCAGCACAAGGCTCACCTCATGGCGCGCGGCTTTAGTCAAGTCCGCAATATCGGCTACAGTGATACCTTTACCTCGGTGGCAAAATATTCCTTGATTTGCGTCATCATGGATCTGGCCGCCAGTCAGGGATGGCATCTCCACCAAATGGATGTCAAGTCTGCCTCTCTCAATGGATCTTGAGGAGGAGGTTTTCATGCAACAGCCAGAGGGTTTCTGGCAGCCAGGAGAGGAACATCTGGTGTGTTAGCTATGCAAAGACCTCTATGGCCTAAGCAAGCGCCATGGCAGTGGAATAAAAAGATCCATGATTTCTTCCTTCAGCACCAACTGCAGCAACTGCACTCCGATCACTCTGTCTACTATAATGGCAATTTTGGTGTCATCAAGTTACGTGGATGATCTCATTCTGTTCGGCAGTGCTATGGCTGATATCACCGCCTTCAATTCCGCACTGTTCATGACTTTTGAGATGACGGACATGGGTCTGCTCACATCATAACTTGAAATTCGAGTCTGCCAAGGTCCTGCTAACATTAATCTTTCACAGGACTCGCACATCAAGCACATGACATCCAAGTTTGACCTGGCTGATCCGCGGCCTACAGCAACACCACTGCAGTTGGATCACAGTCTTACATACGTGGTGACTCCTGACATGCTCGCTGGAGTCCATGATGCTCAGCAATATCCCAGCATCATGGGGTCCCTAATGTATGCATCCATGGGGAGGGGCCAGACCTGCCCTACGCTATTGATATGCTCAGCCAAGGGTGCAAGGCTCCAACCAAAGTGCATGTTCTCCAAGCCAAGCGATGCATCAAGTACCTCCGCTGTCCATCTGCCATGAAGATCCGCAGCACAATAGGCTTTCATGTGACCCTCATAGGTTACTTCTACTCCAATCTGTCTGGAAAAAAGACAACAAGCAAGTTCACTTCCGGTTATGTTTTTCTACTTGCACGAGGGCCTGTAAGCTGGCGACCAAAGAAGCAGCCAATTGTGGCGCTGTCCTCTACAGAAGCAGAATACATTGGGATGAGCGGGGCAACACGAGAAGCAGTCTGGTTATGCATGCTGTTGAAGAGCTTAACTTTGATCAGATTGAGCCTACAACAATGTACTATGACAATGAAGACACGATAGCATTAAGTGAGGATCTGGTTCAACATGACAGGACAAAACATATAAAGAGCCAATACCACTACGTGCGGCACGCGGGGCTGATTGCAAAGTACGCTTGGAGCATGTTGGTACAAAAGAGCAGGTGGCAGATCTGTTCACAAAGGCGCTTGATCACAGGCAGCACGATGCTCTGTGTGAGAGCATAGGAATGTGCACGTGAAGCATGACCCTTGTAACTTGGACCCCCAATGCAACATGGCAACCGAGGGTATTAACGTGCACACATGAATGATGCATGCTACATGGATGGATGGACAGAATGCATGAGAGAGATGAGTGGAGGTGGAGTGTAGGATCAATGTAACATGGTGCACTCAATGCCAAGATGAAACCATGCGTGAGGAAAGGAGAAACAAAAAATGATTAGGTAAACAGGGGAGGCACGGGGCTAGGTCTTTTCTGTTTGTTTATCTTGTTGCTGTTTCATTTTATCCCTTTGACACGCAAGAGCCGGAATTTTGAAGTAGTTTTTCAGTTGTGTGCCCAATGGGAAGAAAAGAGGAAAATAAAAGGAGAAAGACAGAGGGCCAGGGGAGGGGTGCCACTCCCTCCCCTGACCCTCTGCCTGCTTATGCTACTCTGTCCTACTCTATCTGATAGGATGAGGAGAGAGGGTAATCCCATGCCTCACCATGTCCAATTTGTACCTATGATTTGATAGATAGCATGTAACAAGAATCATATGTATCTATGGGTAATGTGAATCATTGCACAGTGGTTCTCATACAATTATTGATTATCGATCTATTGATCAATTGATTGATCGTTCACTTATCTGCATCAATGGAACAGGACCAAGCTGCAAATGAAGATTGCAACCGAGATCAGGGAAGGTTTGGACGACATACATCAAGACACAGTGTGATCACACCTCTAACATATTTACTAAAGACAGTTGAATCGAGACCGCATCTGCTAACTTGCACTGTGTTAGCAAGTGGTGAGAACAACGTGTGCAAAGCAAGGAGCAGCTGACCAAGCACTAGGATCAAAGGCAACAATGGTGCAAGTTGAATTTTGTTATGTTTTATTGCCAAGAATTATCAAGACCATATTAATCCATCTGGTTTCACTGTGTTTTTCTTTGGTGTTGTGTCTCATAACTGGTTCAATGAGAGCAGAGATTTTGTGATTGGTGTAACTTTCAAGGGAAACTTTCAAAGGCATTCAACGATCCTAATTTTCTTCAATGGATCCAAATGTCAACGTTTTCAGAACCAAGAACTGTTGGAATTTCTTGAGGATCTGAAAAGCTGGCAACAAATGATGTTTCAGCCAAAAAAATGGCTAAGTTGTGGTGCTGACATCATCACCTACAATGATGACATCAGGATGCAGGTTGGCCAAATGAAGCGTAACTTGGAGCGATTATGTGCCAGAGGATGCTGAATGTAATGGTGGTGGTCTAGTGGAAAACAAACCTTAAAGAAATTCAAAACTTTCACAGTTTCCTTTTAAGCACAAAATCTGGAAAAAATCTAGATCTGAGAGCGTTGTTTTGTTTCCTGGAGCCTACAGGGCAGAAAATGAGGTGGGATTGGATTATCTAGGTAATTTGTTTCAAGAGCTTTCTAATGAGGCCCTACACCCCAAAACCGGTGGTCGCATGGGGCAGTTGCGCTCTATCATGTCGGGGGAGATGGTAGGTGCGGCCTGAGTTAAGCTTCCGGGAACCTTCACAAACCACTTCTCAACATCATGTGTCCCAAGTACTGCTGGAGAGGCTTTGAAAAACCTTGGCTGTCCCATGGTGGCGGCGTGGTGATGCGGTGGCAAGGGTGTCTCCGATGCTGCAATCTGCTGCGGCGGGTCAACGTGGCCTGGTGGGTCCTCCAAGGAAGATGGCTTTATCTGTGACTCTCACTTCTGCTACCACTGTTGCATCTCTACTGCGTAGCTCAGCGAGGGATGCCTCACTGCTATGACACCATGAGAAACTGCTAGAAAGCTTTCTAGCCTTGCTTGTGCTGACGCAATGACACAGTCAAATTAGCTGGCGTACTAGCAAGCAAGCAGGTGCAAGAAACAACAATAGCTAGACAAGGGAGTCACACAATGTCTCATAAGCTCCAATAGCTGAGTAATGTAGAGAGAAATGACAACTGGCAAGCACACAGCACAAAATCCCGCTACGGCACAGGGCAGGTAACGCACACGACATTGTCAGTTTCTCCTAAAACCGGTCAAAAACCATTGTTTTGGACGTATCTTTGCGGACATGCATCCAAAAATAACACCGTCTGAACCTACAGGTGCAAAATCTTGAGCCAGAAGTTGCGACTGGTCACATGCACAGGTCTGTCATCAATTTTTTTGGAAACACAGTGTAAAAAACTCAAATCGGGCTCAATACTCTGTCCGCCTAGAAAACTCTAGCAACTACAGAAAAACACCAGAGCACCCGAGCAAGCACCCAAGACAATGTGGCCGCGATCTAGCAGCTGCGGGTGGGTGGAGCCACAAACCGTCTATGCTCTGGCACCAGCCGGGTTGGCATCAGGGATTTTCATGAGCATGGACACGGCCGAGTGGTCATGGTAAGCTATACAAACAGAAGGGAACAACTCACATCACAACACCAACTCCTACACAATTGTTTTTCTCACAATTCTGTAACTGGGATTGACAACATCCATGGCGTGGCTCAAACCCTTGTTTAGTCGTTCTCTCTTGCTCATGCGTTTCCATTACCTACGCTCTTTCCTCACCTCCTCGGCTCCCCTCTCAGATCGTACCAGGACCTCTATTGCGCTCTTGATGCGTTCACCTTGTTTCCCCTTAGCCCTTCCATCCCTTCACCTTTCTATCTCTCCTCCACCTTTGTTTGTTTATAGGAACTCCCTTTCTCCCACACCCTCATACCCATGAACCTAAAGTACCCGTAACTTGAGTTGATGTTGAACATAGAAAGTGTGAGCATTGAACAAGACATTTGACATGAAAGCAGGACTAGAAAAAGGTCATAGGAGTTTCTCAATGCGAAAAATAGACGTAACAGCTGAGTCTCCAGCTCCTGCACTTAGGTCGTCATCGGATTTTGTAGAATGGTGATCTCAGTCCGTGTGAGCGGTTTTCCCCCTTGCGGTATTGAGGAGCAATCGTCATCAACGACAATGAGCACATAGACTCAAATACTATGAGTCTCAAGAGGTCCATTTCCATTGAAAACTCCACCTCCTTGTTATGAGACCCAAACAATGGGTGTATACCTTGGACTCGTGAGTTCTCACGAGTTTTTCCGAGAAATCTGTTCAAGTCAAGCTCATTCGCGACATCGATGTTTTTTTACGCAATGGTGCAAAATCTTCACATGCAAGGCACACTGGACGATTTTGTTTCCAACTTTGTGCCGGTTGCTCGTCCTCTCTCTCGTTCACCCCCTCTACTTGTCTGTCTTGCCTTAACCAGCAAGGAGGGGAGGGTAATGACAAAGGTGCGGGGCCACCAGCCTTGCTCGTGAGGCTCGGCCACTGATCGAGCCCCCAGCTTGATCGGCGGCTGGGACTGGCCGGCGGGTGGCCAGCCGGTCACCTGACCGGCAACCAGCCACCCAGCCGGCCGGCTGCCAGCTGGCTGGTGGCCAGCGCATAGCTGGCCACCAGCCAGCCCTTGATGCTGAGGGCTGGCCACCGGCCAGCCCTCGTTGGTCACTAGGGCGGGGAGGGCTGAATCGGCCCTCTCGCTACATTCCTCTGCACTTATTGTGAACCGTCTCGGTTCATGAATAACAAGTAGGAGTATCGGTTAGTGAAGCATCAACGTTGTGAAAGAAAATCTAATACTCTCTAATCACCAGCTAAGACATGAACGCGTGCATGACACTTACACCTAAGCTACAACTTGTCGGTCAGCACAGCTGGCAGCCTCCCCCCTTTAGGCTGGAGCATCTGTGCAACAACCATGTTGGGCGTCTCCAATCTCCTATGGCCGTTGTCCATGAATGCCGATCTACGAGAATGTTGTTCACTTTTCATGCGTTCAGGTGGTGCTCCCTGCCATGCATCAATCTGTGCGAGCTGCCAGCTCGCTCCAGTATTCGTTGACCACCCTTGTGGGAAAACGAGATTTAGGCTCCCATGAGTTATGTTCAGGTCCACAACTGTTCCATGATGGAAACTGGGGCAGCCCTCAGGGAGGTGATCAGGCTCACCAAGAGCCGCCTAGGCAGGACCAACTGTTTGTGAGAGGGAGTTGCAGGTTGCACAGAAAGAAAGTATGGAAGCAAATGTAGGTCTGCAGAGAATGCAAATGTCTGAATCAACAATTGAGTGAGAAAGTAAATTGTCACAGCTTTCTAACAAGCCCTTATATGCCTCATTTGGCCTAGGGAGCAATAAGATACACTCTGTCAAAGTCTACCCTCTAGCACACTCTACTAGCCTAGCGGGATGAGCGGCAGTCACCTTGTCACACAGGAGAATTATGTCTCACACCACTTGGACGACCAAAAATCATGGTCTACACCATCCTTGAAGTCTCTTGGAGGTCCTCCAGCCGCCTTTTCTCCTTGAAGGCCGCTCTCAGCTGTCCTGAACAATAATCCTGCCGCCTTTTGAGCTCAAAGTGCTCAGGTCGTCATTTGAACCCGACCCATGATCTCCAAACTTTGGAAATCCATATCTCACTCAAACGGACTCCGTATCAAGTTCTGTAAAGTGTGTTGGAACCTGTGAAACATCCTCTATGCAACTGTCATGCCATATCATTTTTATTGAGCAACCTGTTTTTGTCACTTTCTGGCACTCTCATATCCATCATTCTCCCACTTTGCGAGAATAAAAATCACACAAGTCCGCACTGTCCCCTCAGCTGCTGAAAGCGGTGCGCTGCCAGCGGCTTGGTCAGGAAGTCTGCCAGGATCATGCTTGAAGGGCAGAACTTGATCTGCACCACCTGCTTCGCTACGAGCTTGAGGATGAAGTGGTACCGCAGGTCGATGTGCTTGGTGTGGGCGTGAAATTCGGCGTTCTTGGTCAGAGCAATGGCACTCATGTTGTCACAGTAGATGGTGGTCGCTGTGGTCTGCTGCTGTCCAAGGCTTTCCAGTAGCTCATGCAGCCACACGGCTTCCTTTGCTGCTTCACTCAGGGCGATGTACTCTGCTTCGGTGGAGGAGAGGGCGACGCAATCTTGCTTCTTGCTCCTCCAACTGATTGCACCTCCCCCGAGCACAAACACAAACCCACTGTTTGACCTCCTTGTGTCCAGGTCACCTCCCCAATCTGCGTCACTGTAGCCGATGAGGATGGGACTGTTGTTGCCGTTGAAGGTGAGGCAAAGGCTGCTGCTGCTGTCAAGGTAGCAAAGGACACGCTTGACCGCCTCCCAATGCGGCACGCCCGGATTCGCGCAAAACTTGCTTAACACTCCCACTACTTGGCTGATGTCAAGGTGCGTGCCGACTGCTGCGTACATGAGGCTTCCAACTGCTGCTTGGTACGGCACTGCTTCCATGCAGCTGCTCTCTTGCATGCCGCGGGGAGTCTGCGTCATGCTCACCTTCGCTCCCACTTCCAGTGGTGTTGTTGCTTTGCACGCTCCTGCCATGTTGAAGCGCTTGATGATGTCGCTCACGTACGTGCTCTGCGACAACTCCAAAGTCTGCTGCTGCCGGTCGTGCTTGACCTGAAGGCCAAGGTAGTAACTGAGCTCTCCCATGTCTTTCATGTCAAAACCTGGCAGCAAGGGACTGCTTCACATCGTCCAAAAAAGACTTGGAGTCAGATGCAATGAGCAGATCATCAACATAGAGCAAGATGATGATCTGGTTTGCCTCTTGTGTGCGCCCATAGACAGCATGGTCTGATTCACTGCGCACAAAGCCAAGGCCAGCCAGCTGCTCATCCATCTTGTGGTACCATGCTTGCGGAACTTGCTTCAGGCCGTAGAGGGCCTTCACAAGCTTGCACACCAAACCTTCCTTTCCTTCCACGACATACCCCTCCGGCTGCTCCATGTACACATCCTCCTCAAGGTCACCATTCAGAAATGCACACGTCACATCCATTTGGTGCACCTACCAGTCCATAGCAGCAGCAAGAGCGAGGATCGCTCGGATGGATGGGAATTCAGCGACAGGTACAAATGTCTCATTGTAATCCACACCCTCAGTCTGTGCAAACCCCTTTGCAACCAGCCGTGCTTTGTACCTGAGAACCTTACCATCCGCACCACGCTTGCGCCTAAAGATCCACCGGCATCCGATCACCCGGTTGCCGCGTGGAGCCTCCTCGAGAGTCCAGGTGTTGTTCTTCATGAGCGTACCATACTCCTCATCTGCTGCGCCACGCCAATCTGCCGCCTTGGCGCTGTGCATGGCTTCAGCGAATGTGGCTGGGTCATCGGTGACTGTGAGGAAGAGAAGCTTGAGGTCAGACGACTCCGTTGGTGGTGGAATGGTGCACAAGTTCACCAGCTCCTCCAGAGGCCTCTGTTTGTTTGCGAGGCGCTCGGATCGCCTCAACGGCTCCCCACTGTCCTTTGCACCTTTGTTGTGGCGTTCAGACCATCGTGGCAGCTGCTGTGCGTTGCTTTGCTGCTCATTCTCATCAGATTCCGCTGCCAGCTCCTTCTCCTTCTCAGCTCCCTCCACCTCCTTGTCGTTGCCACTGTCACCGCCATCTTCCGCACCGCCCTCTTCTGCTACCGGTACTTCTCCCACTTCTGGTACAAGTGCGGGAGCAAGCGGAACTGCCGACATAGGGCTCCAAGTCCAGCCCTACACTTCCTCTTGGAAGACCACGTCACGGCTACGGATGATCTTGTGTGCGGCGAGGTTGTAGAGGTGGTATCCCATGGTGTCGTAGCCGAGGAAGGCGGCCTTCACTGACTTTGCGTCCAGCTTGTTACGGCTGCCGGTAGGCACGTGCACGAATGCACCACATCCGAAGACTTTCAGGTGCGTCACTGTAGGCTTGCGTCCCGTCCACGCCTCCTCCGGTGTCATCAGCGGCACGTCGCGCATATGGCTTTGGTTTTTCAGGTACACGGCGGTATTGACCGCTTCTGCCCAAAAGGTTGGCAAGAGCCCCGCGTCTTGGAGCATGCTGCAAACATGCTCCGTGAGCGTGCGGTTTGCGCGTTCAGCCACGCCGTTCAGCTGCGGTGTTCCAGGTAGGGTGACCTCGTGCTTGATCCCGCGACGCTTGAGGAAGGTGCGGAAGTCGTTGGAGAGGTACTTTCCTCCACCATCGGTGCGAAGCACCTTCAACCGCCTGCCACTCTCATTCTGTGCAGCAGTAATCCACACCTTGAAAGCATCAAAGCACTCATCCTTTCCAGCCAGGAACGACACCCACGTCTTCCTCGACTTGTCATCAATGAAGGTGACAAAGTACAACTTGCCGGACAAGGATTGTGATGGCATGGGACCGCACAAATCAGAGTGAACGAGTGAGAGAAGCTCAGCCGCGCCCTTCCGTTCCCCCGTGAAAGGCGAGCGGGCTTACTTCCCTTCAATGCAACTCTCACAAGCCGGTGCACCTGGCTGCTTCACCCCCTTGAGCTCCAGGCTGCGGACCATCTGCTGCATGGAGAAGATGGCGCCAAAGCCGAGGTGACCAAGCCGGCGGTGCCACAGGCGGATGTCGTGTTTTCCCTCTCTTGCCACCAACGCTGAGTCAGCTTTCTTCTCCGACGCCACATAGAGACGGTAGAGACCATCCTCCTTGTCCGCTTTTGCAAGAACACGGCCTGCACGGGAAGAGATGGTGCACCCACCATTCTCAAAGCAAACTTGCATGCCTTCGGAGATGAGAGATGAGACAGAGAGGAGGTTAGCTGCCAGCCCCTGAACATGGAGCACCCCCTTCACACGACATTCCACGTGCTTGCCCTCAACGGAAGCACAAAACACAATCTCACCCTCTCCAACCGCCATTTGAACATGATTGTCCCCCATGTACACCCGACGAGGCTCGATGGCGGTGTAGACGATGAACCACTCCCGACGACACGTCATGTGCCGCATGGCTCCCGAGTCGATGATCCAGAACAAGGGGGTGTTGTCAGAGACGTGCAGGACCCAGATAGTTGTCATGAATCCACTCTCCCAATCTGCTGCGTTCGCAGAAGCGTTGGACTGCTTTCCCGCTCCCACTCCAGCCGCAAGTTCCGCCTTCTACTTCCAGCATTCGCGCGTCCAATGGCCCAGCTTCTTGCAGTAGTGGCAGTTTCCTTCTTCTTTCCTCCTCCGCCGTTACTCCTGGTTGATGTAGCACCGCCCCCATGACTGAAGTTTGTGATGAGAGCGATGTCCAGTCCGCTTTCACCCTCCTCTCCCTTGTGCCGCTCCACCTCAAACAGCAAGCTCTCCTCCACATCGTTGAGGGAGAGCTTGTCGCTACGCTGGTCCAGGGCAACAATGAGAGGAGTGTAGCTGCTAGGAAGGCCAGAGAGCATGGTTAGCATGAGCACACGCTCCTTCACAGGGTCCTCAATCGCAGCAAGCTGGTCAGAGAGAGACTTCACCATGTTGATGTAGTCAATCATGGATCCGGACTCATCCATCTTCACAGTGTGAAAGCGACAACGCAACTGCATATTCATGAGGATTGACTTGGAAGCATAAGTGGACTCAAGCTTTTTCCAAACCTCCTTTGGCGTGAGGATGCCACGGACGAGGAGTTGCTGCCGTTCGGCGAGGTGAAGGTAGATGGTTGCGAGGGCGCGGTCACGCTTCTCGCGGTAGGTACGGGCCTCGACAGGGGATAGGGAGCTTTCTTCTAGTTCCTTTGTCTTCTCATCCACCTGGCTCCAGAGACCCTTCTCCATCAGCACCATCTTCATGTTGTTGCTCCAGTTGAAGAAGTTCTTGCCTTCGAACTTGGCGATGTTGACGCCGGCCACCACAGAAGCGGATGTCGCCATGGTAGTGCAACGTTCAGCCCACAAACGGCTCTCTCACACAACAGGGTGTAAAGAATGCCTCGAGGATGAGACAAAGCCTTATTCTAGCTCTGATACCACTGATGGAAACTGGGGCAGCCCTCAGGGAGGTGATCAGGCTCACCAAGAGCCGCCTAGGCAGGACCGACTGTTTGTGAGACGGAGTTGCAGGTTGCACAGACAGAAATAATGGAAGCAAATGTAGGTCTGCAGAGAACGCAAATGTCCAAATCAACAATTGAGTGAGAAAGTGAATTGTCACAGCTTTCTAAGAAGCCCTTATATGCCTTATTTGGCCTAAGGAGCACTAAGATACACTCTGTCAAAGTCTACCCTCTAGCAAACTCTCCTAGCCTAGCGGGATGAGCGGCAGTCACCTTGTCACACAAGAGAATTATGTCTCACACCACTTGGACGACCAACAATCATGGTGTGTACCTTCCTTGAAGTCTTTTGGAGGTCCTCCAGCCGCCTTTTCTCCTTGAAGGCTGCTCTCAGCCGTCCTGGCCAATAATCCTGCCGCCTTTTGAGCTCAAAGTGCTCAGGTCGTCATTTGAACCCGACCCATGATCTCCAAACTTTGGAAATCCATATCTCACTCAAATGGACTCAGTATTGAGTTCCGTAAAGTGCGTAAGAACCTGTGAAACATCCTCTCTGCAACTTTTATGTCAGATGATTTTTATCGAGCAACCTATTTTTGTCACTTTCTGGCACTCTCATATCCATCAGCCCAATGAAGGAGTTATTCCCTGGCAACGTGCGACCAAGTTGTATACTCCCGGTGTTGGAGCAGGTGAAGGACCTCGTGTTGGCTGTCGGCAGTAAGGACTACTGGCGGTGGATGAGCGGTTTCGTCTACCTTGTATGGTGTAAGCAGGGTTGCATTGAACAGAATATGTATATTCATACTCGGCGGAAGTAGCAATCGGTATGCCACTGGCCCTATAGGTGCCATGATAGGAAACATCTTAATCTACTTTAGTAGAAGTTGTTGTGCTCCTACCAATGTCAGCCTAAGGTTCTTATTGCTAAGAAACACCTTGTCACCGATGTCAAACGAGACCTCATGGAGCCTTTTGTCAGTACATGCCTTTTGTCACTACCGAGCAGCTTGAAAGTGACCCTTCGCCTCCTTTAAAAAGGATTGTATGCACTCCGTGAAGGCTTGAGCAGAAGGAACCTATCCTTTTGTACTCCCACTTTTCACTAATGAAGAGCGTACCACTCGATGCTGACCACGATTCAACTCAAACGGTGTAATTTATGCGGAATCATTTACCAAGTTTTTCACTACAAACTCTGCTGGTACCACAAAATTTTCCCAATCATTCATGGTAGGGTGCACGTACATACATAGCATCTACTCCCGAGTGCGATTCATGCGCTCTGTTTTTTGATCAGTTTGAGGGTCAAAGGTTATCGATATTTGCGACTCGCTGCTGTAGTAAGTGTGCATCTTTTGCCAGAATATACTAGTAAATATTTACATTGATAAAAAACAACGGGGAAAGGCAAGCCGTGGTACTTCACGATACCCGCAAAGAGGATACGACCGGTCTCAAATGCGTTTAAATCAGTGGTTATAGGAATGAAGTGTGTCATCTTTGTCAGAAGATCCACAACCACTAGTACTGCATCATGGCCACGGGTCGAGTCTGGAAGACCAGTAATGAAGTGTATGGTGATGCACTCCCATGGAGTCCTCGGGATGGAAAGCTGTTGGAGGAATCTAATAGGATTTTTGTTACTAGCCTTGTTTTGAAGACATGGGTCGCATGTCATGCAATGCTTACGGACATTGACACTCTACCCTAGCCACCAATAGTGTTCCAAGAGTGCCTGTTTGGTTTTCCGAGGTCCCACATGACCTACGACCAGTGGGTCATTGAACTGGGAGAAAATCTTTGCTCGAAGGTCTCCCTAGTCTGGCACAACAACTTGTTCTCCATGCCTGAATATTCCTACGGCCTCCACCAATATGTGCTTGCCTAGATTTTGACATTCGTGAAGCCAAAAATCCACAAAGTATCCCCTCTAGATCCTGTTCAAGAATATTATATTAGATAACTTCTCAAGGTAGTTGTCGAAGTGGTGCAGAGGGATTTGGTGTTCACACCCTTCAACACCCTCGACGTTGCAACAGCACATCTTGAAAGCATGTACCATTGCACGGAGGTCTTTATTCCCACTCCTGTACCGCGTCCCTGGCAGAAGAATTGTGTGCACACAATGGCATGTCCATGGTCAGGAACTATGGCAAAACAGATCCCATGACTCAGTGCTCCACCACGTGAGAGGATGGTGCAACGAAGCAATGAGCTCCTCCCTCACTATTGTGATACCTATAGATACACTAGTGATAATTGAATTCGATGAATGAGCTATTGAATAGTTAACTTGATGGGGTTTTTATTGTTTTGGAATTGTTTTATTGTTTTGTTTGTTTGTTTTATCTATTCACAATGAGGATGGTAGTACTTTTAACTCGATGTATGGAGTACTTGGGTTTTTTTTTCAACAAACAGTCTCATTAGGTGTTTTTTTTTAAGACATGTTTAAGAGATCAATTCGACCTTTTGAAGTTCCAAGTGGTCAAACCGGCCGCTCAAAATTCAAATGGCCAGAGTGGTCAATTCCTATTGGTCATAACTGACCTATAAGGACAGAATCGGCCTGTGGCACCATAGTTGAACATCGACCCTTGTAGATATACATACAAGTGCTTGTACGTGAAAGAAAAATTTACCCATGATTCCTGTTAAGAATTCAAGGAAAATTATAGGTAGTTTACTGAAATCAACAAATAACCGATATTACTATTCACCCTACTGATTCTTAAATAAAATGTTATCTATTCTTGGAGTCCTCGATTTTGAACGAATTTGTTTCTTTGACAAATTGATTCCAATCACCAAAACATTTCTGCAATCCTTGTCGACTTTTAGAAGGCATTGAATGATGAGAGAACATTGTTCAAACCAGGGTCGGGACCAAGGCTTTCACCATCTTGCAACATGTTTTTTCCTTTCAATTCCCACAAGGTACACGGACATGTCGCGATACATTTGACAGGTGGAATTTCACAACAAAGAAGGCATTGCGTGTGCTGCTGGTTATGCGGCAGCATCTGAACATCACTGACACAGATGATCCAGACCGTTGGATCACCCGTGTCAGTCAAGTTTGGCCCAAAATGAGGCCAGGGTCTAATGTGTCAGTCCGACGTGGACAACACGACCGCACCGAATGTGGCGCACATGAAATTTCAAGCTCAAAATGTAAAATTGAAGTGCGGTATGTGGAGGCGAGCACATCTGATCATCGAATTCAAGGATCAGTGTTTCAGCTTCAACGAATTTGAAAGAATCACCAAAATAATTAGACCAAAAAAAAATCTAAACGAGTTTAACAATCACTAGATTAGTAAAATCTCAAAAATAGAATTTAATAATCAGTAGGGTAGGTTGTACTTTTGAGTTCAATGAAGGTTCATTCTTTACGGATTCCAGCAACTGTAAGAACCATGAATATTAGAATTAATGATAACTAGGGTTCTGGAAGCATGCGAGGGAGAGAGAATGATAGAGTGAGGGTATGAGCAACACCATTGATGTTGCAACACTTCCGAGAACAACAAGTGTGTAAGATTTGGGTGGAACAAGGACTTAGGTTACTTGATGAAGCACGTCCCACCACGTGTACCACGCACGAGGTGTGACTGCCACAACCCTTGGGGTCGAGCCAGAACATGCGGAATACTATGTGAGCGGTTGCTACCAGAAACATCTGGTAGCATAACCCCAGCAGGATGAACAACTGGCAGCTAATCAAAGCATGTCACAAACAAAGAACATGGAAACTTCACATCAACCTAAAATGCATGTGGAGATGCCACCATAATGAGGTGTATGATTTGTAACTAAGTTTCTTCCTAAAGATCTTGAAGAGATGCTGGTTGGCCCATTGGTTAATGCTATCAAAGTGGCATTGGAAACATTGATGGAGCTTGTGAGGCCCCTGAGAGACTTGACCGTGCCCATGCCTCATATGCCACTTGGTTTGCATTATATCCATGTTGATTTAGTACACAGATGCATGTGTGTGGAGACCAGTGGAAAGCAAAAAGAATGTTTGTAAGTCAGCACTTAATAACCAATTCCAACAATGAGGTGGCGGTGAGATAGGGAGAGAAGCCAAGAGGTGGAGTTTGAGATGAGAGGGGGAGAAGACGATGGAAAAATTCAAAGGATAAGGACAAGAATTGAATAGGATTGAGACAAGATAGTGGTAAGAGGAATACGATGTCATGGGAGATGGGATGGGAGGGACATACAAACACAAAATAGAGAGGTAGACGAGAGGATGGTAGTGGAAAAGACATAGATGGAGGGGGAGGGAGAGGTAGGATGAGGAGATAATCACCTCCTCATGTATGCTCTCATTCTTGATGCTAACGACCTCTCCTTACGTGTCCTTGTAGATGCTCCTTCAATCCTAATTTTAACCCAAACCTCCTCGTCATACCTCTCTCTCCCCCTCCATCTCTGTCTTGTCCACTACCCTTATCTCATCTACCTTTCTATATTTTATTAACATGTATCTCCCACCCTGTCCCCTCCCACCCCATCTCTCATGAGAGACGAGACAGTAGCAGGAGGAGGATATTGGACAAGACTGAGATGGAGGGGGGGAGAGAGAGAGAGAGAGAGAGAGAGAGAGAGAGAGAGAGAGAGAGAGAGAGAGAGAGAGAGAGAGAGAGAGAGAGAGAGAGAGAGAGAGAGAGAGAGAGGGAGAGAGAGAGAGAGAGAGAGAGAGAGAGAGAGA
>SZWC01000694.1:279008-310362 GCA_023375785.1 Penium margaritaceum | reverse complement strand
AGAGAGAGAGAGAGAGAGAGAGAGAGAGAGGTACGGGCTGAATTGAGATGGAAGGAAGATCTATGAGGACATGTATATACAAGATAGAGAGGACTTTGACAGAAGGGTAGTAGACAAGGCTGAAATGGAGGGGGAGAGAGAGAGGTATAACAAGAAGGTGCAGGCTGAATTGAGGTGGAAGGAATAGCTACAAGGTCGTGCAAGAGGAGGTGGATAACATCATGAATAAGAGCATGCACAAGGGGGTGAGAACATGACAAGGATCAGGACTGTGATCATGTCAACAATGGAGAGGAGGGGCTGGATGAGCCATAAAGCGTAACCACGCTAGCGACGTTGGTGGAAAAGGAAGGGGGATGCAGGAGGGAGACATAATGGATGTAAGAAAATGATGGAATCATTTGCATAGATGAGGGCAACATAGGCAGAATAGCCAAGAAAGCGTGGAGAATTCACAGTTGAATAATAAAAAAGGAAATGGAGGAATTTTGGATGTTGAATGTTTTAAGAATGAAAATGGTCTTTACAAGTATTCCATGTGGTTCAGAGACTTTGGGCTGATGTCTCAAGGTTTTCATGTCCAAGAAGTACCTCTAGGCTGGACTAATGCTTGCTGTAGGTTCAAGAATACGTAAGAAGCATTTAATTACTTCTTCCCACGTGCAAAAAAAATTGATAGGATGCATCCAGTTTAAAAGACAAAATGAAATGGCAATCCTCCTCATGGGTCACCGTTGCTCCTCATGGGGTCATTGCTCCCACAAAACTATTGCGATCAAGCAAAATCATCCAATTTTGAGATGGAGCAAAAACACTATTTCATTCATTTGTCTACAACACATAAATCCTTTATACTTATGTGTAAACATGCGAAATAGCTAAGAAAATTCTTCCCTCAATTACAGTCCAGATTTTATGGTGTAAACTTGGCGACTCTAGCTCCTACATGAAAGTCATCATCAAATGTCACAAAACAATGTCCAGAGATTCAATGAGGAGTTTTCCCCTCCATGTCACTCTGGGGATAATCATCATCAGACTGAAATACTTGAGGAGGCAAATCTTTATGTTTATCTAAACCTTTCATCATAAGCTAGGAGGGTAATACCCTGATCTTATGAGTTTGCACGAGATTTGCGTGTGAAAAAATCAAAGTTGACACTGGAAAATATTCACACTTGTTTTTGGTATGTTGGAGAAAAATCGTCGTGTCAGAGGCGTGCTGGAAGATTTTGTGCCGACGAATCTCCTCTCACTCGCGTACTCTCTCGCTTGTTCTATTCCCTTGACATTCTCATTGTGTGAGGTGGGGAGGAGAGGACAAGGACGAGGGCTTGAGGAAACCAACCTTGGTCCTCAACGATGCGTGGCCTCCTTGCGGCCATTCAAGCGGCCAGCTCAATCAATGGCCAGCAGGTGACCGGTCGCCGGTCATCCAGCCAAACAGCTGCCAGCTACTTGGTAGCCAGCGAGTGGTTGGCCAACGGCTAGTCCTCACTTTGGCAAGGGTTGGCCACCGGCCACCCCTCACAATTGTATGATAGGAGGGTTGAACCGGCCTTCCGCTATATCCCTCTCAGATTGTTATGAACTGTTGTATCTCATGACCAAAAGGTAGGGTTGATGGTGGGACCATCAACATTGTGAGAGAAAATCAGCAATTTCACCAGCAAAACATGAACACGTGCTTGCCACTTTAACCTAAGCTCCAACTTGTTGGTCCACGCGGCTGCTTACCTCCTTCAAGCTCAAGCGTACGCATGACAACCATGTTGGACATCCTGAACATCCTATGGTTGTTGTTCATAAGTACCACCTAGCGGGAATTTTGTTCAATATTGCTGTGTTCACATGGTACCCCTTGTAATGCGACAATTTGTGTAAACTAAAAGCTCACTCCAATACTCCTTGACCACCCGTGGAAAAGCAAGATTCAGGCTCCCATGAGTTATGTCCAGATTCACAGCCAGCGTAGTGAATGCGGTGTTTCCTAGTGCCCACAACTAAACTGTACGCTCTTTGTGCTACAGCATTGCAAAGGACCTTACATTAGCAGTAAAAAACAAAGATTGCTAATGGTGGCTGAACGGTTCCTTCTTCCATGTATGAAGCCAGGAAGCTCCTATGAAAAACATCGTATGTCTTCATACGCAGCAAAAGCAGCAATTGATATGCCACTAACTCAACGTATGTATTGATGGAAAATGACCCAATGCACTCAGGTAGAAGGTCTTGTGTCCCTAGTCACTTCAGTTGAAGGTTCTTCGAATTAATCAGCTCATTAGTGCTCATTTTAAACAAGACCTCAGCATGGATTTTGTCAACATATGCCCTTTGCTGTTGTTGATTCGCTTGAAGGTGACCCTTTACCTCTTGTAGCAAGGATTTTATGTGCTCAACAAATTGAATTGGAGGAACCTGTCCCTCTGTGCTCCCACTGGTCATCAATGAAGAGAAAGCTACTACATACCAACCACTTTTCATCACAAACAGTGTCTAGTGTGTGGATTTGCTCAACAAGTTTTTCACTTTGAACTCTGTTGGTGCTAAGAATTTCTCCCAATCATTCAAGGCAAGATTGATATACATGCAGAGTATCTGGTATAGAGTGTGATTCACGCGTAATTTTTTTTTGTTGGTTTGAGGGTGAAATGCTATTGAAATTTGAGATTGCATACCGGCCTACTCATCCACAATCTACCAAGAATTCATAAAAAAAATCTTAATCTTGATTAGAGATAATGCGCAATGGTAATCTTCATGATACATTAAAACTAGGAAAGAGTAGTTTCCTCTGTCTTCACATCAGTGCTTGTGAGAATGAAACATGTCGCCAGCATTGCATCATGGCGACGGGCTATGTCTGAAAGACCTATGATAAATTCCATGCTGAAGCACTCCTATGGAGTTGGAGGGATTGGAGTTTATTGGAGTAATGCAATTGGCCTATTACCATTGGCCTTGTTATGGAGACATGGGTCATTTATCATGCCATACTTATGAACATGGACACTCTATCTTGGTCAAAGAGTGCCTGTTCCATCTTTTGTGGTCCCACATGACCTGCCACCATTGGGCTGGACAATGAGAAGATAATCTTCGCTGGAAGATCTCCCAAGACAGGCACAACATGCTCCCTGTGCCAACAAATCCGTACATCTTTTACTAATCCATAATCTTCTAGATTCCACTAGTGTTGAAACTGAGAATTCACAAAGTATCCCATTTTAATAGTGTTTGTAAAACTTTTGCATTTGATAATTTCTTGAGGTGGTTACAACAGAGGCATGAGGAGGTCTTGTGTTTGTATTGTTGCTGCTGCAATAGCCAGAAAGTTCCTGCAGAACTCAATGGTTTCTTCAATTTCCATGGGCTGTTGACTTAGTGGATTGGCCACGTTGATGCATCCTGGCCGATACTCCCACATGAGAGAAAGTTGGCTCAGATGTTTACTCCAACGCGCATGCCATCTGAACACATTGTGTAGCATTTGGAAGGAGAAAAAAGGGTTTTGGTCGATCAAAAATATCATGTCTCCCTCAGCGCCCTTGAGGTAACAACAACATACATGGAAAGCATGAATCAAAAAGAGGAGCTCCTCATCACATTTCATTTACCATGATTTAGAAAGGATGAGTTTCCATCTCTCATACACAACTAGATGACCATTCTGTATGAGCAATTCCCCGATTCCTACCACCAATTCATCACATTGTACCTTTGACAGTTGTGATAGGTCAGGATGAGCTAAGGTAGGCCATGTGGACAGAAACTGTTAGACACTGAGCAAAGCATTCTCGTTGTCAACTATCTATTCCCAATGCACATCGTTTCATGTGAGTGTGGTTAGCTAACAAGGTGGATTTTCCTTGGATAAACCATCAAAAGAAGTTTGCAAGGACATGAAAAGAAATAGTCTGACCAAAGTTATCTGGACCTAGAGAATCTACCACAACTTGGATGTTTTTTGGGTCGACATGGATACCGTCCTTGCAAAATTTGTGTCCAAAGTATTCAAGCTCATCTTATACAAACATGTAAATTTGCACCTTTGCATAGAATGTTTGCTCTTGGAGGATCACGATGAATTTGCACAAATGTTCTAGGTGCTTTTCTACTGATTAAGAGAAAACCAGGATGTCATCCAGGCAAATCAAGACAAATTGACCAAGTTGCTTGGTGAATGTTCTCTTCATTCATCTTTGGAAAGCTTCAAACCTTAGGATGTTTGTTTGCCTAAAGCACAAAATCTCAAAAAGATAATTTCCTATGTTCTTGTGAAAGGCTCTTTGGGCACATCATTTCCCAAGATGTGAATCTGCTGATATCATAGAGAGAAATCTAATGATAACAATTCCCCCCCCCTTAGATTTCACCAAAAAGGTCCTTAGACTGTGGTAAGAGGAATCAATTTTCTACCTTCATCTTGTTCAACACCAAGTAGTCTACATACATGTGTACACCACCATCCTCATTATTTAAAAAAAGGATAGGAATGTCATAGGAAAGATTGCTCATTTTGATCCACCTTTTTGCAAGGCAACATTTGATTTGGCGTTCCGCCCCTTGCTTTTCAGCTGGACTAAAGTGATGCATGGGTGGAAACAGAGGAATTGCCTCTGGTTGTCATGAAATTGTATAATACATGTGCCATTTTAATAAAAGCCTAGCAAATGGGCCTTTTAATACATCGAAGAACTCTGCCAACAAAGGTTTGATTGCTTTTGTTACTTCTTCCTTCACTTTGTCGTCCACTTTCTGTAGCTGGGTGAAGAAGTATCAACAACCCTATCAAATACGTCTCTTGACGTGCATTGCACAAGAGCGGGTGTAAACCTTAAGTCAGGTTGGTGACAATTCCATACTTGGAATCAAGGTAAAGCGATGGTACTACTTTTGGTCGATCAAGTGCTTTGATCCAAAGAACATTAGAGCCTTGCTCTTGTGGAGCAAGGAATTATCGAGAACCATGTCAATTGGGTCAAGAAGATTGAGAACCTTCAGTGTGATAATTTTTGTGTATCATTAAACATGATGTTTTGCTTTTCATGGACTAATCACGAGCACCATATGGTTGTCACCAACAAAAACTGTGCCATCTGATGGCTCGTACGATAGGCCTACTTTGGATAAATCCAAGGCTAACAAAGGAGTCAGTCCCTCTGGTATCAGCCAGCACATTCATAGGAGCATTAGGAAGAAGTCCTTTGACCTACATCATCATGGAACCTTCACTCTTTTGAGTGAAAAGACTCAATGATGACAAGCTGAGTTTGTGGTGAACAGAAAAAAACTTACCAAAGAAAATTCCCATGTTTCACTGACTCAAAGTCTATATCTTGTGGTTGTGTGTAAATCAGGCAAGTTTTTTTTCTAGTTTTTGTATTTGACTGGGACAAAATTGTGGACCAATGAGATTGCAAACCTTTTTTTCTTGTCATGGATGGTGTGAGGATCTTCAGGCTAGTGTCGAAGCTCTGACGACATCTGTCAAGATGGTATCTGACGCTAGCCTCAAGATCCTCACAATCGGCATCGGTGTAGCACATGAGACGGAGCAACGCGGATTGAGCGATGCCTCCAAACTGAAGCCCCACGTTCCGTGTCCCCTGAAGGTAGTGGATGATGCACTTCACTGCCTGCCAGTGAAGTGGACCAGGATTGGCCACAAACCGGCTCACCTGCCCAACAGCATGGGCTATATCTGGTCGGGTGGCCAACATGGCATACATCAGACTGCCCACTGCAGACTGATATGGGATGCCCATCATGTCAGTTTTCTCCACTTTTTTGGATGGGGACATGAAGGTGGAGAGTTTGCACTCCTAGCTCATTGGTGTGCTGGTAGGCTTGCAATATGCCATGTCGTATCGTTTGAGGATGGAGTCGATGTATTTTGTTTGGTTCAGGCTGATGGTACCTGCTGCTCTGTTGCGCTTGATGGTAACTCCAAGATAGAAGTCAAGAGGACCCATGTCCTTCATCTCGAAGCTGCAACTGAGCTGCCCCTTGAGATCGTCTAGCAGTTGCGTTGAAGAAGAGCATAGAATCAGGTCATCAACGTACAAGGCGGCCAACATAGTCCCTTTGTCGCTCTCATGCACGTACATGCTAGGGTGATTTTTGCAGTGCATGAAGGACTCCTTGGCCATAAACATGTCCATCTCCTCGTACCTAAGTCTTGGTGCTTGTTTTAGCCTATACAATGCCTTCACCAATCTGCACACCTTGCCCTCAGGAGCATCAACCCCCTCCAGAACCTCCATCAGTACCTCCTTGTCAAGTTTTCCATAAAGGAAGGTTGTCTTGACATCCATCTTGTGGACCTCCATATTCTCGGCAGCAGTAATGGCGAGCATTGACCAAATGGAGGTGAACGTCACAACTGGAGCAAAGGTCTCATCGTACTCCGCGCTAGGCCGTTGGGAGAACCCCTTTGCTACCACCCGTGCCTTGTACTTGTCTATCTTGCCATCCTGTTTCCCTTTTTCTTTCAGCACCCACTTGGAGCCCACAACTTGAGCCCCGGCAGGTCTGTCTACCAACACCAATGTCCCATTCTCCTCGGTGGAGCTGATTCCACTACAAATTGCTTTGTCCCACTACGCTTTGTCAGGCCGAGTGAGTGCCTCTGCGAAAGACATTGGCTCCTCTTGAACCAAAAATCAATAGTTGAAGCCTGTCCATTCACCCTTATCTGCTTCGTAATGCTACCGAGGTACTTTGAGGCATGAACTGCTCCTTAAACGTGCTAGCTGGTGCTCTTGATGTGGAGGCTGGAGGTCTGGTTTGCTGTTGACGATGGGAGAGGCATCTTCCTTATGTTCTGGAGGATCGGATACGTTGGAATCAGAGTGTGATTCCTCCAAGTCATCTTCATGAGCTCCTCTCCATGTTGCTGTACCCATCCCATGCCATTGTGTTGGTGCTTCGTCTCCCTCCTTAAGGAGAGTGAGCCACTCTCCCTGTTTTGTAGTGTTCTCAAGTTTGAGAAGCTCTCCGTTACAGGAAGACCTTTTGTGGAAATCCATGTCTTTGCTGCGGATCACCTTCTTTGCTCCTTGGTCCCATAGTTGATAAAATTTGTGGGCGGTGTCATAGCCAATGAAAATACACTTTTTTGCTCTTGCATCCATCTTTACAAGGCCCTCACCGGCCTGGACTTTGGCAAACCTGGTGCAACCAAACACCTTGAGATGGGAGGCGTCCGGCTTCCTGCATGACCATGCTTCTTGGGGCGTCTTCAGCTGCTGTGTCTGCTTCTTCTTGCCTCTCCTTCGTAGAGCTGCTGCATGTGTGAGGTTCACAAGATAGGTAGCCGTACGTGTTGCTTCTGCCCAAAACCTAGGAGGCAGCTTGGCATAAAAAAGCATGCACCTTCTCAGGCCCAGGAGGGTCTGGTTCATCCTCTCTGCTATGCCGTTGCTTTGAGGTGAGTAGGGGGTAGTTTTCAGGTGTTCAATGCCCTGCAACTTGAGCCACTCCCTGCAGGCTTTGTACTCTCCCCCATCGTCTGTCCTGAATGCCTTCACCGTCTTTCCACTCTGTCGCTCAACCATAGCAAAAAAGGCATGTAGATTCTCCTTCACCTTAATTTCTTTTCTTCAGAAAGCATATCCAGACTTTGCGGCTATTGTCGTCGCTGCATGTGAGGAAAGATATCGTGCCTCCATTTGATGGTATGCGAAAGGGACAACACATGTCAGAGTGGATGAGATCAAGAGGTGCGAGAGCACGCCTGCCATTGCACTTGAGGGGTTTCCTTTTCACCTTGCCTTGAAGGCATGGCTCACACAGGATCCCGGCTCCCTCCGCCTCATCACCTAGCTCCATTCCACACACTAGCTCGTGTTTTTCCATGAGCTTCAATGTGCGATGAGCCACGTGCCCAAAGCGCATGTGCCAGAGGCTCTCAGAGGATGTGTACATGCTAGAATGAACAACCCCGGTGGTTGCATTTGCTTGCGGTTTGTTGCCGAATCATCTGCTGCCAGTGCTTCTACTGCTCCAACATGGCCTTCCTCATTTGAGTCTACATCCCTGCTCTCCTCATCATCACTCTCGACCAAAGATTCAGTCGTTGAAGTTGTTGGTTTGGTCTGTAAGATGTAGAGTCCATCAATGCGAGGAACCTGTGTGACAAAATTCTTGAGAGAGTAGGCGATGTTGATGTCCTTGATAGGGACTATCACCGCTTCCTTCTCTGTAAAGACCACTGTCATCCCATGGTCAGTTATCTTAGAGACGCAGAGCAGGTTGGCTATGAAGGAGGGCAAGTAGACCACCCCCTCTAGCTTGAGGTGGGAATCTCCACTGTTGATACCCATTGTAACGAGCTTGTCACCAATGCCCTCAGCTACCTCAACCTTACCATTGGCGACTCTGAAGTTGCATGGAGGAAGAGAGATGAAGTCTCTCTTCTTGTAAGTGGTGTGCTCATTTGTGCCCTAGTCAAGGCTGTAGGCTCCTGGCCTGAGTAGTGCCCTCCCTTTGTTGGAGGTACAGTCAGCCATCAAGCTTGTGGGATCCTTCCTACCATTTCCCCCTCGCCATTCATCCTTGTTTCCCCCCCTCTCTCTTGGGTGCACGGCACTCTTGAGCCCAGTGTCTAGCCTTGCCACAATTATGGCAGTTTCCTTGGCGCTTTATACCTCTTTCACTGTTGCTAGTGCTGTTGTTTCCCTTGTATCTAGAGGAGGAGGTATTGCAGAAGGTGCCGCTGCTCCGTGAAGCAAAGGCAGCCATGTTTGCTTCACTACTGCTACGACGCATGGCTTCATTCCGCACATACTCAGAGACGGTTGTGTAGGAAACTTGATCTTCAGTCCACCCTCCAGTTACAGTTATCATGGAGCCCCAACTTTCCGGCAGCTTCATAAAAAAAATCATGGCCTGCATATCGGATTTCAGGTCACACCCCATGCCGGTGGCTTATTGCAAGAGCGTCTCAAACTTTTTCAGAAAGGCGGAGACATCCTCTACTTCACCAAGCCTCATACTAATAAGGTTTTTTAGAATGAAGAGACGATTGGCAAGTGAGGAGGACTGAAACAACTTGCTGAGTTTTGCGTATTTCGCGGCTACCACTATGCAACCGCTGATGTGTGAAAGGAGTGAGGGTTGTATGGAGGACACAAGAATGTCGAGAGCCTTATTTTTGAGCTTGACCCATGTGACAAGGTGAGCACCCTCTTACTGTAGTGTTGGGATAGTTCCGTCAAAACATCCTCGGAGATCTTTGTCATCCATGATGATCTCAAACTGCCAGTTCCAAAGCGCAAACCCCTCTCCATCAAACTTGAAGATGGGCGAATGAGTCCAAGGTTACCCTGTCTTTGCCATCCCTACAACTGCAAGTGCTATAGCTCTTGCACCTGTTATTAATGCCGATGTACCTGCGTTTGAGGCAGCTGTAGGCTGGTAGTGAGAAGAGGCAACTGCTTCCCCTGTTCACGTTGCCTGTTAGAAGTAGATGTAGGCTTATGTAGGCTGATGTAGGCTGATGTTAGCTCCAAAGGTAGAAAGGTGCAGATGTGTTGCATTCCCCTCCTGCTGATGTTGACCTGCAAACATAGAAGTTGGACGAGAGCGAAGGCGCTCTCACTACTTGTGACCTAGCGGTTGCGTGCGTGAAACTCTCTAATGAGAGGAGTGGGCCCATAACCGTTCATTAGCTACTGAGCTAACCACCTCTGGCAGAGAAGCCACGAAACAAAAAATCTCACAAAGGTTTTTTGGCCTTCTTCCTTTGTTGACATGTGTCATGCACCCCAAATGTAATCAGGCATACACTTCACCTTAAAGAGTACTAACGCCTTAGCATCACATCTCAAGAAGAGCTCAAGTCATCAATACGCAAGAGAGCATAAAGCAAGGATTAACTGATCAGGATGCAAGACATGTCCTTTATATCTGTCTGTCGAGTCCTAGAACTCAAAAGCTTGACACATAAGCATCCTAGTGTCAAGGTGACAGACCAACCATGTAGTGTCCAAGAAGTCGGACTTTCTTTCTTGGAAGCTTCCATAGCAAACAAGATGTGCATGGGGCCACAATCGAACTCATGACCACTCACTTGGCCAAATCATCAAGGTGGCCAAGGTAACCACTAACCCACATGGTGTACTCACAGGTCATATCTGACCTAAGACAGAGCATAGTTGAGATACATCACAACGGATCCAGGGGTCATACCTCCACAAGGGGCAAAGCATTCCTGATCCATCCTAAAACACTGAACAAGGGGTAAAAACAATCAACACGAATACCCTTGAATGAAATGTCAAAAGTACTTTGTAAGGACGAGGAAAGACTCAATCTGCCCAGTTGTTTGTGGACACGACCAATCCACCACGGCTTGAACATTTTGTGATTCGAAACGGATACCGTTCTTGCCAAACATGTGTCCAAGTTATTCGAGCCCATCTTGTGCAAACTTTCACTTGTGAAAAGGATCACGAGGACTTTGCATACATGTTCTATGTGCTCTTTCATTGAATTGGATAAAACCAGGATATCGTCCTAGTAAACTAAGATTAAATAACGTAGTTGCTTGGTGAATGTTCAGTTCATTTCTCCTTGAAAGGTTGCCGGGGCGTTCGTTAACCCAAAGCTTAAAACCCAAAAGTTGTAGTGTCCCATGTACATTTGAAATGCCGGTGTATGTAAATCATGATCCGTGATGTAGAATTGATGGTATTCTTGAGAAAAATCCAATAACTTTTTTTTTGACAAAAATGATCGACATATTGTACGGCTACCTACTTGGCTTGATCCACACTTTTACAAGGTACTCTTTGATTTGGAATTTGGCCTTTTGCTTTTCTGTTTGACTAAGGGGATACATGGTTATGGAGAGAGGCATCTTCCTCATTTTCTAGAGGATCGGATACGTTGGAATCAGAGTGTGATTCCTCCGAGTCATCTTCATGAGCTCCTCTCCCTGTTGCAGTACCCATCCCATACCATTGTGCTGGTGCTTCGTCTCCCTTGTTAAGGAGAGTAAGCCACTCTCCCTGTTTTGGAGTTTTCTCAAGTTTGAGAAGCTCTCCCTTACTGAAAGACCTTTCGTGGAAATCCATGTCCATGCTGTGGATCACCTTCTTTGCTCCTTGGTCCCATAGTTGATAAGCTTTGTGGGCGGTGTCATAGCCAATGAAAATACACTTTTGTGCTCTTCCATCGAGCTTTCCAAGGCCCTCACCGGCCTGGACCTTGGCAAACCCGGTGCAACCGAACACCTTGAGGTGGGAGGCGTTCGGCTTCCTGCCTGACCATGCTTCTTGGGGCATCTTCAGCTGCTGTGTCTGCTTCTTCTTGCCTCTCCTTCGTTGAGCTGCTGCAGGTATGAGGTTCACAAGATAGGTAGCCGTACGTGTTGCTTCTGCCCAGAACCTAGGAGGTAGCTTGGCATCGAAGAGCATGCACCTTCTCATGCCCAGGAGGGTTTAGTTCATCCTCTCTGCTATGCCATTACTTTGAGATGAGTAGGGGGTAGTTTTCTGGTGTTCAATGCCCTGCAACTTGAGCCACTCCCTGCAGGCTTTGTACTCTCCCCCATTGTTTGTCCTGAATGCCTTCACCATCTTTCCACTCTATCCCTCAACCATACCGACAAAGGCCTGCAGATTCTCCTTCACCTCAATTTGTTTTTTTCAGAAAGTATGTCCAGACTTTGTACCTATTGTCGTCGCTGCATGTGAGGAAAGATATCGTGCCTCCATTTGATGGTATGCGAAAGGGACAACACATGTCAGAGTGGATGAGATCAAGAGGTGCGAGAGCACGCGTGACATTGCGCTTGAAGGGTTTCCTTTTCAACTTGCCTTGAAGGCATGGCTCACACAGGATCCTGGCTCCCTCCGCCTTACCACCTAGCTCCATCCCACGCACTTGCTCCTGTTTTTCCATGAGTTCCAATGTGCGATGAGCCACGTGCCCAAAGCGCATGTGCTAGAGGCTCTCAGAGGATGTGTACATGCTAGAATGAACAACCCCGGTGGTTGCATTTGCTTGCGGTGTTGTTGCCAAATCATCTGCTGCCAGTACTTCTGCTGCTCCAACATGGCCTTCCTCATCTGATTCTACATCCCTGCTCTCCTCATCATCACTCTCAACCAAAGATTCAGTCCTTGAAGTTGTTGTTTTGGTCTGTAAGATGTAGAGTCCATCAATGCGAGGAACCTGTGTGACAAAATTCTTGAGAGAGTAGGCGATGTTGATGTCCTTGATAGAGAGTATCACCGCTTCCTTCTCTGTAAAGACCACTGTCATCCCATGGTCAGTTATCTTAGAGACGCAGAGCAGGTTGGCTGTGAAGGAGGGCAAGTAGACCACCCCCTCTAGCTTGAGGTAGGAATATCCACTGTTGATACCCATTGTAACGAGCTTGTCACCAATTCCCTCAGCTACCTCAACCTTACCGTTGGCGACTCTGAAGTTGCATGGAGGAAGAGAGATGAAGTCTCTCTTCTCGTAAGTGGTGTGCTCATTTGTGCCCGAGTCAAGGCTGTAGGCTCGTGGCCTGAGTAGTGCCCTCCCTTCGTTGGAGGTACATTCAGCCATCAAGCTTGTGGGATCCTTCCCACCATTTCCCCCTCACCATTCATCCTTGTCTCCCCCTCTCTCTTGGGTGCACAGCACTCTTGAGCCCAGTGTCTAGCCTTGCCACAGTTATGGCAGTTTCCTTGGCGCTTTATACCTCTTCCACTGTTGCTAGTGCTGTTGTTTCTCTTGTATCCAGAGGACGAGGTATTGCAGAAGGTGGCGCTGCTCCGTGAGGCAAAGGCAGCCATGTTTGCTTCACTACTGCTACGACACATGGCTTCATTCCGCACATACTCAGAGACGGTTGTGTAGGAAACTTGATCTTCAGTCCACCCTCCAGTTACAGTTATCATGGAGCCCCAACTTTCCGGCAGCTTCATAAAAAAAAACATGGCCTGAATATCGGATTTCAGGTCACACCCCATGCCAGTGGCTCATTGCAATAGCTTCTCAAACTTCTACAAAAAGGCGGAGACATCCTCTGCTTCACCAAGCCTCATATTCATGAGGTTTTGTAGAATGAAGAGACGGTTGGCAAATGAGAAGGACTGTAATAACTTGCCGAGTTTGGCGTATGTCGCGGCTACCACTATGCAACCGCTGATGTGTCAAACGAGTGAGGGTTGTATGGAAGACATAAGAACTGCTAGAGCCTTCTTTTTGAGCTTGACCCATGTGACAAGGTGAGCACCCTCTTCCTGTGGTGTTAGGATAGTTCCGTCAAAATATCCTAGGAGATCTTTGTCATCCATGATGATCTCAAACTGCCAGTTCCAAAGTGCAAACCCCTCTCCATCAAACTTGAAAATGGGCGAATGAGTCGAAGGTTCCCCTGTCCTTGCCATCCCTACAACTACAAGTGCTATAGCTCTTGCACCTGTTATTAATGCCGATGTACCTGCGTTTGAGGCAGATGTAGGCTGTTGGTGAGAAGAGGCAACTGCTTCCCCTGTTCACGTTGGCTGTTGCAAGCAGATGTAGGCTGATGTAAGCTGATGTAGGCTGATGTTAGCTCCCAAGGTAGAAAGGTGTAGATGTGTTGCATTCCCCTCTTGCTGATGTTGACCTTCAAACAGAGAAGTTGGACGAGAGCGAAGGCGCTCTCACTGCTTGTGACCTAGCGGTTGCGTGCGTGAAACTTCTCTAACGAGTGGAGTGGGCCCATAACCCTTCATTAGCTCCTGAGCTAACCACCTCTAGCAGAGAAGTCGGGAAACCAAAAAGCTCACAAATGTTTTTAGGCCTTCTTCCTTTGTTGACATGTGTCATGCACTCCAAATGTAATCAGGCATACACTTCACTTTGAAGAGTACTAACGCCTTAGCATCACATCTCAAGAAGAGCGTAAGTCATCAATACACAAGATGTCAATGTACCAGATAGCAACGGTCTAGAAAACGGGTTCCGACATGGGAGGCGGCCAATCGCTTTTGGTATTGCAACCAAGATAACATATCACCCTTGAACAAGGGATCCACACTTTCGGTTCGTTTGGTTTGCAACCTCACGAAGTCCGCATGATGGTCTTTAGTGTCTACCTTTGGTTGGACACTCTGTGAGGAGTTTCAAAGGCAAGAACTGTAAATGGATGCATGCAAGGTACATGCTTTTATACTTACAAAGCTTTGCTAAAGCTTTTGCTTGTATTGGCTCCACTGAAGCCAACCTCAACCTACCGTCCTACTTGGCGCATCCTTAGACCGCCAAGTGTCATCCTCAAGGCAGGCTCTAGTAAGATTCCTAGAAGCTTCCTGTCCCAGTTTGGGCCACAAAGAGAATTGTGGCCGTCGCGGGGTTTGAACCCGCGACCTCTCGTTTGAGACTCCAGTGCCTATTCAACCAAGCCAAAAAGATATGGTTTCTATGATGAGCCACAGGGGACATACTCATTGTGGGCAGTGCATTCCTGGCCCATCTCAGAATAGACCAAGGGGACGTACTCCATAGAGTAGTGCATGCCTTGTCTATGTGTGAAGCTAACCAGCTAGGCAGTGGACAAGGTGCATACTATTTCAACAAATCTCTCCCTTGCACCTCTGTCCATCTGTTGCTTACTGGGCTCCATCAATGCCTTGGGGCTCACCCTTGCTCTGTTGCACTCCTCATGCCGAATCCACGAATTCTTGCATAGTGCAAGTCGCTCTCAAGCGGCCTGGTCATGCAGTCAGCAAGCATGCTCTTCGTTCCGCGGTGCTGCAAGTCCACCACGTTCTTCATGACCAGGTCACGTGAGCAGTGGTAAGGTATGTTGATGTGCTTTGTTCGTCGGGAGATGATCTCGTCTTTAGCCATTGAGATGGCGCTCATGTTGTCCATGTGTACTACCTACCAATGTTGTGGCCCAGGGTTGGCCACGAATCTACTCACTTGGCCCACAGGTAGCAGATGTCCGGACAAGTCCCTACCATGGCGTACATGATGCTACCCACGGCGGACTGGTAGGGGATGTCTTGCATCTCCCTTTGTTCTGCTCCGTTGCTTGGCGACATGGAGGCCTTCAGCTTTGTATCGGTCGTCATTAGGGTGCTGACAGGTTTGAAGTCTTCCATGTGTTAGCACTTCAATACCTCACAAATGTATTTGGTCTGGTTGAGTTCGATGGTGCCTGCTACTCGGTTGCGGTGGATGGAAATCCCAAGGTAGTACTCGAGAGGAATCATGTCCTTCATCTTGAACCTTTTTGCTGAGGTCAGACCTCATCTCATCCAGTAGCTTGACCGATGACGAGCTGATGATCAGATCATCCACGTACAGTGCAACTAGCATCAGCCCTCTCCCATTATCGCACACGTACATGCTCGGGTCATTCTCGCAATGCGCGAAGGAGAGGCCGGTCATGAAACAGTCCATCTCTTTGTACCACATCCTGAGGGGCCTGTTTCAGCCTGTAGAGCGTTTTCACCAGCTTGCACACCTTGTCCTTGGGAGCCTCGACCCCTTCGGGTACCTCCATCGGCAGTTCCTTGTCAAGCTTCCCATACAGGAAAGCTGTCCTGACGTCCATCTGGTGTATCTCCAGGTTCTTTGTGGTTGTAATGCCAAGGAGAGAGCGGATGGAGGCAAAGGTCACCACGAGCGCGAATGTCTCATCGTACTCGGAGCCCGGGCATTGAGAGAACCCCTTAGCAACTATCCTTGCCTTGAACTTGTCGATGCTGCCGTCTTGCTTCTTGTTCACTCAGAGGACCCACTTGGATCCCACCACGTGGGCCTTGTCGGGTCTATCCACCAGCACCCACATATCGTTCTCGGCAATGGACGCGAGCTCACTGTCCATTGCCTCCTTCCACTTGGCCGCATCTGGGCCATTCATGGCCTCCGCCACTGTGGATGGCCCTTCCTGAGCCATGCACGATCAGCTAAGGCCAGTCCAGTCGTCCTCACATCGCAAAGGTGCTTTCTTTGGTCGCAAACTGTACCGGGGTAGTGGTGCGACTTCTTGCTTTGGTGCTGGTGCTTCCACAGGTGGTGGTTTGTTGTCGTCAAAAGAGTCGTCGGACTCCAAGTCAGACTCCAAAGCCCCGGACGCCTCAGTATCCACGTCCATGTCAGATGCTGCGTCATCCTCCACAGCTACTCTCCCATTCCCACTGCCTGCTGGGAAAGCGAGCCAGTTGTTGGGTGCTTGGTCTCCAGACTCAAGCAACACTATCCACTCTCCTGCTTCGGGAGCGAGGTTCACGTCCAGTAGCTCTCCATTTTCAAGGGTGCGTTCGTCAAACATGATGTCGTGGCTCCTCATGAGCTTGCCTGCTGCCTGGTCCAAAAGCCAATAGGCTTTTTGTGATGTGTCGTATCCAACTATGATGCACTTCCTAGAACGTGCGTCCAGTTTGCCTCCATATTCTCTCGACTGGATCTTCACCCATGCAGTTGACCCAAACACCTTGAGATGAGATGCGCTGGGTTTCTTTCCCGACCATGCTTCTTGTGGGGTCTTCTACTGCTTGTCTTGCTCCTTTCCACGCTTCTGCAAGGCGGTTGCTGGTGTGAGATTCAAGAGGTAGCAGGTCGTTGTTGCTGCTTCTGCCCAAAAGCGAGGTGGGAGCTTAGCGTCAAAGAGCATGCTTCGCACCATACCGAGCAGGGTCTGGTTCATCCTCTCGGCAACACCATTGATTTGGGGGTTATGAGGGGTGGTTTGCTTGTGGCAGAGGCCATGATGCTTGAGCCAAGGCTTGCATGCCTTGTATTCACCCCCGTTGTCACTTCGGAGCGTCTTCACTTTCTTGGACGTTTGCCGCTCCACCATGGCGATGAACTCAAGGAGCTTCTCCTTGACCTCTCCCATTGTTTTGAGGAAGTAGATCCACAACTTGCGACTGTGGTCGTCAATGAAGGTCAGGAAGTACTTGCTTCCTCCGTTAGACGGTGTGGGGAAGGGTCCACACACGTCACTGTGTATCAGTTCCAAGACGTGTTTCGCTTGACCTCCTCTCCCAAACGACTTCTTCTTTGCCTTCACTTGGAGGCATGGTTCACACAATGCACACCCTCCGCCATGCTTCATGGTGCACCCTTCCATTCCGTGGACTACCTCTTGCTCTTGCATCTTTTGCAGTGTGCTGTTGGCCACATGGCCCAATCGCCGATGCCACAGCTTAGTGTCAGTGTCCTTGGTTGATGTGGCAGTCGCAGCGGTCGCCGGCGGTGCATCCTTTGGCTCCGGTGCCACTGTCTTGGTGGCACATGCGAGTCCCTCATCCGATGCCTTGGTGACTTTGGTTTGAAGCACGTAGAGGCAGTTGACTCTTGGAACTTGAAGCATGAGATCATCTTTGGTGTACAAAATCTGGATGCCCTCGTTTTTTAAGGGCCACCGCTTCCTTGTTGGTGAACACAACTGCCAGGTTGTTGTCAGTGATTTGTGACACGGACAGCAAGTTGGCTGCGAAGGAGGGCATGTACACTATATTTTGAAGGTTGACTGCCTTCTCTACACCATTGACGTTGAACGTGATCACTTTGTCCCCTTCGCCCATGGCTTGGACGATGCCACCGTTTGCACACTTGATGCGCATGACAGATTCGGCCATGGAGAAAAATGTACCCTTCTCTTTTGATGAGTGGTGGTTGGTGCCCGGGTCAAGGGCAAATGCCCCGGGCCTAAGTATCGCTGCGCCCTTCATGGGTAGCCCCCTAGACATCATGTTGGTGAACTCCTTCTTCTCCTTTCCACCTTTGCTCCTGCCTTCTCTCTTGGGACTACGGCAGTCTGTAGCCCAGTGCCCAGCCTTGCCACAGTTGTGACAGTTGCCGGGCTTCTTGGAACTCTTCCCGCCACCATTGCCTTTCCCTCCACCGCCACCGCTTTCGCTGTTGCCTTGACTGGAGCGAGAGCTTGCACCTTGTCCACCGAAGCGAGAGGCATAGGCTGAAATGTTTGCCTCACTGCCATTGCGTCGCATGGACTCGTTGCGGACGTGTTTGGCGACAGCCTCATACGTCAGATTTGCTTCCTTCCAACTGCCAAATACGGTGATCAAGGACCCCCAGCTTTCCGGCAGCACCATTAGAAGGATCATGGCACACATGTTGGAGTCGAGATTCCATTCCATTTGCTCAACCTCTTGCAAAACGTTGTTGAGCGACTGCAAAAATGTGGTTATCGATTCTCCTTCGCTCACCCTCATCGACATCAACCTTTGGAAGATGAAGAGTCGGTTTTCTAAGGCGTTTGATTGATGCACGCGTGCGTGTTTTGCGTAGGCCTCGGCAGCCAATATGCATCCTCGGATGTGGGAGTTGTGAGTCGCGTTGATGGACGTCAGAAGAATGGCGAGAGCCATGTTGTTCTTCATCGTCCAGGTTGCAAGGTCAGCCGCATGCGTCATCACCGTCGCATTGGCGGGTGCTTTCTCGGTCTCTTTTAGGATGTCGAGGTAGCCACGCACGTTCATGACAATCTCAAATTGCCATTTCCACAAGGGAAACACTGTCTGCGTGAATTTGGACATACCTGCCTCAAGGCGGGGTTGAGTTGGATCCACCATTTCCTGCTATTGCTCGTCTTCTCTGCTTCGCTGCTACTCTGCTTCGTTGAGGCCAATGAGGCTGATGAGGCTCCTGACTGTGACCATTGTCAAAGGTGCAGTTGGTTCCATTGCATACCCCTCCCGCCGATGATCACCTAAGGTGATGGTGCCGTTGTGAGAGAACGAACTCGGGGTCGTACCACCTTCTAAAAAGGGGTAGAGCTTAATCTCGTTCGATCTCGAGGGTCTTGTCCAACATGGACAGAGTTGTTCCTCGTCCCCTAGTCTGCCACGTGCGCGCACCCTACCTAAAGAAGCCGATGGAGCCGATGGAGCAGATGGAGCCGTCCGATGGTCGTGTCCCTGTTGTACCTGTGCGCCCTGGAAGACCACGCACTAGTCGGTCTTGGAATCGTGCCTTAGAACCAAACGTGTGGGCCCATAACCCTTTGTTGATGTGCCGGATAGCAACGGTCTAGAAAACAGGTCCCGACATGGGAGGCTGCCAACCGCTCTTGGTATTGCATCCAAGATAACATATCACCCTCGAATAAGGGATCCACACTTTAGGTTTGTTTGGTTTGCAACCTCACGGAGTCTGCATGTTGGTCTTTAGTGTCTACCTTTGGTTGGACACTCTGTGAGGAGTCTCAAAGGCAAGAACTGTAAATGGATGCATGCAAGGTACATGCTTTTATACTTGCAGAGCTTTGCTAAAGCTTCTGCTTGTAGTGGCTCCACTGGAGCCAACCTCAACCTACAGTCGTACTTGGCGCATCCTTAGACCGCCACGTGTCATCCTCAAGGTAGGCTCTAGTAAGCTTCCTAGAAGCTTCCTGTCCCTGTTTGGGCCACAAAGAAAATTGCGACCGTCGCGGGGTTTGAACCCGCGACCTCTCGCTTGAGAGTCCGGTGCCCATTCAACCAAGCCAAAAAGGTATGGTTCCTATGATGAGCCACAGTGGACATACCTATTGTGGGCAGTGCATTCCTCGCCCATCTTAGAACAGACCAAGGGGACGTACTCTATAGAGCAGTGCATGCCTTGTGTTTATGTGTAGCTAGCCAGCTAGGCAGTGGACAAGGTGCATGCTATTTTGACACATGAGAGCATAAAGCAAGGATTAATTGATCAGCATGCAAGACAAGTCCTTTACATCTGTTTGTCGAGTCCTAGAACTCAAAAGCACATCCCTAGGAAGTGGTCTCTACCAGCCACATCACCAATAGACTTGCACTATGGGCTTGACACATGAGCATCCTAGTGTCAAGGTGACAGATCAACCATGTAGTGTCCAAGAAGTCGGACTTTCTTTCTTGGAAGCATCCATAGCAAACAAGATGAGCATGGAGCCAGGATTGAGTTCATGACCACTCACTTGGCAAAATCAACAAGGTGGCCAAGGTAACCACTAACCCACAGGGTGTACTCACAGGTCATATCTGACCTGAGACAGAGCATAGTTGAGATACATCACAACGGATCCAGGGGTCATACCTCCACAAGGCGCAGAGCATTCCTTATCCGTCCTAAAACACTGAACAAGTAAAAAAATTCAACACGAATACACTTGAATGAAATGTCAAAAGTACTTTGTAAGGACGAGGAAAGACTGAATCTGCCCATTTTTTTCTGGACACGACCAATCCACCATGGCTTGAACATTTTTTGGTTCGAAACAGATACTGTTCTTGCCAAATATGTGTCCAAGGTATTCGAGCCCATCTTGTGCAAACTTGCACTTGTGAAAAGGATCACGAGGACTTTGCATAGATGTTCTATGTGCTGTTTCATTGAACTGGATAAAACCAGGATATCGTCCTTGTAAACTAAGATCAACTAACCGAGTTGTTTGGTGAATGTTCAGTTCATTAATCCTTGAAATGTTGGCGGGGCGTTCGTTAACCCAAACCTTAAAACCCAAAAGTTGTAGTGTCCCATATACATTTGAAATGCCGTTGTACGTAAATCATGTTCCGTGATGTAGAATTGATGGTATCCTTGAGAACAATCCAGGGACAAAAAGATTTTGGGCCCTTGGAGTTGGTCAAACAAGTCTAGAGTAAGGGGAATCCATTTTCACCTTCAGCTTGTTCAATACTCGGTAGTCCACGTACATGCATAAATCACTGTTTTTTTTTTTCATTTCAAAAATGATCGACATATTGTACGGCTAGCTACTTGGCTTGATCCACACTTTTGCAAGGTACTCTTTGTTTTGGAGTTTGGCCTTTTGCTTTTCTGTTTGACTAAGGGGATACATGGTTATGAACGAAGGAGTCGCCCTTAATTGCACCGAAATCATGTGGCCCATGTGCCGTTCCGGGAGAAATCTATCCGGTGGGTCTTGGAATACATCCAAGAAATCTGCCAATAGCGTTTTTATCTACTTGGGCATGTATTCCTTTAGGTCGCTCTCCACTTTCTGCAGCTGTGCCAACAAGTATGGAAAATATTATTAAATACGTGTCTTAACCTACATCGTATACACATCGGCATGGATTTTTTGTCGGGCGGGTGACACTTCCGTACTTGGAATGAAAGCAAACCAGAGTTTTCTTTTTTTGCAGAACCAGGGAATCACCTAATACCACGTTGAACGGGTTAAGAAGGTTGAGTCAACGTGACAATTTGTGTACCCTTGAATGCATTTTTTCTTTAGAGGTACCAATCACGGGTACTGTATGGTTGTCACCAATAACAACTATGCCATTTGATGGCTCGTACTTTATGCCCATGTGTGAGGTAAAGCCAAGGCTTACAAGGAAGCCATCCCCTCTAGTTTCAGCCATCACGTTTACTAGAGGACCAACTAGGTGTTTTTTGTACTGCATTGTCACGTTGCCTGCGCTCCTCCAAGTGAACAGGCTTGATGATGGCAAACTGAGTTTATGATAAACACGTCATCAATATAGCGGGCACAGTAACCCCCATGATTCACCTACTTGGGTCCACATCTTTTGACTATGTATGAATTGAGCTTGTACCTTTCAGTCTTTAAACTCAACTGGGTCAAAGTTGTTGACTAAACGTACATCCAAAGTGATTGAGCTTATTTATTTGAGGACATTTGCTTCAATCACTACATGACACAACTCTTGTATAGTGGTATGTGTCTCCACCACTGGGCATGTTTGATCATGTATCTTGTCCAGAGATGCAAGGTTTAGTGAGAAATGCCAGTTACCAAGTGTAGAATGACGTTCCACAAGAGGGGAGAAGATGTCGAGAAATTTGAACATGTCAAAATTTGAAACGTTTTATATCCTCATCTAAAAACATGAACCCACCCTCATGGACCAGTTCTGCTCATGAGTGGTCCCTACTATCGTCACTTAGGGGTGGAGAAAAAACGCACCACAGTCTTATCCATTTCCATGGCTGGGCCCCATTACCACGGCCGCAGCCCTGTCCACAACCATGATAGTGACCTCCTGCTACACAATCCCCACAAAATGCCGCAGCGGCAGTCAATGCCGCAGCCTCTGAGCCCTTATGTGACTAGGATGCATGCAGTTGTGGCAGATTCCATTGTAGAAGGTTGTGTTACAATGCTCATATGCTGCCTATAGTTTCTCATTGTCATGACTACGCTTGTGGCTGGGGACCTTGTGTCCACCAATCTTCTTGACTAAAGGATTTGCGGGCTCCTTGCACGTGACCTTGTCTCACTGTCTGGCTAACCCACTAGCCCTGGTAGCTGCCATGCGCATGTTGCAGCCTTGTTGTGCATGCGTGTTTGGTCTCGCATCTAAGTAGTACTTTGGGTTCACCGAATACACTTCAATCATGTAGTCGCGCAATGCCCTTCAAGCCTGGTCCGTTTCCAATCCTGGCCCGTTGCTGTCGTTGTGGTATTTTCCTTCAACGTCTTTTCTCGCAAGACCATCATGTAAACATTCCAACAAAAAATACTTTGAGTATGCGAAGGTCTGGGTTCCATTACCCTCGATGAAGCTATCGGCCTCCTCCATGAGTGTGGTGAACTTGCTCAAGTATGTCTCAAGCGAGCCACCTAGCTGCCTGAATTCCTTGATGTTATGGAAGTTGCCCCATGACTCCTCATGCTGGGTGCACTTCTTGCGCATGATAGCACAAAAAGCCTCCTATGGCATGGTCTGCCACTCAAGGTGTGGTTGCTGCGTATCCCACTCCTTGACCACAAACTTGAAGAGCTTGTCTTCAAGATGCTTCATAGCAAGATCACCCTAGTGGCCAATGGAGCCTTGTGGACACGTATGATTTACCCCATGTAGTTTAGAGAATCACTGAGCTTCACGCCCTTTTGAAACATCTCTTCACTATGGAGGAAGGACGTGTTCGTGACCGGTCTCGATGTGGTCACTGCAAGAAACTCCTTGCTGCCACTAGCAGTGCCATCAGCACCTATGGGTGGCTGCAATTGCTGTTGCACATGCACTTGGGTCATGCTCTGCAATGTCTTGTTGAGATCTTCACATCAATGGGTTGCCTTATGAGCAGCCAAACGTTGTATTTGGTGATCACAGTTGGGATCCGTCATGCTTTGCACGACATGGACGGGTAGGTTGGTCAATGCAAACATCAACTCACATGTCTTCAGAGAGCCCGTGATAGCCTCAAGGGCCTTGGGCTGTCTGTGTACCTTTACCCGCTATAGGATGTTATGGTTTGTGTACATAGTGTTCAATGATATGCACCCTGTCCACTGGCTAGTTGGCTAGCTGCACGGACAGATAAGGCATGCACTACTCTATGCATTATGTCCCCTTGGTCTGTTATGAGATAGGCCAGGAATGCACTGCCTGTAATGAGTATGTCCCCTGGAGATCATTACAGGACACACGTTTTTGGCCTAGTTGGAACAGGCATCGGAGCTCATGGGTCACAGGTTGAAACCCCGCGACGGCCGCAGTTTTCGTTGCGGCCCAAAGTGGGACAAGAAGCTTCTAGGAAGCTTACTAGAGCCTGCCTTGAGGATGAAACTTGGCGGTCTTAGGACGCGCCAAGTAGGAATGCAGGTTGAGGTTGGCTCCTGCGGAGCCACTACAAGCAGAAGCATTAGCAAAGCTCTGCAGGTACAAAAGCTTGTACCCTGTATGCATCTATTCACAATTCTTGCCTTTGAGACTCCTTACAGAGTAGCGAACCAAGGTTAGACACTAAAGATCTTCATGCGGACTTCGTGATGTTGCAACTGAACGAACCTAAAGTGTGGATCCCTTGTTTGAGGGTGATATGTTATCGTTGTTGCAATACCAAGAGCAGTTGGCGGCCTCCCATGTCGGGACCCGTTTTCTAGACTGTTGCTATCAGGCGCATCAAAAAAGGGTTATGGGCCCACACTTTTGGTTCTAAGGCAAGCTTCCAAGACCAACTCACGTGTGGTCTTGTAGGGCGCACAGGTACAATGGGGACACAAAGATCGGATGTCTCCGATCTGCTCCATCAGCACCATCAGCTTCTTCAGGTAGGGTGTGCACACGTAGCGGATTACGTGACAAGGAATAGTTCTGTCCATGTTGGACAAGACCCTCCAGTCCCAACGGGATAAAGCTCTACCCCTAAAGAAGGTGGTACGACCCCGAGGCCGTTTCTCATAACGGCACCAATGCCTTAGGCGATCATCGATAGGAGGGGTATGCAAGAGAACCAACTGCACTTTTGACAACGGTCATAGTCAGCAGCCTCATCAGCCTCATTAGAATCCACAAAGCAAAGTAGCAACAAAGCAGAGAAGACGAGCAACCACCAAAAAATGGCAGATCCAACTCAAGCCGGCCTCGAGGCGGGTATGTCCAAATTCATGGGGACAGGTTTTCCCTTGTGGAAAAGGCAGTTTGAGATTTTCATGAATGTGCGTAGCTGCCTCAACATCCTAAAAGGGACCGAGATAGCACCCGCGGATGTGACGTTGACTACGCATGCGGCTGACTTTGCAGCATGGACAACAAAGAACAACATGGATCTCGCCATACTTGTGATATCCATCAACGAGACTCAACACTCGCAAATCATAGGATGCATGTCGGTCGCCGACGTGCATCCTACAAAACATTCTCACCGGTACATCAATCGAACGCCCTAGGAAACTGACTCTTCATCTTCCAAAGGTTGATGTCCATGAGGGTGAGCAAAGGAGAATCAATACCCACATGTCTGTAGTCGTTTGACAACATGCTACAAGAGGTCCAGCAAATTGAATGAAAACTCGACTCCAACATTCTTACCATGATATCTCTCATGGCGCTGCTGGAAAACTAGGGGTCCATGATCACCGTTTTTGGCGGTTGGAAAGAAGGAGATCTGACGTATGAGGCTGTCGTCAAACACGTCCGCAACGAGTCCATGCGATGTAGTGGCGCTTAGGCAAACATTCAGCCTATGCCTCCCACTTCAGTGGACAAGGTGTAAACTCCAGCTCCGATCAAGGCAGTAGCAGAAGCAGTGGCGGTGGAGAGAAAGGTAATGGTGGTTGGAAGAGTGCCAAGATGCCTGGCAACTTCCACAACTGTGGCAAGGTTGGGTAGTGGACTAGGGACAGCTGTAGTCTCTGTTGAAATAGTATGCACCTTGTCCAGTACCAAAGGTAGACACTAAAGACCAACATGCGGGATTTGTGAGGTTGCAAACCAAACAAACCTAAGGTTAAAATAGTATGCACCTTGTCGTAGTCTCTGTTGAAATAGTATGCACCTTGTCCACTGCCTACTACCCAACCTTGCCACAGTTGTGGCAAGGTTGGGTAGACACTAAAGACCAACATGCGGGCTTCATGAGGTTGCAAACCAAACAAACCTAAAGTGTGGATCCCTCGTTCAAGGGTGATATGTTATCTTGGTTGCAATACCAAGAGTGGTTGGCGACTTCCCATGTCGGGACCCATTTTCTAGACCGTTGCTATCCGGCGCATTGACAAAGGGTTATGGGCCCACACTTTTGGTTCTAAGGCACGCTTCCAAGACCAACTAGCGCGTGGTCTTGCAGGGCGCACAGGTACAACAGGGACACGACCATCGGACGGCTCCATCTACTCCATCGGCTCCATCGGCTTCTTCAGGTAGGGTGCACGCACGTGGCGGACTAGAGGACGAGGAAGAGCTCTGTCCATGTTTGACAAGAGGACAAGGTGATCACGTTCAACGTGAACGGTGCGGAGAAGACAGTCAATCTTCAAAAGGTAGTGTACATGCCCTCCTTTGCAGCCAATATGCTGTCCGTGTCACAAATCACTGATAACAACATGACAGTGGTGTTCACCAACAAGGAAGCGGTAGCCCTAAAAAACGAGGACATCCAGATTTTGTACACCAAAGACGATCTCATGCTTCAAGTTCCAAGAGTCGACAGCCTCTACATGCTTCAAACCAAAGTCATCAAGGCGTCGGATGAGGGACTCACATGTGCCACCAAGACAGTGGCATCGGAGCCAAAGGATGCACCACCAGCGACCGCTGCGGCCGCCACATCAACCAAGGACACTGACGCTGAGCTGTGGCACCGGCGATTTGGCCATGTGGCCAATAGCATGCCGTAGAAGATGCAGGAGCAAGAGGTAGTCCGTGGAATGGAAGGATGCACTATGAAGCATGGCGGAGGGTGTGCATTGTGTGAACCATGCCTCCAAACGAAGGCAGAGAAGAAGCCGTTTGGGAGAGGAGATCAACGAGCGGAGCACGTCTTTGAACTGATACATAGCGACGTGTGTGGATCCTTCCGCACACCGTCTAACGGAGGAAGCAAGTACTTCCTGACCTTCATTGATGACCACAGTCGCAAGTTGTGGATCTACTTCCTCAAAACAAAGGAAGAGGTCAAGGAGAAGCTCCTCGAGTTCGTTGCCATGGTGGAGCGGCAAACGTTCAAGAAGGTGAAGATGCTCCAAAGTGACAACTGGGGTGAGTACAAGGCATGCAAGCCTTGGCTCAAACACCATGGCATCCGCCACGAGCAAACCACCTCTTACAACCCCCAAAGCAACGGCATTGCTGAGAGGATGAACCAAACCCTACTCGGCATGGTGCAAAGCATGCTCTTTGACGCCAAGCTCCCACCTCGCTTTTGGGCGGAAGCAACAACAATGGCCTGCTACCTCTTGAATCTCACACCAGAAACTGCCTTGCAGAGGCGTGGAAAGGAGCAGGACAAGCAGCTGAAGACCCCACAAGAAGCATGGTCTGGAAAGAAACCCAGCACATCTCATCTGAAGGTGTTTGGGGCAATTGCATGGGTGAAGATCCAGTCGGGTGAAGGTGGAGGTAAGCTGGACGCACGCTCCAGGAAGTGCGTCATGGTTGGGTACAACACATCACACAAAGCCTATCGGCTCTGGGACCAGGCAGCAGGCAAGCTCGTGAGGAGCCGCGACGTCGTGTTTGACGAACACACCCTTGAAAAGGGGGAGCTTCTGGACCCGAATCTCACTCACAAAGCGGGAGAGTGGATAGTGTTGCTTGAGTTTGGAGACCAAGCACCCAACAACTGGCTCGCTTTCCTTGCAAGTGGTGGGAATGGGAGAGTAGCTGCGGAGGATGACGCAACATCTGACAGGGACGCCGATACCGAGGCGTCCGGGTCCTCCGAGTCTGACTTGGATTCTAACGACTCTTCTGACGACAACGACGACAAACCACCACCTGTGGAAGCACCAGCGCCAAAGCAAGAACCCGCACCACTACCCCGGTGCAGTTTGCAACCAAAGAGATCACCTTTGTGGTATGAGGATGATTGGACCGGCTTCAGCTGGTCTTGCATGGCTCAGGGAGAGCCATCCACAGTGGCAGAGGCCATGAATGGCCCAGATGCGGCCAAGTGGAAGGAGGCAGTGGACAGCGGGCTCGCGTCCATTGCCGAGAATGACACGAGGGTTCTGGTGGATAGACCCGACAAGGCCCACGTGGTGGGATCCAAGTGGGTCCTCCGAGTGAATAAGAAGCAAGACGGCAGCATCGACAAGTTCAAGGCAAGGGTAGTGGCTAAAGGGGTTCTCTCAACGCCCGGGCTCCAAGTACGATGACACATTCGCACCCGTCGTGACCTTTGCCTCCATCCGCTCTCTCCTTGGCATTGTAGCCACAAAGGACCTGGAGATACACCAGATGGACGTCAGGACAGCTTTCTTTTATGGGAAGCTTGACAAGGAAGTGCCAATGGAGGTGTCCGAAGGGGTGGAAGCTCCCAAGGGCAAGGTGTGCAAGTTGGTGAAAGCGCTCTACGGGCTGAAACAGGCCCCAAGGATGTGGTACAAAGAGATGGATGGTCTCATGACCGGCCTCTCCTTTGCACATTGCCAGAATGACCCCAGCATGTACGTGCGCGATGATGGGAGAGGGCTAAAGCTGGTTGCGCTGTACGTGGATGATCTGATCATCTGCTCGTCTTCGGTCGAGATGCTGGATGAGCTGAAGTCTGACCTCAGCAAAAGGTTGAAGATGAAGGACATGGGTCCTCTCGAGTACTACCTTGGGATTGCCATCCACCGCAACCGAGTAGCAAGCACCATCAAACTCAACCAAACCAAAGACATCGGTGAGGTACTGAAGCGCTACCACATGGAAGACTGCAAACGTGTCAGCACCCCAATGACGACCGACACAAAGCTAAAGGCCTACATGTTGCCAAGCAATGATGCAGAACAAAGGGAGATGCAAGACATCCCCTACCAGTCCGCCGTGGGTAGCATCATGTATGCCATGGTAGGGACTCGTCCGGAAATGTGCTATGCTGTGGGACAAGTGAGCAGATTCGTGGCCAACCCTGGGCCACAACATTGGCAGGCAGTCAAGCGCATCTTGCGCTACCTGTGGAAGACACATCACATGGGCCTCTTCCTGAGAAGCCAAGAAGGAACGGACCCTCTTCTCCTAAAATGCTACACCAACGCTGACTGGGGAGGAAATCTTGACGACAGAAAATCCACCTCTGGATACGTGTGCATCTTGAATAGCGCCACCATCTCATGGGTCAGCAGGAAGCAGCATTGTGTTTCCCTATCCACGGCTGAAGCTGAGTACGTTGCTCTGTCTGAGGTGTGCAAGGAGACTCAATGGCTGCGCAGCCTGCTTGGCAAAATGACAGTTCCAGAGAAGGACGCCATAGTCGTACACGTGGGTAATGTGAGCACCATCTCGATGGCTGAAAACAAGATCATCTCCCGGCGAATGAAGCAAATCGACATACGTTAGCACTGCTCACGTGACCTGGTCATGAAGAACGTGGTGGAGTTACAGCACTGCGGAACGAAGAGCATGCTTGCTGACTGCATGACCAAGCCGCTTGAGAGCGACTTGCACTATGCAGGCATTCGTGGATTCGGCATGAGGAGTGCGGCAGAGGAAGGGTAAGCCCCAAGGCATTGATGGAGCCCATTAAGCGACAGATGGACAGAGGTGCAAGGGAGAGATTTGTTGAAATAGTATGCACCTTGTCCACTGCCTAGCAGGTTAGCTACACATACAGACAAGCCATGCATTGCTCTATGGAGTACGTCCCCTTGGTCTGTTCTGAGATGGGCCAGGAATGCACTGCCCATAACGTGTGGCTCATCATAGGAGCCATACCTTTTTGGCTTGGTTGAATAGGCACCGGAGTCTCAAATGAGAGGTCGCGGGTTCAAACCCCACGACGGCCGCAGTTTTCTTTGTGGCCCAAACAGGGACAGGAAGCTTCTAGGAAGCTTACTAGAGCCTGCCTTGAGGATGACACTTGGCGGTCTAAGGATGCGCCAAGTAGGACTGTAGGTTGAGGCTGGCTCTAGTGGAGCCACTAGAAGCAGAAGCTTTTAGCAAAGCTCTGCAAGTATGAATGCCTGTACCTTGCATGCATCCATTTATAGTTCTTGCCTTTGAGACTCCTCACAGAGTGTCCAAACAAAGGTAGACACTAAAGACCAACATGCGGACTTTGTGAGGTTGCAAAATAAACAAACCTAAAGTGTGGATCCCTCGTTCGAGGGTGATATGTTATCTTGGTTGCAAATCCAAGAGCGGTTGGCGGCTTCCCATGTCGGGACACGTTTTCTAGACCATTGCTATCCGGCGCATTGATAGTCTCAGGAAAGAAGGTGGGAAGGAGCTCACCAACATGATTGCTGAAAGGTTTCCCATAAAGGGGGCAACGCTCCTTGGGCCCAGGGCATTCACCCTTGACTCAGGCACCAACACCACTCCTGAAAAGAGAAGGGTGGATTTGTCTCCATGGACGAATCTGACATGCGCATCATGTGTGCAAACAGCAGCGTCGTCCAAGCCATGGACAAAGGGGACAAGATGATCACGTTCAATGTGAACGATGCTGAGAATGAGATCAATCTACAAGAGGTGGTGTACATGCCCTCCTTTGCATCAAACCTGTTGTTGTTCTCACAAATCACCAACAACAACATGGCCGTGGTGTTCACCAACAAGGAAGCCGTGGCCCTAAAAAACAAGGACATCCAGATTTTGTACACCAAAGACGACCTCATGCTTCAAGTTCCAAGATTCGAAGGCCTCTACATGCTTCAAATCAAAGTCACCAAGGCGTTGGGTGAGGGACTAGCATGTGCCACCAAGACAGTGGCACCAGAAACCAAAGGATGCACCTGCGACGACCGGTGCATCCGCCACATCAACCAAGAACGTTGACGCTAAGCTGTGGCATCGGCAATTTGGCCACGTGGCCAATAGCACATTGGAGCACATGCACGAGCAAGTGGTGGTCTGCGGAATGGAAGGGTGCACGATGAAGCATAGAGAAGGCTATACATTGTGTCAACCATGCCTCCAAGCAGGGGCAAAGAAGAAGTTGTTTGGGAAAGGAGGTCAACGAGCGGAGAATATCTTGGACGAGATCCACAGTGACGTGTGTAGACCCTTCCACACAATGTCTAACGGAGGAAGCAAGTACTTCCTAGCCTTCATCGACAACCAAAACTGCAAGTTGTGGATCTACTTCCTCAAAACAAAGGGAGAGGTCGAGGAGAAGCTCATTGAGTTCCTCGCCATGGTAGAGTGGCGAACTTCCAAGAAGGTGAAGATGCTCCGAAGTGACAATGGGAGTGAATACAAGGCATGCACGCCTTGGCTCAAGCATCATGGCATCCATCACGAGCAAACCACCCCTCACAATATCCAAAGCAACGGCGTGGCTGAGAGGATGAACCAGATCCTACTCGGCATGGTGCAAAGCATGCTCTTTGAAGCCAAGTTCCCACCTCGCTTTTGGACTGAAGCTGCAACAACGGTCTGCTACCTCTCAAACCTCACACCAGAAACCACCTTGTAGAAGCGTGGAAAGGAGTAGGACAAGGAGCTGAAGACCCCACAAGAAGCATAGTCAAGAAAGCAAGCAACATTGGAGAGGTGTCGCCTCTTGAGGCATATGATCTTGCTCTCACAGACACTGAGGCCACTAAAAAATTCTATTTTCCAATGCCGCTGTACATGGTACAACCACGCTATAGAATTGCTAGCTTTTCTAGGCCGCCACGGTCTGCACATCCACGTGGTAGAAAAAAACTGTTTTCTAGGCCGCCACGGTCAGCACAAACACGTAGTTTAGAGCTAACTTCCTCAGCTGTGACTCACAGTAGAAGGCAGTCTATTCAGCCTAGGAAAAGAGAAATAAATACAAGGATTAAGTGCAAGACAAGAATATAGAGCGCCGCTGAGAGGGAGAGAGAGAGAGAGAGAGAGAGAGAGAGAGAGAGAGAGAGAGAGAGAGAGAGAGAGAGAGAGAGAGAGAGAGAGAGAGAGAGAGAGAGAGAGAGAGAGAGAGGGAGAGAGAGAGAGAGAGAGAGAGAGAGAGAAAGAGAGAGAGAGAGAGAGAGAGAGAGAGAGAGGGAGAGAGAGAGAGAGAGAGAGAGAGAGAGAGA
>SZWC01000694.1:229469-278635 GCA_023375785.1 Penium margaritaceum | reverse complement strand
GGAGAGAGAGAGAGAGGGAGAGAGAGAGAGAGAGAGAGAGAGAGAGATGGTAGGAGAAAGCCCGAGTCTAGTGTTCACAACCTCTCACACCTCCCCTAAACCCCTCTTGTCTTCTTGTGTATGTCCTGGCTTTCCGTAGCCTCTTTTTGCACTCTCTTGATGCGCCTTGCGCCTCTTTGGAGACGCCTCCCTTGTGCTCCACGGTGATGGAGAGATCTTGAATATTTCCAAAGGTTTCACCTTCTTTTTTTTTCTTTTTATCTTAGGCCATGAGATCCCTGGTCTTAGCGGGGAGCACTGCCCTAATTTGTGGTGTTAAGGAGGGAAAATGGAAACTTGAAATTGGAGAAAATTTTGGTTTTGGGGATGGATACTCTCCACATGGTCCAAGAAAAATCCACCTCGTCCCCTGGAGTGGAGAAGATACTGAGAGGATTTGGGGGGATGATGTACAGCTCCTCAAGAGCTTCCTAATTCCTTTTGGTGCTTGGAACTGATTAGTATGAACGACATACCGCCCTGTGTCGTTTCTGCCACTACTGCAGCTGATCGCGGTGTTTATATGTAACAAAGCCACTGGAACTATCTCACAGTTAGTTGCCAGGGTCGTATGACTCTAAAAATCACTGTAACGTGTTGTGTCATCAGCTCTCATACTGAAGTCATTGTCAGATTTTGCAGAATGATTTCCAGGGCCCGCTCAATGGGTTTTCCTCTCCGCATCACTCTTGGGGGCAATCATCATCAACAACCCATGCAGGGAGACTTGAAATTTTCAAGTCTCTCGAAGCCCATTTCGGTTTTCTACCTCGTCCGCCTTGTTCTTGGTTCCAGACAAGGGGGTTATACCCCAAACTCATGAGTGCGCATGATTCTTCCGTCTTCAAGACTCAAATTTCATCATAATCAAACTGTGAGTTTTATCTTAGACGAGTTGACATGGAATCTTTGCGTCAGATTCATACTGATGATTTCGTGCCAACAAATGTCTCTCGCGCCTTACTCCCTCACTCTTTCTCTATCCCTTGCCTCTCTCACTAGAGGAGGCAAGGAGGAGAGAACGAGGGCGAAGGCTTGAGACCACAGGCCTCGACCCTCAAGACCTCGCTACCTCCTGACTGCCAATCGAGCCGCTAGCTTGATCGACAGCTGGTGGCTCGCCGTCGGGTGGCCGGCTGGTCGCTTGAATGGCCACTGGCGATCCAGCCGGCTGGCCGGCGGCCGGCCGGTAGCCAGCGGATGGCTGGCCACTGGCCAGCCCTTGAAATAGCAAGGGATGTCTACAAGCCACCCCCTCGCTCTTGCAAGGTGGGAGGGCCGAACCAGCCTTCTTGCTGCAACCTCCTCTTTGCTTCTTTTTGTGCCTCTTCCGCCTCATTGACAGCGTCTTCATTGAGCCCATGATGATGGGGAGACCTTAAACAACTCTTCCCACTGGTGCCTCCATTGCTCTTGGTGTCCTCTCATTCCTTAGGGAACCTTTGTTATAGGGAGATTCAGTGCACCAAATCTAGGGCCAACGAGGAAGGAAATGAGATGAAAAAGAGGAGAATAGAGGGTGTTTTGTTGGTGGGTACTCACCACCCCATTCTACAAAAAATCATGGAGCCTCCTTGGAGAGAGGAGAAGCTACAAAATGTTGGAAAAAGTATAAAAGATATTGGGAATTTCTTTTCAATACAATTTACACTACTTAAATGGTATGTTTTTAAGAATGTACTACCCTTTGACATTGCTACTATTGTTGTAGCTGCCAACAGTGTTTCCGTTATAGTATAGCCACCAAAACCAACACAGGCTTAGTTGCAAGGGTCATTCCTGCTCTCAAAACCACTGTAACAACTGTGACTCTAGCTCTTGCACAAAATTTGTTGTTGGAATTTGAAAAATGGCACCCAGAGCTAGCTAGAGGGATTTTCCCTTCCGCGTAACTCTGGGAACAATTGTTATCAATGATAGGTGTAGGGAGACTCCAATGGTTTGAGTATCTGGAGGCCTATTTTGGTTTTTATCTTGCCTTATCATTTTGGGCGCCAAACAAGGGGGAAAACATCCCAAACTCTTCAAGTGTTTTATGTGTACTAATCTCCAAGTCCACACTAACAACATTTGTTTTTGGTGCGCTTGAGCAAAATCATTGCATGTGAGGCACACTGGAAGATCTAGCGCCAGCAATTTTCCTCTCGCTTGTGCACTCCCTTGCTCACACTATCCCATCTCGTTCACCTTGTGGGGTGAGAAGTGGAGGGGGAGGACGCGGGCTCAAAGCCACCAGCCTCCACCCTCGAGGCCTTGCGGCCTCCTGGCCACTGATCAAGTCGCCAGATCGATCACCTGTCAGCATGTGGCCGGTCGGTGGTTAGCTGGTCACCTGACTAGCCGCTGGCCGTCCAGCAGGTCATCTTCCAGCTGGTCGGTGTCTAGCAAGAGGCTGGCCACCGGCTAGCCCTTGCTTTGGCAAGGGGTAGCCGCCAATCAGCCCCTTGCTATTGCAAGGTGGGAGGGCCAAACCCTCACTCCCGGTTCGGGTGACGGTTTTGTGCTCTTGATTTTTCAATGCAGGGTGACGCAACAAATTGGAAGGTGCAGATTTTGCAAGAAGTGGTAAAACTAGACAGCCTTACACATGTATGTGGCAAGTGAAACATATCTAGCTCCGCCTGAGCTCCTAGCACCACATCCTTGCTTGCCATTTTTCCAGGAGATAGTCATGCCTATGGTTGAGGTGATGTAGCCTATACGACAACGGGCATCTCAATCATGAGCCCTGTCACTGTCAGTACAGCCATCAACAATGATCGATGGCTGTTATTTGAAGTACACACCTGTGCGTAAAGTGGATAGTGTGTATCCCACTACATGTGTTGGAGCCTCAAGGTGGCACCCTCTGGGGCACTGAGATGCAAAGCTGACATGAAAGGCTACGTCTGTGCAAGTGGTGGTGGCTAGATACATTAGTGAGCAAATGAAATTCAGGTATTCAGCTTCATCCATTGTCTCTTCAGTTTGGAGACATCCAATGAATTGAACTGTGTGTGACCTGCTAGATTCATGGGCGTAGAGGCTGAGGGGATTACAACGAGTAGGGATGCAAAGAGCTATCCTAGGCTGTGAACATATGGATCTTGGTAAACTTTCAGCACCCATTTTCAGCAAACACGCTCATGCTTCTATCAAGAAAGACTCGATTTGGGCCAAGGTCCTTCCTTCTTTATGCTGACTGCATAGACTGTTGACCAACTGAATAGCACTTGTACTGGGGGATGCAAGGAGAAGATCATCCACATACACAAAAATGGCAATGTGTGGGGTAGAGGGCACACTGAGAAATAAGCCAGGGTTGATTGTGCTTATGCAAAAGCTTCTCTTCTCAAGAGTGGATGTAACATTCTGGTTCCAACAACGCGGTGACTTCTTGAGGCCATACAAAGCCTTGCGCAACCGTCATACCTTGTGTGTGCCATTAGTGAACTCAAGAGGCTGAATCATGTAGATCTCTTCATCAATCCTACCGGGAAGGAAGGCATTTTTCACATCTGTTTTCTCCAGTTTCCAGTCGTGTCGAGCAACAAGACTTCAGAGTGCTTGAGCAGTAGTGTAACGTCCCACTGGAGAAAAAGTCTCATCAATGTTGACTCCAGGGATTTGTGAGAATCACCTAGTTTTGAGGCAAGCTTTGTATCATTTGACTGTGCTGTCCAGGTTCAACTTCTTGCAGTAGACCTAATTGGATAAGATAACCTATCTGCCAGGTGGAGGATCTACCAGGTCATATGCGCCGTGTCCAGTCAAAGCATTGACTTCATCTTTTGTAGTTGTTTCCCAAAAAGTGAAGTCAGTAGCCTTGCAAGCCTTGTGAATGGACATGGGCTCTAGAGGTAGTGGGAAAAGGCTAGCAACAGCAAAGCAGTGGATCATGTACAATGAGAAAGACATGCCAAGGACATGGTAAAGCTCTTTCTCAACAGGGGAGTGCCCAAGAGAAGTGCTGGGATGAACAGAAGTGGAAGAGTCAGCAGATGCGACAAGACCAAGAGCACGAAGTCGGGGCTCACCAGACAATGTGGTATGATCTCGAGCAGTGGGACCATGAGAGGAGGAACTTTGAGAAGGAACTGAAGATGTGCAACTCTGGGCAGGAAGGGCAAGCAGGCGTCCACATGCCACACATGAGGAGATACATGGGGTGTAGAGGAGGCTGCCCGCAAGACTTGAGAGGGCAGCGTTAGAGAAGAAGGTGAGGGAGAAAAAGTGGTGGAGAAAAGGGAGACGATGCAAAAAGTGCTTGAGAGGAGGAAGAAGCTGCAGGTAGTGCATGAGACAAAATGGAGGCCACAGGCAGCGGTGGAGAGAACAAAGAAGTAGTGGGAGATGATTATAAGCCCAAGACAGTGAGAGAGTGGCTTGGAGGAAGACCGGCCAAATGGATCTGACCCAAGGGTACAACAAAGACAGATTGCGGACAACTTCCCCTGAGCCAAGAGATCGAGACAAGAGAGGAAGGATAAGAAAGGCGAGACAATTCACGTTCGAACACATCCTCAAGAAAGAGGATGTTGCACAGTTCTCTATTACGTGGAGGCGAGTTGGATGCTACCCACTTGACCACATTCTAGCAGCTACAGGTGTGTGGAGCCTCCATCCACAAGTGCTCTGGTGCTAGCTGGGTCCACATCAGGGATCTGCACAAGCATGGATACAACCGAGTGGTCACTATAAGCTGTACAAACAGACGGGGATGGCTCACATTGCAACACTCCTCCATGACCCGATGGTAAAGATGGCCATACATGTGTAGAAATGACACAAGTGTTCAATGAGATGTTCAATACTCAATACGCACACACCCCACTCTCAGCCTCTCTTGGACAAAGGGAGAATCCCGACAAAGTGGATGGCCACCATGAAATTTTTGTGCGCCAATGCCTTGGTCATGAAGTCAGCCCATTGTGTTTCCGTGTTGACCTGGATGACGGAGATAATCTATTGCTCCACAAGATGATGCACAGAGTGATTTGCAACTATAATGTCCTTTGTGCTCTCGACAATGGCAAGAGCACTTTGGTATCTACAACGTACGTCAACGCAAGGCACAAACTAACGCAACTCACAAAATAGGCATTGTAACCATACAAAATTAGTAGCCCCAACCCTCAGTGCAACATAATCGGCCTCTGATGAGCTACATGCTATGGAATCATGCTTGTTGCTAGCTCAGGACGTAGCGGTACCACCCAGTAGCAACATGTAGCCTTTCTGGCTGCGCCAACCAGGACTCCAGGCCAAGTCATTATCTGTGTAGCAATTGACTATAAGCGAACAGTGCCATCGAAAGTAGAGTGCAAGGTATATCATGGAAACCATGTAGCACGCCACCTGTGCAGTTGTGTGAAAGGCTCCTACCAAAGGACACTACAAGAACTATGGGAGGAGGTTTATGAAGAAGGCAACTTCAAGTCGTGTGGTCATGACCAAGTACATTAGGGAGCCAAAGAGGCATAAGTACAAGGTCAAGTCCATTGTCTCTCCCAGCTATGTTAGATCATTCAACTTCAGGGTATCTTTCTCGTCAGGTGTGATGGGGGTGGAGGATGTGGGAACTGTACAAAGGAAGTCTGGAAACTGCTCTCCCAAAGCATGGGCATAGCATGGTTGTTGTAGCAAGATTATCTGCCACTAGCGATCATGCATGACATCCTTTTCAATGGAAAACAGCTGCAAGACCAAGGTCCTGCATTCTGTAGATGTCCTTATGGACTGCCTTAGCCTCCTTTGCGGCCTCCATCCAAGGAGATTCAGTTAGGAGATCATCCACATAGACCGGGATGGTTGTGAAGCTCTAAGCTGTCCATTTGAGAAAGAGAGACTGGTTGGTATCACTCCGCACATAGCAGGCATGTGTCAGTGTGTTTGCAATCTCTTAGTTCTAGTAATAGGGTGACTGCTTTAGACCATATAAAGCATTTCACAAGCACCAAATCTTGTCATCGACCTCAAAGCCAGTAGTTGGGTCATGTAGATCTCCTCATCTAGAATTCCATAAAGGAACGCATAGTTCACATGCATCTGATGCAGCTCCCAGTCATGGTGAGCAACAACCATAAACAGAGCACAAGCGGTGGTCATGTAGCCAACTGGTGCGAAGGTGTTACTGAATGCTAAATCTCAACCTATGAGAACCCCTTGGGCATCAAGCCTCACCTTCTTGCAAAAGACTCAATTGGCATGTACAGCTTTCACTCAGGCGAGAGGTCGACAAGATCATAGACACCGTACTCACCGATGCATCTAAGCTCATCCTCAAAAGCAACACACCATAACTCTGCAACCTGAGGCAAGATTGCCTCCTTCAACATACCTAGATTAGGCTCCATTGAGAGAGAGCTCTGAGTGGCTAAGAAATATGCCTTTGGACTCGACCTCACTATGACAAGGTCTGCTGTTACATCGCAAGAGACTGAGAGCTCTCGGGAGATCTACTCATGACTGATAGGGTATGGTGGGTGCACCTTTGTGTAGTTCTATGACACACTCAAGCTAAGGGCCTTCCTGCCAAGCTCGCCAATATGAACAATATGACTGGATCATCTGGGTGCCGAGTTGGATGTCCATTGAGTCTTGGAGGGCAGTGGTCAAAGAAGACCATCGGGCTCACGGGTGAAGCCCGAACCTGAGGTTCTCATCTCGGGCTATGTACCAAGCGGCTGGTCCACAACCGCAGGGGCTGCAAGCTGGTAGGGAAATAGAGAAGACATAGAAAAGCCATGGATAGGTGTAGGCTCACTCGTGGGGGGGAAGCAAGTGTAGGCCAATGACCAAGTGTGAATTAGGGTACTACGAATGGAATGAGACCATAAGTGCCAGAGCAAACTGGCATAGGCACAGGTGTGCCTTCTGTCACCGGCACTGGCATGGGTGCAAATGTTCCAGAGGGGACTGAAATTGGCATGGGAGCAGGTGTGCCAGAGGGGATTGACACTGGCACGGGAGCAAGTGTGCAAGAGGGGACTGAAACTGGCATGGGAGCAGGTATGCTAGAGGGAACTGACATTGGCATGAGAGCGGGAGTGCTAGAGGGGACCGTAACTGGCACGAGAGTAGATGTGCTTGAGGGGACTAACACTAGCACAAGAGGAGGTGTGCTAGAGGGTACTAACAAGGCCATTAGACCGATAGCAAAGGTGGTAAAATTGTCATCAGCTGGACACTGGATCTTAAGTGAGGAGGCCCAAAAGGGCCCATCCATATGTCTAAGACTCCCCAATGTGTCGGGAAACGACACTGGTGGGAATGTGGTCAGTGACCAGCGACATAATGCTAGACATGCCATGATATGTGAGAGCCTGAAATAAGAGAGTGCTTCAAGACTAGAGGATGCCTTGGCAAGAGGAGTCCCAAAAATTCCAGGCCTTTGACTGCGAGGAAGGAAGGCACACATGTAACCCTGAGGTAATACCTTGGATCCCTGATGGTCCTCAGTGTACCAACCCCAGGCTAGAACCCCCAGACATGAGCAAACCAGAGGTCAGTGCAATGGCCAAACCACAACTTGTATGTCTTGAGATAGAGGACCGTGTGGCAGGAAGTTCTTGATCCATGTCATGTATGAGAACCCCTCAAAGGCAAAGGACTCTAGAAGAACGCACTGAGACCACATAGCATAGACCACATCTTCCATGGTGCGGTTTGAGCACTCAGACACACCGTTCTACTATGGGGTAGCAAGGGTAGAGAGCTGGTAAAAAATGCCATGCTCAGTAAAGAAGGTTTCCATCTTGCCTAGGAACTTACCACCATGATCTGAGTGGAAAGTGTGAAGGGTGTGACGAGACTCGCGCTCAGCTATCACCAGCCACAGGCGGATCAGTAGGACGGCATCACTCTTGTGGTGGAGGCTGTAGACCCATCTGATCCAGGTGAAGTAATCAGCAAGTGTGAGAACATATCAACCCCAATCTGAGAAACACTTGGCAGGGAGGGGGCTGAGAATTTTGAGTGGACCGATTCAAGCGGACGTAGTGCCCGGAAGGTGGAGTCAGGGTAATGCATTTTCACCTAAGCAGAGAAGAGTAAGCAGGTCTCGGGCAGCTTCTCAAAGGAAGACACGTCAATACCAAGTGCTGGCTGAGTCCAAAGGAGCTTGGAAACAGTGTCTGAGCTCACATGGCAAAGGCGGCTGTGCAGCAAATGCTAATGCTTAGGGGAGAGAACACTTGTGACAAACACACGAGCAGATGTGGAGGAAGGAGAGGAGTTAGAGAGAGTGCAATGAGGTACACAATACAGGTCATTAACAACCGAGGCACAAAGAACAACGATACGAGTGTGAAGGGCAATCATTGTGGCAGAGTTAGGCGAGTACTCAACTGAGAGACCCATCTTGGTGCAACCATGAACAGAGAGCAAGCTGAGCTGAAGAGCGGGGACAAAGACAATACAAACAATGTACAAGGGGCCAGAAAGACCATCACAACACACCACCCCGATGACTTAGAAAGGTAATGACGAACCAGACCTTGTGAGAACAGACTGAACTCACCCAACTGGACCGAGGATCACAAAGTCCATACAACAACGGATCATGTGTTGGGTGGATTCAGAGTAATGATCCAAGTAACACTCGCCTCACGACCTGTCATTGATGAAAAATGACAGGCCAAAAACACTTTGCATCTATTGGACTCCAGTAAAGGACTCAGAGTAGCAACAAATAGCAGAAACATGTGAATCCTCATGCCAGTCAGTATTGTTAGGTCCATCCTCATTGCAAGCAGACTCAGCTCCCCCACAAGCATCATCACAAGGTAAAAACATAGAAGGAAAATCTTTCTATGGACCACCCGGCTGTGACAACACACTTGCACCACCATGAGTACAAAGTGCCAGCAGATGGTGAAGCTATGCGATCGTTTAATCTCCAAGGTCCTGATCACTACTTCCGTCTGGAGAAACGACGCCGTCTTGTGCTATCGTGGTCGCGACACAACTCGCCTATGTGTCACTAGAGGAAATCTGATGCATGTGTGCTGGCTGGCACTCTGTATAGCTGTGGGTACTTGCACTATTATAGCAATAGGCTGAGCATCCACTACCATTACTTACCGGCTGCTGCTCCTGCTACTGACGCTGTGTGACCGTATCTTCCCCAGTGCGGCCGTTGCAATGTCCTGAGTCTGGCCACTCAGAGTAGAGGAGGATGAGGAGGAAGCGGTGGAGGTGGGGCTGGCGTACTGGGATAGAGGCATAGGAAGGGTCACAATCACTACTGCAACAAGTGGACTATGCTGATGGCATGGCGGCAAAACCTCATGAGCTGATGTCGCCTAGAGAAAGTAATGATGAGCCACCGGGAGTAAATCTAGGGACTCAAACAACTTAGAGAGGACCACACGGTTAAAGCCTGTAAAGAGTTTCACGTGGATCAAGTGCGCCCCACCCCATCATCATGGTGCTGAGAGCCCACAGCTACGCCTCGCCACCGTACAGTAGACTGTGCATTTATCTTGTTGCTTTCTGGGTGTGGTGAGCATTGCAGGTCTAGTACTGTAAGTGGTAGTCCGGTCAAATGCCTGCAGAGTCGACCAACGCCTGAAATAGGGTCCCTTAGCAATCGAAGCCCTCGTCGCTATCATAGCAAGATGGAGGTGTCTGAAAGTCCTTCAGTCGCCACTCTGTAGGGAGGACAACATGAGGCTAGGGAGAAGATGGACCAGGTGCATGGAGACCATCGGTGAGAGAAATTCCATGAAAATTGAATCATGGTGAATGACGTGGCTGATCCTAATGACAAGAACGTGGCTGGGTAAGAGGCTGTGCTCCCAGATGCAACTCACGAATGTGCTCTTCAAGGATACAAATCTTGTTCTCATGCGTGTCATCCTCTGTCTCCTTCTCATCCTAGGTGTCAACCTATAATGGAGGATGCTGAGGTGTTGTGTAGGGCATGGAATGCTGAACAGATGGTGTAGCTCCAGTGGGTCCTCCTAGTGTCTGCTGCGAGGCCCCTGGATGCCCCTTTAGGAACTCCACGATACCCTGTAGCATGTTTGAATGATGTTGCTACTGGTGTCGCATCTCATCCTACATAAAAGAAAAGCTCGTCAATCACGAATGTCTGCGACCGTGGACTCATGACACTTAAGGAGGAGGAAGAGGAGGAGTTTGCGAACCCCTTGCATTTGTCGTGACCCGGAGCCATAGGTGTGGATTAATGTAGGTCAGAACCTTAAAATGGTCCACACACAAAAAAACCGACAGTGCTTAAGGATATGAATTGTTTGCAAAAAGTGATGCCCCTGCCAAAAAGATGGCTAAGTGTCATCATCATAATTCTGACATCATCATTGTGGGTGATGATGCCATCACCCACAATGAGATGATTTCAGCATGAAGGTTGTCCAAATCAAGCCGAATTTGGAGCGATGATGCGGAAGAGGATGTCCAATATCAAGGTGGACGTTTTGTGCAAGGAAACGTTAAAAGGCAAAATACATCATGTTTTTTTTTTTTTTTTTCACAGCCAAAGATTTAGAAAAACTCTAGATCTGAGAGCCTGTTTTTGTTTCTTTTATCCTACAAGTCACAAAATGAGGCACAAGTGTATGCGATGGACAGGTTATGACCAGGGATTTCTAATGGGCCCTTACATGGCCCAAATGGTAGTCGTTTGGGGTCATCATGCTGTCACACATACGGGGAGGGATTGGTAGGTGCGATCTGAATGAAGCTTCCGAGAAGCTTCAAGAACCGCTTAGGGACATCACGTGTCCTAACTGTTACTGGAAAGGGTTGGAACATACTTTGCTTCGTTCATGGTGGTGGCATGGTGATGCAGTTGTAGCTTTTCTTCACAAGGACATCTCCGCTGCTGCAATCTGTTGTGGCGGGTCCCCGTGAGTTGGTGGGTCCTCCTAGGACCGTGGCTATAGCAATGAATCTCACAGCTGCTGCCACTGCCATGTCTCTGCTATGCAGGTCAGCAAGGGATGCCTTGCTACTCTGATACCATGGCAAAACCGTTCAATCAGCTAGTGAACTAGCAAGCGAGCAGGTGTAAGAAACAGCAATGGTTAGGCTAGGGAGACACGCAGATTCTCATAATCTCCGATAGATCATAAATCTAGAGAGAAGTGTCAAATGACAAGAACACATCATAAACACCTACCATGGAACACGGCGGGTAACGCACATGGTATTGTCAGTTTGTCCCAAAACCGGCTCAAAAGCACTATTTTGGCTGTAAATCTGCACGCAGACATCCAAACACAACACCGTCCAAACCTAGAGATGCATGATATTGAGCCATAAATTAATTCTAGCCACATGCACAAATCCGGCATTAATGGGTGGACGCACTATGCAAAACATGCAAATCAGGCTCAAGAGCCAGTCCACCAAGAAAATTTTAGCTGCTGTTAAAAAATGTAGAACACTCCAAGAAGCCCCTGGGACTCCATGGCAGCTGTCTGGAAACTGCTGGTGTTTGGAGCCACCACTTGCCAGTGCTCCGGTGTCAACTGAGTCTACTTCAGGGATCTGCACGAGCAAGGACACAACTGAGTGGTCACATTAAACTGTACAAACAGGCAGGATTGGCTGACATCACAACAGCACAACATGGGTAGAATGTCTTCAGTGTGAACGTGGCATAGGCAGCAATGCATGAGTTGCATGTATTTAGGGAAAAGAAAGGGTGACATATGGACAATAGTAGAGGTAGTGGAAGATGAGGGAAGGGAGAGAGGGATGCAAAAGAGGCGATCACAAAGAATCTCATAAAGCACAAATCTGCCAAAGGAACAGATGGAAACAATACCAATGCCATGGCCAGACGCAAATTTACAACCCTGGTCATCTACGGTGGTCACAGGCAGCAAGTGCACCTCTAAGTCACCGCACGGGAAAGAAGAGATCACCGCAAGGGCTGGTGAAGCGAACAACACCAACACCTTGAATAGAGAGGAGCCAACCAGACTCAGTAGAAACAAATTGCATAAAGCCAACACGACTGAAGGAGACAAAGGAGAACATATAGGAAATCATGTAATAGGTTGCCCCTGAATCAATGATCCTGAGGCCACCAGAGACGCGAACAGAGGCCAGAACAAGGCAGATAGCGACTCTGCCAGAGATGTGGAAACACCAAGACGGTGGGTTAGGGTACGTGACTGCCAATCCTCATTCCATGGACAGCCATCAGGGAAACACCCTTCAACTCCTCCAGATGACGTGCCATGAAGGGCTCCATTTGAATCATAAACAAGGGAGCAAGACAAGTCCATTACACCCTCACCTTGTTGATCAATAAGTTGACGAAGTTTGGTGAGGCGCCTCTTCAAAAGCACGCTCCTCATCACAGCAAGTGTCAAGTGGATTTTTGCTGGGATGAGACTTAGTGAGGTGGATGCTGGCACGGGACCAGGCCGGGTGGGGTGTGGTGAGAAGAAGGTGGCCCGTAGTAGGAGGACCTCATGAAGGTGGTCCAGGAGGCTGCTGCGGGGAGCTGTGGTCCATGTAGGACACAGTTGCATAGGAAGAGAAGGAAGAGGAAGGTGAGGCCACGGTGGTGTTGGCGACAATAGTGGAAGAGGTAATGACCCCTGTGCAAATCCACTGGGCCCGCATGGCGGAGACAAGGCGGATGTCATCACAAGGTGCGATGCACTTGAGAGTAGAATTCCCCAAGGCTCCACAGTCCCTGCATGTTGCTGAAGGTGGGGTTTGGGCATTGTCAGCACTCTGCCCCTCATGTCCTTGCCCCCCTGCCCCATCAACAACCGTGGCTACCACCACAATGACCAGCACCTGGGGTGGAGAGTGAGGTGGTGGTGGATGTGGTGAATGTGGCCAAGGCAGAGGAGGATTTGGTGCCAGTAAAGGATCAAGATGTGGTCATTGCAACAACAACGGTTCAATGGAGATGTCTATTCTGCAGGCTGTTCCACCAGTCTGAGATGTACGGCTGCGAACTCATGAAGTACACCAACTTTAGGAGGTTAGTTGAATGAAACCAGCCCAGGCACAAGGCGTTCAAGCTTGGCTTGGGGAACATGCAGGTAGAAGTGAGAAAATTCAGGATTCAGACCAGTCATGATAGAGGGACAGGAAGAGAGCTGACCAGGTGCGTCTTTGTCTAGGTCGCACAGGAGACATAAACTGCGTGCCCAGCATGCATGAGCAGATTGATCAAACCTCATGCACAGTTGGTTGAGAGCACTTTGAGCACCATGACTGGCAATGGTCTTGCGGCAGTGAATGAGAGCACAGGGGACAATGGGATCAGCAAGAGTGCACCGTGAAGTGTCAGTATTGCACACGCTGATGTCATCAAAGAGATCGTCATGACCAGCAAGGATGAGTGCACGTAAAGCACAGGCTGCCTCAGTGGGAGTGGGAGAGAAAGGAGGTGAGATAGAGGGATAAGCCAGGAAGTAATACTCCCACAAGAGCTAACCTTGTGACTAGGAACTGAAACACATATCCCACAAGGAGAAAGACAGTTTGGAGGTGAAATGAGGTGGAGTCGTTTCAAAGTCCTTTTGCTGGTGGCACTGAGGGATGAGGCAGGGCAGGGTTGGGAGAGATCTTTGCAAGAGGAGGTGCTTCAGGGTCTCTTGCAGGGCCCGCTGCATCATGCGATCCAGAGCTAGAATCAGAACCCAGAGTACTCCTAGCACACACAGCATCCAATTGGGAAGCAACATCAGCAACACAGGAGATCATAGAGTGAATATGCTCGATAACTATGTCAGCCATAGCTGTGGCTATCTCTTTCTTAATGTCCTTGTCCCACTGAAGCTCCTGTTGAAGCCAATGGTGATCAGCCTCAGCCTCTTAGAGAGCGGACTGTAAGGCTGCCATGGTATCTATAGAAACAGGCGTGATGAGAAATGGTTGTTTTGACTGAGGATAAATGCAAATGAGGAGGGAAGCAAGAGGAAATGGATAAATGAAGTTCTAGCCACTTCAGAATCATGGGGAAACGACTGCTTACTGTGGATGAGGTAACCACTGAGGTCTACGCTGCAACAGCCACCATCGGACACAGAAGTACTGTCACTCTTGCACTAGCAACGGCTATAAATGCAGATGCAACCAGTATGCCTGTGGCTGCATGGTGCGTCAGTATCCAGGAATCTCCATTGGGGGTAAGGACCATAGCAGTGGTGGATTCACAAATGGAGCCGACTGCACCATTCATGGTTAATCGCCCTTTAAAAAATACAATGTTTCAACTGCGTACATTCAAAGTGTGCACACAAGGAAGGTTCATAGAACCTTCATTGAAATAGCAACACGGTTTCCCTTTTTTAACACTCTTGTTAGCAATCACTACGTCACATGAATTCAAAGGGAAAAGTACATTCTTAGATTTGTGTATAGCAATAATTCATTGAAACCATGTTAATAAATCATTTTTGTTTCTCAGGTAAATTCTTGTAAGGATATACATTTGTTCTTAAACACACATATGGTGACATTGTATCTTTGTTATCATGCTAACTATGTCTCCTAAGTTCCTACATCGTGATAGATATTCACAGAGTAAGAAAATCCCAAATGAGATTTTGTCTGGAAACACCGAAAAACCATTCCTATTGCTCCCTTGACAGCTTGCCTGCCTCTCCTTTGGGAGGAGGGGAGGGGCATTTCTTCCTGTTCTGGTCCCATTTCCTTCACCATAAGACCTCCAATGACTATGATTTCATTTGTTTACTTGGAAAAAAAAAAACCCAACAATTACCCATTCCAAGTTATGGATTCAGAAGTAATAATTTTTGCAGCATCGCAAGCTGTTGATGTAGTTGTGTTGACTGTTTTAAACTGTCCTTTTGTCTTATTTCTGCAAAAACAGTATTGCATCATTGCTCATTGTTTACCACCTATGTCAACCCTCTGTAGATATATTCGTGCGTATATGCCCTCGTGTGTGCAGTGCATGAGGACTCGGCAGTCGGTGGTGATCCACGTTGATCACAGAGGCACGCGCGAAAAGAGGGCGGTACCGCAACGTGATAGGCTTGGAGAGCGCCAAGCCTATCAAGTGGTGGCGCCACCCTCTTTTCTCATGCACTCCACCGGCTGTCGACCCTTGCGTGCCCCCGCTAGCGGACCTAGTTGTGTCCTTGAGAATCATGTAGCATACTTTGCTCGCTGTGATGCGAGACCTAGATTAGACTCTAACCTGCATGTTTTTGGGTCTATTGTAGGTTTCCTAACATCTGGCCTAAGATGGCCTACTTTGTGACTTCACAGGTGCCACCGCACCTTTTCCGGAGGCGGAGGGCGATTTTGCCCTTGCACCCTGTTGAGCACCGGCGAGCTTCACTCACCGGCCGACGAGTGAGACTCGACTAGCGAGTCTCACCCGTAACAGGGGGTTCCCTCGTTACTAGTTGACTTGTACCAAAAACTGTGACTTGACCTTGGGTTTTTAGAGCTAGATTTCTCTATAATTCATCAAACAAAGCACCATTGGTTTCATTATATTCGCAACAACATTCTCAAGGTATCAGAACCCTCCTTTGGGCCTGAGAGAGGGGAGAACCGACCGAAGGAGCTGAAGAAGGGGGCGGCCGGCACTTGGATGCCACATCAGCTAGGGTCAGCGGGCTACAGCAGGTTGGCGTAGCCTGTATAAGGCGTTGACCTAGGCCAAAGGGGGCGCGCGAGCCCTAGCAAGGCTTTGCGCATGCGGCAGGAGCTTGGGACGAAGCTCCGCCAATGAAGGAAGGCCCCACGCCTCACCAAGGACCCCCCGAAGGTGCCCAACCGCGACTCTAGGGGTGGGCAACTGGTCTGGAGGGGGCGGGATTGTACGTGCAAGGTCCCAGGATATCCCCGGCGACTTTCCAATAGAGCTTCAGGCTCTCGGCAGAAAATTGGGCTCAAAGTGGGCATGGAAAATTGCTGCTGAAATTTCCTTTGACATACATTGCACCAGCCGTAGCTTGGCAGATGATAGGAACCATCCTCCCAGCACTATGAGTGAAGTAGATGGGGCAAATGAAGGTGCCGGAAGTGCGGTAAATGCTGGAGGGACCGGTAGCGGGGACAATGCTCCTAACGTCACCCTTACTGATGCCGCCATGGTGCAGCTGGGACTGTGCGAGGAAGAAATCTCCCCTCCACAGCTGGGCACGAGGGATTACCTTGTATGGCGGGACATTTCCTTATCATGGAAGGCAGAGCATGGATTGGAGGAACTGCACATCTGCCCGCCTCCAGACACAGCAACGGACCTCATGCTACTACGAGAATTCAATGCACTAACAAGTGCATTGCCCGATCCGCAAGCTTACGCCCTGCGTCATTTTCACTTTGGTGGCAGAGGTGAGGATCCCTCCGATCCATACAGTGGTGCAGCACAACTGTATGATGCTTGGCATCATCTGTTCACATGGCAAGAAGAACAGGGCATGACCCTTGCAGTGACACTCAGAGACTGCCTCCACAATCTCTACCCTAAACCAGGCTCGCCGGTGGCTGAGTTCTCAGATGAAGCCATGGATATTCGTCGGCAGCTACTGGGTCTGGATGCATTGTGCTCTATCCTTAAGTGGCTTGACGTGGTGCTGCTCCATCTCAGCGAGCAGTACAAGGAGTTCCGGCGTGAACTACTGCATTGCCATCCAGTCGCTGAGATTGAGCTTATCGATCTTGCCTCCGTCTTTGAAGAGTTGTGCAGTTATGAAGAAATTCTGAAGGGTGATGCACATGACATGAAAGCTGCGTCACCTACAGCGTATGCACACCAGGGCTCCTCTTCCGCTGCTGCTGCAGCAACATGGATGTCATTCACCTCAGTTGGAGGATCCTCCGGTGGGGCTCATGGCTGGTTTGGTGGCAGCGGTCACGGTCGTGGACGCGGCCAAGGGAATCAGAGGTGCAGCTACTGCAACCAAACTGGGAACTTTTGCTGCAGGTGCCCTCCCCTCCAGCGGCAGATGATGGAGAAACACTAGCAGCAGGAGAGGCAGACACAGCAGCAGCAAAGACAGGTACAGCAGCAGTATCAGCCACTGCAGAAGTTTCCCACAATGCAGCACCTCGGTGGACATGGCCCACCGGGGCTGCAGCCCTATCACCCTGTAGCTGTAGCCACGTTTGGACTGCCGCCTCAGCATCAGCTTCAGCCACAGCCACTGTAGCAGATCTTCTCATAATCTGGATTTTATGGACTGTCTGTGCACTGCGTGCCGCCGTTTGCAATGACTCCAGTGTTGGTCCCAACATGGGCACAGTGCGCGTATGAGGACATGGAAACCTCGCACACTACTGATATGCAAGAGGCTACTCCCACCACATTCCCTCCAGAGACCACTGCAGCCTCCCAGCCAGGTCCGTGCCTTGGGCGCACGCACATCACCACATCACACACTTTGCCCATGCACGAGTGGTTGTTTGATACTGCATCGTCACATCACATGTCACCTCATCATCTGTTGTTTGTGTCTCTGTATGCAACGCATGATGTGGAGGGTTTGCGGATGGGCTCGGGAGAAGTGATGAGGGTTGAAGGCATTGGGAATGCTGCATTGCAAGCACAGGGAGGGGTCATGTGTCTGGCTGGGGTTTTGTATGTCGCTCGGCTGAAGGTGAACCTGCTGAAAGGGGGGCATGTCAACACTGACGCAAGCAGAAAAATGCATGCTTTCTGATGCACACGGTGCACTGCTGGCTGACGGGCCCTTGCATGCCGACATGCTGTACTGCTTAACCCTGTTCCCTGCACTGCCCTCCAACCATGCACAAGCCCACCTCAAGAAGAAAACAGACCCAAAACACACTAAGCTCATCCACAGAAGACTAGCCCACATCAACACTGAACTGATCACCGATCTATTGAGACACCAACCTGCACATGGACTGAGCCCAGACAACGTTCCTTACGGCCTAAAGGCACCTACCTGTCTGAACTGTCAGGAAGGAAAGGCACACTGACAGTGCCTTTCTTTATCTGAGCATGCCAGCAAGGCACTTCTTGAGCTGGTGCATGCTGACATAACTGGACCCATGCTGGTCCCCTCAGTCCAGTACACATCATTGTACATTTTGACACTGACAGATGACTACATTCATCTTTTCTGTGCTTTCCTGCTCAAAACCAGAGTGGATGCACAATGGGCAATCATCGAATGGATTCCTCTTGCTGAGCGACAGACAAGGTGCTCTCTACACATCCTCCGTACAGATAGGGCTGGAGAATTCCTAGGTCCACTTGAAACAGACCTGAAAACCATAGGCATTTTGCATCAAGACTACCGCACCGTATACACCTCAACAAAATGGGGTGGCTGAGAGATGGCACAGAACGTTAGGCAATGCTCTGCGCACCATACTGGCAGATTCTGGTCTGGCCTTTGGATTCTGGGAGGAAGCATTCAAGTGCATTACTTGGGTATGGAACAGGATACCTCAATTGCCTCTGTCCAGGACCATCACCCCCTGGGAGAGATGGTTCAAGAAGAAGGCATGTTTACTCCCTGCATGGGTGTGGGGCACAATGGCGTATGTGTGGTTTGCTGACCCACAAAAAAGCCATAAATTGATTCCATGAGGTAGATGGTGTGTCTTTGTGGGGGTCTCTCATGCCTCAAAGACATGGAGGTTTTGGGATCCGTGCAACATGCATCCGCTGAGAGCCGCGATGCGTCCTTCCTAGAACGCATGCCATACAAAGCGTTCAAAGGACTCAAGCATGCACCGGTGCTCACTGTTCTTGAACGATACCCTAAGTACGTCAGTGTACCCATTCTTGTTCCCACCACACAACCAAAGGTTACACCACTGTTCAAAGAGCACAAGGTCATGGGCCAGGTCACACCGGTCCCTACGGCCTTACTCACACCGGATGATCTTGCAAGCACTAGTGCAGACTCCTCAGGGCCGCCACCTGGTCCGAATCCACTACAAATCAGTCCTGTTCAGCCTGATCCTGTCCGTTGCTCACAGCGGAATGTCACCAGGGTGGATTACAGCCAGTTCTATCACACAGCCGGTCCCACACAGCATGTGGCTATCCACCCAGAGCCTCTCACTGTCGAAGAGGCAAGGGGGCGTCCTGATGCAACAGACTGGGAAAAGGTTATGATCAATGAGCTGAACGCTCTCCTTGAGCATGAAGTGTATCAATTGGTGCCTCTTCCCCCGGGACGTAAAGAAATTGACCTAAAGTGGAGATTCAAAGTCAAATGCAATGTACAGGGCTTGTTTGATAAATGCAAGGCTCGACTGGTGGCCAAGGGGTTCCACCAGATACCGGGGCAAGATTTTTTGGAAACATACGCCCCAGTGGGGAAGTACACGTCAAGTCGCGTGCTGCTAGGGGTTGCGGCACACGAGGACTGGGAAATACACCAAATGGATGTTAAGAATGCCTTTCTGAACGACAATTGGAAGGGGAGATTTATGTGCAACAACCACTAGGGTTCACTGACGGGACAGACTGAGTCAGGCTTCTGTTAAAGGCAATGTACGGACTAAAACAGGCACCACTGTGTTAGAACAAGGAAATCAACCAAACACTGGAACTTGGAGGATTTCTACAAAGTCTGTCTGACCCCTCCCTCTTCATCCGCTCTGTTAGCAGCACTCCAGTTGCTCTTCTTGTGAATGTGAATGACCTACTGATTCTTTTGCCCTCTTTTTCTCTTGTCCAAGACATGAAAGCACTACTCACTTCACACTACCACATGACTGACCTGGGAGAGGCACACAATATCCTAGGCTTGACCATCACGCGGAACAGAGCTGCACGTACGTTGACATTACACCAGGGACAGTTCATAGCACATTCAATAGACCAATTCTCTCACCTCGTGCAACATCTCCCCACACAGCATTCACCAATGAGTCCAAACGTCTACGGACACCTCCTTGACCCTCACACCACTGACTACAGACCTGACACAGATCCCACACTGTACAGGCAGATCACTGGCAGTCTCACCTACCTTTCATTCACCACCCGACCGGATGTTGCCTGTGCAGTGAGCAATCTCGCCCAGTTCTGCCAGCATCCCCACAGTGCACATCAAAAGGATTTTCTGAAACTTCTGTGTTATCTGTTTGATACTGCATCCATAGGCCTCGTCCTCTCCCCTGGCACTGGTCCCTTCCTNATGGGGCACCACTATGTCATGGCGCAGTGTAAAACAGTCATGTGTTTCATGCAGTGTGGCTGAAGCAGAATGTATGGCCTTGGGAGAAGCTGCGTGTGAAGCAACTTGGCTGCGACGGCTGTTGGGGGAGTTGGGCATGATTGTGGGAGCTCTACCACTGTACAGTGATAGCTCTGCTGCACGTTGCATTATGGCAAATGACATTGTACTGCACCCACGCACCAATCACATAGGAGTTGAGAATCACTTTTTCCAAGAAGTAGTGGATTCAGACATTGTCTAAGTGTGTGCGGTGCCTGGAAGTGAGCAACTTGCAAGCTTTCTCACTAAGGTACTTCTATCCTCCTCCCTTATCTCTCAGCTCCATTTGCTCTGTTGCATGCATGCAACACCCTCGGCCAAGGGGATGTGATAACCCTCTGTATGTGTAAATGTGCCCTCGGGTGTACAGTGTATGAGGACTTGGTGGTCTGTGGTGATCCACGTTGATTACGGAGACTGGCGCTCGCCAAGCCTATCACGTGGCGGTGACACCCCCTTGTCTCATGTACTCCGCCAGCCGTCGACCCTTGCCTGCCCTCACTAATGGACCTAGCTATGTCCTTGAGAATCATGTGGCATACTGTGCTTGCTGTGATGCAAGACCTAGTGAGAAGTTGAAGGCACTGTTCAAGTCGCAATGGCTCTGTCCATCATTCAGTGTGTAGTGCATGTCATATGAGCCTCATCGATAGCAACATCTCCCTTGACAAACTCTGTTGTCACAACAACTTCAAATGAAACATTTGACAAGCAATCTCAATACTTTTCATCCAAGATCAGACATCTCAATAGCTGACTGGATGGACACTACAAACTCAAACAATCAAATAAAGGAATCCAACAGTTAGAAATCCCAAACTCAAAATTCTTAGCATAGCCGAGGAAAATCACAAGAATAGAAAACCAGTAATATTTTGGACACCAAGACCATCTATAAGCAAAACCAACAACTGTGACCGAAATGAAAAGGCCTTGTCACCTTCTACTGGATTGCCCAAGCATGAACACTAGGAAACGAGGGGAAGATCCATGATGAAATAAGAGGAGATCGGAAATGGCAGCGAGTAAGATTGGACACTCCTCTCTGGTCAGAAAACAATATGCAGACCGTTTTCCCATCTTATTGGCTCACGATGCAACAAATGAGAGTCCTTGAGATTGCACATTCTTAGGAGGGTAGGGGGACGACAAGCTGGGGTTCATGCTATAGGTGCAACCAGAAGGAGGAGTTTCTTTTTCAAGTTTTTTGGCTGTGCAAACCACTCCGACTGAAATCTAGGGAGTTTCAAGATGTAATTATTTCAAGTTCTTATCCAATGAGTGACCGTAGAATCATCCTCAAACGAGATTTCTTTTACAAGAAATACCTTCTAGTGGGGTATGTTGGGATTTGCACGTGTGTAGCAAGGACTAGGTTCCTTTCTTGTACATGATCTTTTCTCGTGCAGCAAGCTACCAGACAGATCAGCTGATGAACTTTGGAAACTGAATGTGGCAGCGGAAGAAATCTTGATTGATGCCAAAGTACAAGTATGATACATGAAACGTAGAGCCTATCAGAGGCTACACATGAGCTCCACCACTGCCCTTGGCCCACACAAGGGGCAACGCCTTGCTAGGCTGTCAAGGCCGTCGACACAAGGGGTCTTGGTCTAGCACCGTCTTCCAGGTAGACTGGCCTCCAGGAAGGCAGGGCTTCTTCCTTCCCAGCCTGGTAGAGCTCTGCCAGGCTTACAGGGGTGTCCAGGGCAAACTCCATTAGATCCTTGGTCTGAGGCGCTTCCAGATGCTAAGTGCTGCAAGGTTGTGAAAGATGAGTCCTGCTAAGATGCTGAGACGTGCTAGGGCCGCTGCCTTTTATGCTGGCGGCCCTGGCAAGTTGACTGCCTTGCTTGCTTGAAGAAGCTTCCTCAGATGCACGGTGAAGTTTCACCGCAGCCATGGTTCTTGAACCCTGGAGCTCCTCACGGATTTGTGAGAGCCGTAGATCTCCGTAGCCGTAACACTCGCATTCTAGCTTGCCACGCAGCCTGTGTAGGTGGCGAGCAGAGAAGCACGTTGATTCGTGGCCACGGGTTGCTTGTGCAGGTGGTCCCCACCAGGAGCTCTCACACTGCCTCATGCCAGAAGCCCAGTCAGGTCTGACTCTACCTGACCGCAACGCTTTGTCGTGCTGCACAGCTACTAGTCCCTGCCTTCCAGGATGCATGCGAAATAGCTTGCACATGCGACACACACACTAGAGGCATGCGCAGTAGCCTGCACATGCCGCACACTTTTTTGCAATCCAAGCCCTTCAGGCCTGGTTGCCAGAATTGGACTGGCCTATATAGTGAAAAAAACTGTTCATGGCTCTACTCCCGGAAACCACCAAGAAAATTCTCACTCCGCGTATCTTTATCCGATTACGAAATCGATTGCGCCATATCGGAGCATGAAACCAGCGCAGTCATCGCACCCACCAACACTCCCCCTCGATGGGTGCGTTGGTGAAGAGTTTTCCTCAGGCGTGGGTATCACCAAGAAAATCCTCGACAGACTCCCAAAAACTCTCATCAAGAAACCGAAGATGAGACTCTTCCTCGGTGATGCGCTGGTCAAGAAAAGCCTTGGCGTATGCTGCTGTATCGAAGAAAAACAACTTCCTTGATATCAAGTTGTTCGGGTGCCAGGGAGAGTAAAGATCCTGTTTCCGGGTCCGTCTCACTTGATTCCAGAAAATCCAGAAATCCGGAAATGTCTGAGTCAAGTTCAGGCCACACCAGAAAATTCGTGGTTGCTTCCTCATGAAGCAAGCGTTCTGGTGGCTTGCTTGGCTGGCGGCTTGCATGTCCTGAAAGCCCCTCCTCGGCCCTCCTCTCCAAACTCTGCTCCTGGAGGTTTGTGGACACCTCCTGAGAGTCTAGAAAAATATTTTTTGGCCCCACCACCGTTTCTTGGGTCGCTGGAGCTGTATAAACAGCGACCTGCGGGCTTGGGAGGCTCACTGTGCTGTTTTCAGTCACGCACGGTTGCTTTGTAGGAGTAACAGCTGCTGCCTTGTTAGCTATCACCAGCTTGACCTACTTTTTTCCTCCAAGTCTGCGTGTTTGTATCTCAGGGAGCCATTTCTTGCTCAAATTTTCCGGAAGCGCGGTCGTCGTCGAGGCAGTCGATCGCAGCTTTTTCCCCTGTGGGATCTCGCACAGCTGTTCGCTTCCAAGAATAGGTACCGTATGTTTATCAAAAATCCCAGTGTTAATTTTTGCTGCCCCGTATGCGAGAAGGCACTTTGCGCAGGTCGAACTTGCAGCCGAAACATCGCCGTCGTCCGTTGCTTGCGACGCTCGATCCTGTGCTCCGATTTTTCGTTTCTTTTCAAGCGAGGATTGTAGTTACCGGTTAGGATTGCCGGCCATGGTGCGCGATCTGGTGAGGGCAACCAGGACCTCGCCATCGCTGGTGAGACCCCTCCCTCGCTCTGCGCAAGCTGCCGCGGCTGCAAGCGAGCCTGCTGCTCTCGCTCCTTCCGTAACACCCCCCTTTGCCGCGCTTGCTGCTGCGATGGCAGGTGCTTGCATTGCGGTGGCCGCGTTCCGCGACCGCAACCGCGCGGTCGCTTTCGCCCTCATCGCTAGCAAGCGAGCTCGTCAGCGAGGAGTTGCGTCATTGTGCAGCCCATTTTCTTCTTTTTTGCAAAAACGACCCGCAGAATTGCGCGAGTACATCCTGTGCTCCTGCAGAAACTCACTTGCGTTAGGGTCCGCGTTCTTAGCGAATCTATTCGAGTCCAACAACTGCTGAAAGCGAGGCTGCTGCTCAGAATCTCCAGAAACTTTCTTCTTTGAATGCGCAGATTTCTCAGTGCCCCCCCTCTTTTCTGTAGTGGTAACTTTCTCACCCACTTACACCATAAAACACGTGATAGTGGTTGGTACGCTGAACGAGGTGCCGATTGCGCGTCGTCCGATCTTCAACTTCCATGTGCCGTTTTCATCGCTGTTCTTCAGGGCGTACTGCGAGAACGCGATTGTGGTGAGTCCACATTGTTGCAAGCATCTGTAGAAAATGTCTTTGGGGAGATTCTTTGTCAGGAAGTCTGTAGCTTGCCTTGTCCTTGTCACGTGCACGAGCTAAATTGTGCCATCTTGTGCTTTTGAACGGATCCAATGCCCGCGTATGTCGATGTGCTTGGTTCGACCCTGAAACTTGGTCGAGTTAGCCAGGTTGATTGCAGATTTTTTGTCCACAAAAATCTGCGTTGGCTTCACTTGTGGAAATCTGATGTCCTCGAGGAGGTTGCGTAGATACGTGACCTCCTGTACAGCCGATGTAGTAGCCACATACTCAGCTTCTGCAGAGCTGAGTGTGATCAGGTTTTTTCTCTTGCTTGTCCATGATACAGCTCCACCGCTGAGCATGTACACAAATCCTATTGTGCTGCGTTGGTCCTCCTCGGTTCCACCAAAGTCTGCGTCTACATAACACTGTAGCTTCAGATCACGTGCGCAGCCAAAAATGAGGCTGGCATCGCTTGTGGTTTTGAGGTATCTGAGGGCCCGATCAAGCTCCTTGCACGCTGATTCTGAGCATGTCTCGTTACCTCTTGCAAGGTTGCCGACTGCAAGCTGTAGATCTGGCCGTGTACAGCTTGCAACATGTATCAATGAGACGACTCTGCTACAATAGTCTGTCTCGCTCCTCCCCCTTGGTCCTTGATGCTTCAGCTGCTGCTGAGTGAGAGGGGTTGGCACATGTCCATTGGGTACACCAAAACGCTCACAGACCTTTTTGGCATGGGTCTCTTGACTCAATTCAAGCGTCCAAGCTGTGCGATCACGCTTGATGTTCATACCAAGGTAGAACTCGAAGCTTGGCATGAGTGTCACGTTGACCTCCTTGGTCATGGCCGTTGTCGTGGCTTTGATGAAAGTGGCTGATGGGTCGATGATCAGAATGTCATCGACGTAGACCAGAACGTAACAGTCTGGTTTCTCTTATGTTGACGGCCTGTGGAGATAAGACAATCGTCGTAGGCTAATTGATGGAAGTCGAGTGTCTCCAGAAGTCCTTGGAGCTTGCAATACCATAGAAGTGGAATTTGTTTGAGGCCGTACAAACTCTTGACTAGTTTGCACACTCGTCCGCTGCCATCATCATAACCCTTTGGCTGCTTCATGAACACAGTCGTGTCTATATCCCCGTGCAGAAAAGCGTTCTTTACGTCAATCTGCTACACTTCACAATCCAACACTGTTGCAACAGCCAGCATGATGCGGCCTGTGGTGTAGCGGTTCACGGGGGCGTAAGTCTAAAAACAAAAAATCCCTCCACTTGTGAGAACCCCTTTGCTACTAGACGGGCTTTAAACTTGTTGATACTGCCATCAGCTTTTGTCTTGATGCGGAAGACCCACTTGACTCTTACAAGCTATGAGCCTGAAGGTAGTTCCACGAGCTCCCATGTGCCTTGCTCCATGAGGCTCCCATACTCCGCATCCAATGCTGATTTCCACTCAGTTGCATGCTCGCCACTGAGAGCTTCCTTCAAAGTCCTTGGCTCTGGTCGCAGTTCTTTCATCAATGTCAAGAGGGCAGTGAGATGGATAGTTATAAAGTCAGCAAGAACATCTGCGTCGTCTTTGTACATCGAACATGATGTGATGGCCATGATGTGTTCTTCCTCCTCCTCTGCTCTCTACTGCTCTAACTACTGCTGTAGGAGGTGAAACACCTGTCGTGGACTCTGCCTGGAGGATGATGCTGCCGCGTCGCCTGTGGACCATCCTTCACAGGCACCATCTTGGATTTGCCATCGCGTACTTTGACGGGCTCGCGATCTTGGGGGATGCCTACCAGGTGGTCTCCATGGTGGGGCACACGCGTGCCCACCGCCTCCTCATGCGCCTCATCCAGATCCACAAGGGTGAGTAAATCTGGATTTGAATCTTCTTTTTTAGTGACTCATTGTAGGAGTCGTAGAAGGTCTGGAGGAATTCTGGAGCTATCTTCTGCTTTTCCTCCCATGCTTGGCACGTTAGGTTCTCAAAAACGATTGCGTTGCGGCTGACAACAATCCTCTGCGAGTCCAATTTGTGGAACTCCCAGCCCTTCATGTTAGGGCTTTGTCCAAGAAAAACACCCCATGATGCCTTATCAGCCAGCTTCTTGTGACGCTCCTTTGGCACATGGAAAAGCGCCATGCAGCCAAAGGTTTTGAGCATGGTGACGTCAGGCTTGTCACCATGCCATGCCTGGAATGGTGTCATGTCACGCAGCGCCACATGTGGTACGCGATTGTGCACCCAAACTACTTGCCTCAACGCATAAGGCCACAAGTTGCTGCTGCGTTGAGCACCAAGAAGCATAGCCTTCAACGTCTCTTGTATTGTGCGGTTGGCTCTTTCAGCCACACCGTTCTACCATGATGTGTAGGTTGTTGAAAACTGCTGCACAATCCCCATGTCTTCCAAACGTGATATGAATTCCCCGCTTGTGTACTCCCCGGCACTGTCTGAGTGCAGGACTTGTAACTTCGCATTGCTTTGCCTCTCGGCCATTGCCAGCCGCTTGAAGAAGTAGGTGGGAGCTTCATCTCGAGTGCGTAGAGGATAGCTCCATACAAAATGCATCGCGTCGTCGACAAACAGAAGAAAGTATCGATGTCCTCCGTAGATGGTAGCAGTTGGTAGTGGTCCACATATGTCTATGTGGACTAGCTTTAACTTCTGGCTGACGTCACACTTTGTGGCAGGAGGGAACATCTGTTGTGGAAGCTTTGCACGCACGCAGTCCTCGTTTCCTTACTCCCATTATCCTTGATGTCGAGGCCGTTGACTTGCTCCTTCTTGTGCATTGACTGTACAAGCTGATTGTTTACGTGGCCCAATCGTTTGTGCCACATAGCAAGGTCTGCACCCGAGCCTTGGTGGAGACTTGCTGCTGCAAATGGCGATTGGAGTTCGTCAGACGTTGGAGCTTGGAAATCCAGCTCCATCATGCCATGTGGTAGGAGGCAACCTTCCGCAAAAGTCTCGCCTTCACAGCTCTTCAAGGCAACGTGCCCTCTGTTGCTGACGACGTGTGCAGCTCTCTTCATCACCTATCCTAGTGAGAGGAGGTTGACATCAATCTCAGGTATGTAGAGCACGTCTCCAAACTTGACTTGGGCACCTTGGTACCCTGTCACTATCATTTTCCCCTTTCCCAGCACTGGAACTTGCTTGTTGTTGGCGACTGTGACGAAGCCCTTGGAGCAGGGTAGGAGTTCGTGGAGGCACATGTTGTCGAAAGTGATGTGGGAAGTGCACCCAATATCCAGGTACAACACGTACGTTGAGCGAACCAGCTTGTTGCTTTCCGTGTGTGACAGCTGAAACACGGACCCTGTGTAGTCATATTGCTTGCTTGTGCCTCCCTCCTTTGCCTACTTCTCTGGCTCCTTCTCTTGCTTCTCGGCATGCTTCACTTTTTCAACACTCTTCTTCTCCCCCTTTCCTCCTGAGTTTCTTGCTTGCTTCATCCGTCTTGCTTGCTCCTCATCCCATAGATGCTTTCTACAATACTTCTTCACGTGCCCTGGCCTGCCACAATAATGGCATTCATATGCAGGGTGTGATCCTGGCTGCTGGTCAAGCGAGCTTTGCCAGCTTGTGTTTGGCTTGGACTTGGCGGAAGAATGGTCTGAAGCCACCTTCATCAGTGCCTGGTTGTTCCGTGATGGCTGAGTGGAGCTGACTGCAGCGCTGACACCTTGGTACGTTGTGTTGGTGAGAATGCATTCTTTCTCGTTTACCAGCTAGCGGTCACGCTACTAAGTGAGAAGCATCTTGCAGATGTATGCTTCGGGCAGTTCACTCTCATGCTTGAACTTTAGCACCTTGCGCACGTCGTCCCAGTCACAAGTCAGGCCGTTGAGGAGGAACGTCACAAAGACGGGTTCGGATACTGGTGCATCTTTCACTGCAAGCTGGTCACGTAATGACTTTTCTTTGTTGATGTACGTCCCAATACAGTCGAAGCTGTTGAGGCTGATGTGTGAAAGTTCTGTCAGGAGGTGGGATTTGAAGGTAGAGTCGCCAGACATGTAGGTCCTGACAAGGTAGGACCATGCTTGCTTTGCAGACTTTGCCATATCCCGGTACATCTGAATTGCTTGTTGGATGCGATTGCTCAACTGGTTGTCCAGCATCATGAATGCAGCCTGGTGAAGCACTTGTACTCTGACACCACTTGTGGTGGTGATCCCAAGGGTGGAGGTGCGTAGTACCCAGTGTAGAACTTCCAAATGCCATGAATTCGGGCCACCTGCTTAAATTTTTGTACCCCGTGAGGGAAGTCTTCTCTATCAAATCGGTCAATTTTGATCTTATGCAGCTGCAAGGCAGCTGCTGCAGGGGGCACTGCATCCTCAAGTCCTTGGTATGCCTTGCCATGTGGAGGCACCTAGGGGCCTGTACATGGCACTACTGTTGCATTGATAGATGAGCTTCGAATGGTGGCGCGGCTGACGCCATAGCGGGTTGTGGTTTGTATGCTTGTGGCAGAGGTGCCTGTTGTGCTAGTTGAAACTATGCCATGAGTGGCACCTTGGGGGCAGCTTGAGGTTGTTGAGCTACAAACTGCTGTGACATGCCTCCTTGGACAGGTTGCACAGGTTGCACCTGCATAGGCATTACTGGTTGTACAACTGGGGGAGGGCTTGCTTGAGGTAAATGCGCGGATGATGCTTGAGATGTTTGTTGCCATTGCATCTGTTGTTGTTGCTGCTGCTAAAGTTATTGCTGCTGAATCTGCTACCACTGAAGTTGTTGTTGTTGTTGTTGTTGTTGAAACCACGCCAGTTGTTGTTGAAGTTGTGCAATGTAGGCGACCTGAGCCGCATGTGACTGTTGTAGCTGCTACGTCTGAGATGCTTGAGCAACATGCGTCAACTGCTCTTGTTGACGGAGGAGCTCTTGAGCTCCCATCTGCTGCCTCAATACCTCCCTCTCGTGCTCTACAGATTGACAAACTATTGCTTCTTGTTGTGCCATACGTTGCGCCTCATCTGTTAAGCATTACGCTTCTGTTGCTTGGCGTTGTGCGTGGTCTGCGACATGGCGTCCTTGATCCTCACCCATACACAAACCATGCAAAACAGAGTTCTCATCAAGAGCAGGAGAACCTTCCCTCTTATCATCCGCCTCCATGTTGCTCATGGTCTCTTGATGCTTATGTCTTTTGCAGGCCGAACTTCGCGAAGGGCCGGTCGCGTTGCATGCTTAGGAGAAAATGCACGTCGCTCCTCCTTGAGCTTGTATAGGGATGGTGAAGAACTACTTCACCAATCTGCTCCGCTGCTGCTGCCGCTAGACTAGGTGAACATAGAGCTTAGAGCTCTGATACCATGTTGGGATTTGCAAGTGTGTAGCAAGGACTAGGTTCCTTGCTTGTACAGGATGTTTTCTCGTGCAGCAAGCTAGCAGACAGATCAGCAGATGAACTTTGGAAACTGAATGTGACAGCAGAAGAAATCTTGATTGATGCCAAAGTACAAGTATGATACATGAAAAGTAGAGCCTATCAGAGGTTACACATGAGCTCCACCACTGATCTTGGCCCACACAAGGGGCAACGCCTTGCTAGGCTGTCAACGCCGTGGACGCAAGGGGTCTTGGTCCACTACCGTCTTCCAGGTAGAGTGGCCTCTAGGAAGTCAGGGCTTCCTCCTTCCCAGGCTGGCAGAGCTCTGCCAAGCTTACAGGGGTGTCCAGGGCAAACTCCAGTAGAGCCTTGGTCTGAGGCGCTTCCAGATGCTAAATGCTGCAAGGTTGTGAAAGATGAGTCCTGCTGAGATGTCGAGATGTGCTAGGGCCGCTGCCTTTTATACTGGCGGCCCTAGCAAGTTGACTGCCTTGCTTGCTTGAAGAAGCTTCCTCAGATGCACGGTGAAGTTTCACCGTAACCGTGGTTCTTGAATTCTGGAGCTCCTCACGGATCTGTGAGAGCCGTAGATCTGAGTAGTTGAAACGCTCGCATTCTAGCTTGCCACGCAGCCTGTCTAGGTGGCGAGCAGAGAAGCACGTTGAGTCGTGGCCACGGGTTGCTTGTGTAGGCAGTCCCCACCAGGAGCTCTGACACCGCCTCATTCCAGAAGCCCAGTCAGGTCTGACTCTACCTGACCGCAACGATTTGTCGTGCTGCACAGCTGCTGGTCCCTTCCTTCCAGGATGCATGCGAAATATGTTGCGCATGTGACACACACACACTAGAGGCATGCGCAGTAGCCTGCGCATGCCGCACACTATTCTACAATCCAAGCCCTTTAGGCCTGGTTGCTAGAATTGGACTGGCTTGTATACTGAAAAAAGCTTTCCATAGCTTTGCTCCCAGAAGCCACCGAGAAAATTCTCATTCCGCGTATCTTTATCCGATTACGGAACCAATTGTGCCATATCGGAGCATGAAACCAGCATAGTTGTTGCACCCACTAACAGGGTAGACCTGTGGCATGGTCTTATCAACATTAAAGAGAGAAGATGGAACTTGCCGTTGATTGAGAAAATCATGATGTAGTAATGGTTAGGAGAAACAACATAGGTAGAGAAAAAAAATGCAAGTACAACAGAGACAACATGATAGTGCATGGCAAAAACATTGTTAGATGTAGGGAAGAGACATTTAGTATCAACTGGCTTGGCCACATGGAACTAGGCAGAAGAGTGAAACTTTGTGGCAATGAAAACAACAGATCCAACACCCTCATCAAACTCATTGTTAGAAATTTTTGTGGGAACACCTGATAATATTGTACCACTGATCAAGGAGTTTGAAGGGGTTTTTTTTAGCTAACAACCAAATCCGTCTGAAGTTGGACAGAGAACTGAGAATCAGAGGGACCCATCAGATGAGGGATCTTGAGTTGTCCAATTCAATACTTCAACCAGTCGAGATGCTCAGACATGGCTATATTAATGTGTCTATTACACCATGCATAGTACCTTTCATGTTAAAGAATTGGACCAATGAAATGTGAGTGCACATGGTTCACTGGGCGTTGAACAACATTACCACAAAGAACATGTACCCTTTTTGGTGAGTGGATGTGCTTCTTGACCAAATTGGAGGAGCATTTCACCACTACTGGTCGATGGAGTGGGTATCTCAATATCTTCCTATCAGAGAAGGATTTCTAGAACATTGTTTTTTGCAATTTCCGTGTGAACTTTGAGTTGATGGGAATAACATTGGACTTACAAACGCTCCTGAGACGTTTATGGTACTAGTGTACAATCTGATTTAGTTATACCTTCAAGATGTTCTTGATGTCTACCCAAACAAAATCTGCATAGAAAGCTACGTGCATGAGGTATGAAATGGAAATCAAATTGAAAACTCTTCAAATCATTACAGCGGGTGGAAACAAAAAGTTTTTAAGTGCAACTTTGTACGCCATTTGATTAAGGTTTTGGGCTGCATCATGAACAAGAGATGTATTAGGTTGCACTCTACATAGTTTGTAGGTCACTGATTGGCCGATGCTTTATAGTATCTTGGAAGCCCATGTGTTTGAGATGTTTTGTAAGTACTACCTTCAAACCATGAATGAGAACGTGATAGTCTGAACACCTCTGTGTCATCTTCCTTGACAAACCACAAATTGTAGGTGGGATGATAACAAATAAGAAGTGTTGAAACTCTTGAGGAATACTTTTACCATGGTGCGTCTATGTGTCTTCCTTTGACAAACAAGAAAATGCAGTATTCTCCTCCAACAACATGGTGGTGGAAACCAATCAGCTGTGTATTTGTCCCAATACCACATGGAACGGAGCTTGAATGTGCAATTCATGAGAAGTAGATATTGGTCCTTATGCAGAGATTCAAAACGTGGTAGGTGCACTTGGGATGTTGATGGTGTTGTATGCACTAACCACCTTGCCCTAAAACATCAAAACAAGTTTTCAAACCTGTTTATCAACTAACTCAATGGAAGGAGTTCCTCAAGGAAAAAAGCACTAGCAGAGGCTCTTAGTCAACAACGTGAATGGATGGTCATGAGGTGTTTTTTGCATATCTAGCAAGAGCCGTACGTTGAGAAACTATTTGCACGTGGCTAAGATTTGTTTGGAGGATATGGCAAGAGCACATTATGGGTTGAAATACATTTTGGCAACAATGTTTCAGTTACTAGTTGATTTTGCCATCAAGTAGAGAAATAAGGAACATGGTATTGGAGGATTACCACAATACCAGTTGAGGTGAATACTTAGGCACAAAAAGGATCTTGTGAAGTTATACTGGTGCAAAAAGACAAAAAATCATGAGATAGTACAAGTTGTGTGAATCTTGTCAAATACACAAGTCAAGTTGGACCAGAATCCTTGAACGTGATTCAACCGCTACCGGTGCGGAGCCAAGGTAGGATGGCTCCATGAAATCTATGATGGATTTGCTCATATTAGAGAGGGATTGGATGCAAATAACATGGTTTTTTAACGCTTCCCCAAAACGGTGGAATCCTTCTTGAAAATGAACACCGACACTGTTGAGTGTTGAGTGTAGTTTTCCCGTGAAAACAGTGTTCGTCTACATAACTCCCCCCCCCTTGTCAACCTTAACCAAGATCGGAGGTTTATCAACAGATTTATGCGGGAACAACATAAACTTCTACAACATCCAGTTCCATCTATCAGTTTTTTCCCATCCGTAGAGCGAGAAGCAGATGGAGTGGAATAAGAACATGCATGAAAAATACTCCAAAATCCATGTAAGCCACATGGCTTGGAGTGGGCGGTCAAGTTACAGACGACTAAACTCGCATACAAGTATGCAACCTTTGTAGCCATGAGAAATACTCCTTTGGAAGTGGTTCACATAGATTTCTATGGAACTACATTGGGTTGGAAATTTTCAAGCAACATTGTTTTTGTGGACATCAATTGGCTAGAATTCCATGAATTCAGTAGGAGGCACAATAAATCGTAGGCATGGGATGAATGGAACATTTGTTGCTGGTGATAGCCTCCAACTTAGCTCCATGAATATGATGCTAAGAGGACAAGACTACTTAAAGCTGAAATCCAAGTGACAAGACTATATCATTTTGCATCAAGAAGAACTATTCACAAACTGAACTTGGGTTTCCACAAAAGACGACTCAAAGTAGATTGTGACCTAATAAAGAACTTCCTCCACGGGAATGAATCCCTGGTAACTTGTACACACACTCACAAGGATATGGAGGATGCAATTGAGGACATCCTTGAACGTATACGGCAAGGCAACATAGTTAAACTTCTTGTCAAGTATTAGGAATGAATTGAATTTCACAAGAGCTAGGAGCCCTACGAATACACGATAAACGTTGATCATCATGTTCAAGGCTACATTGACCAGCTATGTTTTGCAAAATGACACGTTGTCGTGGCTAAAAGGGAGGAGTTATTGAAACTCATGTTTACACATTTCCCTAAACTTCGTGAATGGGTACATAGGTGTTTCACTCATGGCCCAACTTCTACGGATACACGCCCCAATATCTTTGAAACACCATGTTGGCTCAACCCTAAACCCTAATCCCTTTAACTTCATGACAGTGTGGCTGTTTACCAAAGTTTCCTCTTAGCCTGATTGAGATCCTTACAAGCATCGCCTTAGAATGGAGATACCCAACTACTTCCCAAAAATGTGGATGAGGGTATGGAGCTTGTCATCTCAGATGTCGTAGCCTTTACCACCTGACATGATGCTTTGATTTTCACCTCACCGATTATGGGTGAGGTGAAAATCAAAGCATCATGTCAAGTGGTAAAGGCTACGCCGCACCACATAAGAGGTGAGAGCACATACATTCATAATTCATTCAGAGGTTGTTCTGGCTTTAGCGGACATAGGTCTCTAAATGCACTAGGACATCACGGTTGAAAGGGATGAATGTTTACGTTCCATACATACACAATGGCCATAACTATGTGAGTGAAATGTTCCGTATTCGCATTCACGGCCCAGCGCTTGACCACTTCCACATTTTTACACCTACTGAGTGAGAGCATTTTACCCACCCATAGCGCCTCTTGACATGTTTTCTAGAGGTTTATGATAGCCTTCATTACTTCTAGCCATGTTTGAAAGAGGTTTTAACTAAATCTACAACATGTATTCTCCACGAGGATTTTTGGACTTGTCAGAAAATTTTCAAAGTCCGATGCCTTGTTTTGAGCGTGAGGCTCAATGCCATGGGTGGTTGGTCGGAGATTGGTTGGCTCGCGCAGAATTAGGACTCATTTTTGTAGATCTCGGAATGTCTACACACACAAAACATTGCGAGCACGTCAATGAACTCACACTGATTGGATTTGTTCTCTCCTAACAATGGAACCACAAAAGAACCATAGGGGGTGAACCGAAGACATGATTTTGATTTTCATTCCATGGTCTCATCGATTTCACTCTGGATTGGTGATTCTTTTGTGAGTTTCCAAGGGGAGGGACTGCGATGGAATGAGCAAGAAGTCACACCAAGGTTCAAGGTTTTTCCGCTTGTTTTTCTTTTGAAATCGACGGTAGTTCTTTCTAATGTTCTGGACTACGGTGAAATGCTTGAAACGTGCAAAGTGCTTGTCGGAGCTCGTCCCTCTACGGGTAACATGTTTCCTCCTGAGCAATGAAGATGCGTGTGCTGAATCGTGGTCGTTCGTTCAGTATGAAGCTCCTCCGATGCCATCGATGTACATGCGGATTCCTTCAAATCGGGTTTTGACCACATTTTCATGTGAACATCTCAACCCCAGGTATTCGGATTGATTCTTTGCTTTTATACATGTAAGACGTTACCAAAACGTTGGGAACGCTGCCACGTCGGCAGAAATAGGCATAGAATCATTTGAAAGAGGCGAAAAGGCTTTGATCCCTGGAGTGATTTCTTGTATGAGTTTTGTCGCAGTTGCAAGCGTCCTCGTTGGCTCGCCAAGCTGGTCATTGCAGCGCGTCCCGCTCGCCGAGGGAAGAATCAAAATCAAAATCAACGCGTCGGTTAACTCCCATGGTTCAAGCACTATGTCGATTAAGTTGTAGAATAGATAACGAAATCAGTGCGCCGGTTAAAGGAAGCCCATTGTCCAGCTATTGATCCTCAACATTGTCCCTTACCATGAACACAAGGGTGTGACCTGACCTTGAAATGTTTTGTTTGAGCGAAAATGACCGCCAATCCAGACTCCACAAAATGGACATGTGGTGACGTGGCACTCGCTCTTTTGTTGGCCCTTTTCTTTTTTAGATAGCACTATTGGGTACTTTTCAAACCCGACGGTGGAATCCGCGATCCTACTAGGTTGCGCCGTCGGATTTCGTGTCCGATGGCGGGTGAGAGCAGCCGGCAATTTGGACGTGACTCTTGTGCATGTCTTGCCGCCCGGTACTTTTGGATGTGACGGCGATTTTGAAAGGAATGTGAACGGAGGAACAAGCACCTTCTGGAAATGGACGTGCCGCCGGTTCCCGTAGCCGCGTGTGAGCACGCCGGCGTTGACGGTTGGGAAGACGTGACGGCCTGTGGGTTGAAGTGGCATGACATGCACTTGATTCGTGCAAGTGGAGAGAGGAGTCTGCAGCGCGCAATTGATCCAGAGGCAGGGAGAAAAAAACATTCGTTTCCATAGACATCGACACAGACCGGTTCGTCCTGTGACAGAGATCCAACACATTCGGCTTGTGGACAGCTCTAACAGTACGGACCATTCGTTTTGCTTAGAAGTTGGACACAATTGTACCACTTTTTTAGACCATGCATAAAACGTGTAGATCTTAAAGCTTGATCAAATGAATCATCAATAAGCCTGATAAAAAATCCCAGGAACCTCGATCCATCAAGAATTTGGATCTAGCTACAATATTCACAATGGATATCATTGTGACATTATACATAGTGCATTGCACATTAATGTTATACAATTTGAGAAAAACAACCTAAACGTCCATAACAGGGTTTTATGAAACTTCAGAATGAGGTTAAGAAGGATTTATGTTCATGCATAAAGATTTCCAATTCGAATCCATGGTAATGAAACTTGATAGGATCAATCATTGCCAAGCATAGGAAACCTCCCTAAGAAAATAATATGATGAACTCGGGTTTAAAAAAGGGATAACTAAAACAGATGAAAGAAATGAAAATAATAATAACAAAAATAAATTAAATTCATTTTTTTTTAGTATGGAGGGGGATGGACTATTTTTAGCAATCATCCTTAAACAATTGACACTAAACACAAACGAAAAAATAAAATGGTTTTCTTGTTTTATCTTATGCATCAATTTCAAATGATTTCTCATGAGAAAAATCAAGAATAATAAACTTTTCCATACAAAAAATGCAAAATTGTAACGTTCACTTTATCATTAAAGCCCAATGAGCTAGAAACCTCATGAGAAACATGATGCGCATAACGAACATGAGGAAGTAAAAATATAAAAACAATTTTTCATTTAACATGATACAATTAGAGAAAGAAAGAAACTCGACAAACAAGGAGGTGGATCTGGTTTATTTTTTGGTTTTCTTCCAGATCTTAACATGAAGTTTATGGTATCTCTAAACATAGAAACTACATTCTTGTACAGATTAGAAACCTTTGGAATTCATGTAAATCAGGTAAAACAAACATGAATCAAAACTATTTCAAACAATTTCATTACATAAAGAACTAATAGTATATCAATGTTTTTCATCAAATGTGTAAAAAAAATCAATATGAATCATCTCTCATTCATTGAAATTCTACATGATATCAAGGAATGATCCATTGTGTTGTATGTCTGGGCCACAAAAAAAAATCAAAATAACTTTAAACAAAGTTATTTTGATTGTTCAATTATTGAAACTTTAATTTATGATTGATCTAGAATAACGATTACTCAAATGATTACAAAAATGTTGATTATTATTTTTAAAAAGAAGCTGCATAAAAGAACGTAAACAAAAACAGGAAAAAAGAGTAATTCAACAATGCAAAAAAACAATAAAAATGATTTAACTGCCTAATGTTTTATGCAAACTGGATGTAAGTGCATGGTAACAAATTATTACCAGTAAACATTCATCACTACATTAAAACATATGAATTCATATCAACAATATCACAACATTTATATGAACTTATTTCTCTTTATATTTCTTTTTATTATGTTTGAATCTCATGTTTTGTATTGAAACTGATTTAAAATAGAAACGATGACTTTAAACGCCATTTTCATAAATGAAATACAACTTAAACTGCCTCCACATCAAAACATATTAAATATGTTTTTATAAAAAATAGTATTATTGTTTGAAATTTCAAGTGAAAAGTGTACGATAAGATAAAACCTTACTTCAAAAAGGAATGATGAATTTAATAAGCGTTCAGTAATGAACAGGAAGTGAATAAAAACAATTCAAATCAATCAATCGTTATTGTTTTCATGTTAGTTCGGGTTTCTTTGATATTTTTCATTATCAGGTCAAATCATGATAGTGAAATAACCCATTCACGATTTAACATTTTCATATTTTTCCATAAAATCACCACTCTTCTTCGTAAACTCTTGAAAATGTTGGTGGAAAAACTAAAACTTCAATACATTCAAGGCTATAACTTGCATTTCTATAAACGTTTGAAAGTTAGGGTGATCATTGAATAGGAAAAAGGACACATCAATAGGTTGGGGTAGTTTGGCGATAACAAAAAAACGGGAGAGAGACAGAAACATGGATGGATAGAGTGATGGAAAGGAGGGGAGGGGAGAGAGAGAGAGAGAGAGAGAGAGGAAGAGAGAGAGAGAGAGAGAGAGATATAGAGAAAGAGAGAGAGAGAAAGAGAGAGAGAGAGAGAGAGAGAGAGAGAAAGCAACAACAAGAGAGAGAGAGAGGGAGAGAGAGAAAGAGAGTAAGAGAGAGATAATGAGAGAAAGGAAAGATAGCGAGGGTAGAGGGATGATGAGAAAGATAGAGATGAAGAGAGGGAGCGCGATAGAATAAGAAAGAAAAAGAGAGAGAGAGAGAGAGATAAATAGATAGAGCGGTAGAGAGAGAGAGAGAGAGGGAGAGAGAGATAAATAAATCGAGGGAGGGAGGGAGAGAGAGAGAGATAGAGAGAGTGAGAGGGAGAGAGATAGAAAGAGGGATGTAGGTGTTAGAGTGAGTAATGAATGCGTTGAGCGACATCTTTTACATGGTGTGGTCAGATTGACAAACGGAGGTTTGTATGCAACGTTATGGATTTTTATCCGTAGATACCTGAGTGTGGCTTGATCAAGAATTTTCTTTTCTACAACCTAGGCTAAATGCTGGAATCTAGGTTTGAGGGGGGAAAGGAGCCTGGATCATTGAGTGGTGCATGCACAACATGGCTCTACATGCCCGCTGGCCCATTTTGGTCAGCACTTAGGTTTTGCGAGCAAGCAGTTTTAGGCACTTAACCCAAACATTTCAAGGTGAGGCTCCACCTCACAAGATATCTAAGTCCACTTCCATCAACATATGTAGGCAGATCTCTTGAGCAGGGACAACTCTACATTAGGTGGTGCGTGCATGACCTAGCATTGCATCAACTACCACATGCATGACTCAGTAGCTGCATCAACCACTACATGAACGACCTTACAACTGTATGCACAGCGAAGTACGACTAAAGAGCTAGGGCCACTGCCAAGTTTCTAGCCTTCAAGAAGTTTCTTTCAGGAGGAAGCTATGTGTCTTAAAAGAAAAAGATTCCTTAAGGAGGAAGCTACGAACTTGAAGTAAGATGTTTTCTCTAGGCACGGGGAAGCCGGTTAACTTTGTAGGATCCTCGTATAAAAGTAGACTTGACTTAGTATGTTGAGAAATTCCACAAACTCCAACAACTCCAACAAGTCTAACAACTTGAGAAATAACTTTGTAAACTCTACCAATTGGACCGGCACTCTTCCTTTGGCAGACAACAACTCAGCCTGAGACTTTACATTCGCTCTCTCACCTGAAGACCCATGTCAGTGTGGCAGTCATTTGTGAGCCAGGGTTGGAAGATGCCCGTGACTACCTAAATGTCTGAACACCAAGAAGAGGTGGCCCATCGATGCCCCAGGTGGAGAGTAGCCTTACTACGGATGCCTCTCTAGATGTTGCTAAACTCTGAGCAAGGAGTTGTGATTGAGAGTTGAGCCCAGAGTTAGTTTCATAAGGCACTTTTTCTTGTGTAGTGCTGATTGAGTCTAGAAGGACTCGTTTGGAGTTCCCCTCGAGTGACCTAGTAAGCCTGGCAGCACTCTACCAACTTGGCTACGAGGGTCAAAAGTCCTTTCACGACCAGATAAGTCTAGTAGTGGCTTTGTGTGTGGAGAGGAGGTTGCCCTGACAACCAAGAGGCCATTTCAAGTGAAAGTACGGTGACCGTGCTAAGACCCTTGCAATAACAGCCATGACAGCCTTGGATGATGCTACGCCCTTGAAAGGAGGAGGTTCGGTCACAGCATTTAGCTGAGCGCTATTTTGTCATTGTTTCCTTGTAGCATGTTTGTACTTATAGTCTTTTCAAATACAAGTTTCATTCTTTTCTTCCACACATTCAAGTACAAGGTTTGCTTTTTCGGCACAAAGATCCCAGACAACAGCAAGACCCCCTCTTTGAATCAGAGGAAACAATGACTTTGTCTCTACAGGATCCAAAAACCCCAAGAGGAGGGAGTTGGGGAGAGAAAGAGAGACATATATATATGTATATATATATATAGAGAGAGAGAGAGAGATAGATGACTTCAGCCAATGTCCTTTATGATTATGTTTGATGTTGTTTCACTTTTGAGATCTCACAAAATGTTTGATTTACATTTATTTAGAAGAAGTATAATGTCAGATAATGTCATACGTGTAATTATACAAGTTATGATATGTCGAAATTAAATTCAATCCTACTTCAACATTTTGTCGATGTTTTCTTTTACAATGATTTTCATCCTTTCTTCCACCCTCCTGCCATAAGTCTTCTTATGCTCATATATCACACTTAATTTAAAATTATCAACTTTGTCTTATAGTTGTAAGTCATTTTCGCTTAGGTCAGCTCAGTTGATTTCTTTTGAGACTGTTGTTTTTGTTAAGAATTCGCGAACGCTAATGGGTTATAGCACACTTGGACACAAGGTTTTTCACACAAAATTTGTTTGCATAATCTCACACATACATCACATGAAAAAATTATATACAAGGATTCAAATCCACACAACTGACTCACACTTAGTATAAAAACCACACATGTAGTAGTAGTAGTAAGTGTTGTACATGTAGCAACTGAGTGGTGCACCAAGTGCTTGACAAAGAATTTGGATGTAGCTTTAGCCACTTTGTGTTAGAATTGGATGTTTAATCTTTAAGGAGCCTTAGTGACAAGTACTTTGTACATTATACAATGTATAAGTAATAGTGGCAACAGTTGGAGATCTAGATTAAAGGACATGGGGTGCCTGATTTTTGGCTTCTTGGATTTACAATTGAAGGTATACTAACCAAGTGAATAGATGGTCTTTGATGTACTCTTCAAGGAGGTCCTCTCTTGGGATGTTCTTTGCTGGGATATTGTAGGGAGTTGCACAACCTTCTAGGTGGTTGCACAACGATGTGGATGGTTTCATAAGCACCTAAGTCAACAGAAGGGCATCAGGGAAGATGAAGGGCCACAAGCAATTCAAGGGTCAAAATTTGCCGGTAAGTAGCATTCATTTCTTATAAGGAGATGATCCTAAAATTGAAAAACAAATTTCTTGTTGGATTAGAGGCCCTTGTAAGGAGAGCTAGGCTATTGAGACAAGTATAACTCAACACCTTCATCGGTCAACGATTGTCGAGAAAGCTAGAGGAAAAAGAAATCAAGGATCTTCTCGATTGACGCAGATGAGGAGGTTGTTGTAATGAAAGTTGTTGTCGGCAGGTGAAATCTTAGTAGGTGAGGAGAGTCGGTTGATGAGTTTGTTGGGAGGACGGGAGGATGAGGAAGTCCACAACGTATTCATTAGGCTTTTTGCAGGGCTGTCCCACTTTATATACCAACTAAAAGAAGTGGAGGTTGGGGTGTATTGATCTTTGGTATAAGAATTGTCGCTTCACATGGGGGAGTATGTTTCTGTTCTTGTTACAGAAAACAAAGCATGATTTATTCGCAAAGTAGTTTCAATCTAATGTGTTTTGATGGCTCCAAACTTGGTACTTCTAGTTTCTAATAGTATATACCGAAAGCTATAGAACGAGGCATGGTGAGAGAACATGTCTTCCCCTCCTGTCTCTTGCTTTCAAGCTAAGGAGGATGCTACAAGGCTAATAGTATCCGTTGAATCTACAAAGTTTGTAGTTTCCTTGGAAAATGCAAGGAGGTTTGCGTGATTGTTGCATGAGAATGGCACGCGCCACCCAATGGTGAAGATCCAATTGCAGGTCCACCACTTCCATCAATCGTGACACACAAGTAGTAGAGGTTTTGCATTTGCACTCGCTATTTTGGGGTCGATTACATGATCCGTGCTGCCAATGACGTTGTGTGAAAACACATCATGAGTGAGGTTGAGGACACTTTTAGACTTGCTTGTCGGTGATGTTGCAAAAAATGCCCCAAGTAGTTTCTCTATAGTTCAAATGTACACGGTTGTGAAACATATTTCCTCAAACAAGTTTTCTGGTATCATTTGGTGGGAGGCAATGTTCGAGGCACCACGTGGCAGATTTGAAGGTCTTAAATCCACCAAAAACGATGCAAATCATGGCGTTGATGTCTTTCCCCTCACAAAGCCATTTCTAGCCATGATGTCCACTTTTGCTGGATGAACTCGCATTGTGAGGTACTTGAGCAATGTTGTGCAAAGCGTTCTTTGATAATGGAACAAATCATCCGTCTATTGAGGGGTGTCCTTATCTCCTTCAACTCAAGATCCAAATTTTTGAGGCGGGGATTCGCATGCGAGCTCGTCCAATGTATGAGTTCACGATATCAAATGCTAGAGAACGGTTGCTTTAGACGTACATAGAGAAAGAAGTAGGGGTGAGTGCTCTTTTTCCACAAAGTCCACTTTGTCCGATAAATGTGTCATTCTTTGTGCTATTTAAGTGAGAAAATGTGCAACATGTCTTTTTTTGCAAAAGAAGATCAGACTGATTATACAGCCAGGAACCATTCAGCAGATCTAGTGTCCATTGATGCTGATGTGTCTAGTAAGATTGTTGAATGTTCGTAATTTGGCAAGGGTGATTGTAGACTGGTTGTCCACGTATAAGGGCATAGGTTCCTTTAACAAAACCAACCTCTTATAGAAGGTTTAATGGAAATGGATTTCTCGCACATCGTTAGTGGCATCCCCGTACTTTGCCTTGGTGCTACTAAGTGTGACATGAATTTGCTTCTTGTTATAACAAGATATTGGTGCACCACTGAGTAGTTAAATGTAGTATGTAATATTGCACTTCACTTGTAGTGAAGCATCGATGCGGTAATGAAGCTAGAGTGAAGATGATCTTTTGTTGTATTGTAGGGCATGAGTCAGCTCCTTGTGCATTCTCTTGAACAGGGTCTTGTTGTAGGAAGCAACACGTCTGTCTAGGAACTGTAGATCGGGTTCAGTAAAACTTCTTTTGTGCACAAGGGATCCGGAGGGCAAAAACAAGCTATTTAATCTAAAGGAAATTCATCAATCTATTAAGGTGGAGATTGTTTTAGTTACCGTGGAGTGTTGTAAAAGTTTTCTTCAATGTTTAAACATTTCACAATCTTCTTGACGTACGTTTCATTCAAAAGGTTGATCTTGTGTGCTTCCCGATTGCGACCAATGTTCATGTCGAGGTAGAAACTCACGTCTAGCATTGCTTTGCTTTTCAATAATCCTATCATTGCCTTTTATGTTTCTTTTGTAAGCTCTTTCCTAGGTTAGATGATGAGTATGTCATCGATGTAAGAAAGCGCATGATGGGCTGTTGATATAGATGAGTCTTGATGTGGAAAGGGGGAATCATCATACAATGTGGTTTTGGGGAATGTTTCATGGTTTTAGGTACCAGAGGACGAGACTTTGTTTTAGTGTATGGGGGCTTTGAAGGAGCTTTCAAAACAATAGAGTTTCATCATCATATCAATCACGCTACTTCATGTAGACTTTTGTGTCCATTTTGTAGTTGAAAAATGTGTTGTTGACCTGAAGATACTTAATCTCCTAATAGTTCCCTATTTCTAGGAAGAGCATCATTTCTTACTCTAGAATCTCACTAGGGCGTTGGTGGCAAAGAAGTGTTTTTTGGGTATTTGCATGAATTGTTTCTAAACAAGGCAAACTTTGAACTTGTCTAGCTTACTATCTTCTATGGCCTTCACATGGAACATCCACTCTACTACGATAATCCGTTGGATTAGAGGGAGTTCAACGATTGCTATGTAGGCATTGCTCTCCTTCCTTAGGTTTAACGTTTCATGCAAGGTGATGGCTATTAACGTGCATTCTGATGGTTTTGTGGCCATCACATTCTCAACATACGACTGCTTCAACTTCATCTCTATAAGTTCTTGCTTCTCATTCCTTGTAAGGAATTGTTGTTGATGTTGATCAGTTTTCTCCAAAGTTCTTCCTATTGTCTTTTCACATTTCTTGTAACTGAGGTTCCATAGAAGACAACATCACAATTGGTGATGTAGCGGTGGGTTGTGATGTCGTAGAAAATCCATGCCTTTTGTGTATTGCTTTGCTAGATTTACATTCCCCATACATGCTTATTATCAAGCTTACATTGCCGTTCTTTAGTAACGTCATTGAATGCCATGCATCTGAAGGTGATCAAAATTGGTGATGTCAGGCCTTTTTGTTATGCCATGTTGCCTATGGAGTTGTAGTTGTTGATAGGCTTGCCGTTAGTTTTTGATTTTAAACCCATAATGCTTTTTTAGTGCTATTAGCTACGAAAAATCTTGAAGTTGTGCTTAGGGTAGCATGGCCCTTACCATCTCCTCAAGCATATGATTATTGCCTTTTGCCATACTGTTGTCTTGTGGAGTATGGGTTGTTAACTGTTGGTTTTTGATGCCTTAATACTGGAATAGAGTGTCATCGTCGTTTTTAGTGAACTTACCTGAATTGCCTAAGCCGAGAATTAGGAGCTTGCTCATGGCCTCGCATTCCACTTACTAGAACCACGTGCAACGGATTTTTAGGATTGCGTTGCAAGTGATGAGAGGAAATTTCCAATGTTGTTTCGTGGCATCATCGACGAAGACCAAAAAATAACTTTGTCTAGTTAAGAATCTAGCAAAGGGTCCATACATGTCTTTGTGGACTAAGTGTATCTTGTCCGAAACGATAGGTTTTGTTATTGGAGGAAAGAATTGGCACGCCGAATGTTACTTGACACAAGGTTCACATAGGTGACCTTGATCATCCTTGACCATCAGCAGGCCAAAAAAAAGGTTGTTTAAGAGAATGAATTGGAGCTAGTGATCATTGATGTGGTTAAAGCGGAGTTTCTTGCATTGAGGTGTTACTCACTTGTTTAACTAGAGGTTGATAAGTGCTACAATTGACGATTCAAGAGGACGAGGGTCAAGGTGAAGCTTGATCATACCATTGCTTTAAAAATTTCCCTTTCCAATGAGCTATCCTATGACCATGGTGAAATATAGCTTCATTTCTTTTGTGGTGAAATGTAGTCCCTTTTTCATGAGTTTGCCCCTGGAAATGAGGTTTGCGGAGATGCTATGGACACAAAGCACATCACTCATGGTGACGTTGATGTTTTGTGAGCACATAATTTGAGACGCTATTGATAAGAACACCTGCCATGATCCCCACCATCTCTATGGAAATGTTTGTGTAGGATGTTGGTGTCATAGGTGATGCTTTTGTTGATTTTGCTATGTAAGAAAAGTATATGTTGATGTTGTAGAAGCTGCTTCCTTTTAGCTATAGAAAGGTTTGCTTAGAAGGAGAAGCCATACTTTTGACATACTTCATATGCTGCCTCCTTGGTCTTAATGAAGTTTTATTCATCCTTCTACACCTCCACCTACATTTTTTCCTTTCTTATGATTTACTAATGATTCTTGTTTTTCAAGTATCTTGTGTTTTTGCAGCAAATGCCAAAATGTTCCAATGGAGTATCATTTCTATTGGTGTTATTGTTGCATTTGGAAAACTTTCTCTTTGTGTCTCTTTGTGCTAGTAAGTATGCATGAAATTGTAAGACATTTCCTCGAGTTTTGTGGGCTGGAGATGAGGGATGCAAGTTTTGGTGATATTGGCAATGAGATTTATAAGGACATCCTATTCTTCTTGGGGTGGATGATGGTAAAAATGATGGTGACAAGATATTGGTGGAGTACAAATGTTTCTTTATTTCTGATAACATATTGGAGCCATGGTGAGCAAGGGTGATGAGTGTTTGATGTTCGTCCTATTACGAGTGAATTTCATTGTGTTGTTAAAGCAACATCTTGTAAAATTCTTCTCCCTAAGGATGTAAGGCTATGTGTAACGGAGAATGCACTTCACATCTCTCCATTCGTCGCTAAGATCATTCATGATGTATCGTAGGAAGAGGGCTTCTAGAAGCCATGATTTCGTGATAGCCTGCTGGTCACAAACTTCAAATTCTATATCAATCAAGAGGTTTTCATTGCTGTTGAACTCACTTGTGTGGATGTGAGAGATTAATGTAAGGAGGTAAGATTTTTATGTAGATTTGTTCACACTACCGTACGAGGTTTTCGATGCTAAGGTGGGATGTTTGGTTGTCCTGGTACATGCGGAGAGCTTGTTGGATGCGTGGTACCTTGCTTTGGAGGAGGATTTAGTATGCCATGAAGCTGTAGTAGTTGCACACTAAAAGGAAATGTTGTTGGCTGCTAGGGGCATGGGGTCTGCATTACCCTTTGAAGAACTTCCATAGCTGGTGTGGAAGGGTTGATACTTCAAATTTGAATGCCTAATGGAATACATCTCCGCCATTGAGCTTCTTTATGCTTATTTTGTTTGATTGTAGGGTGCTATAGATAGACGACATGCCAACTAGGTCCGGAGAATAAAGAGCCCAAGGCAAGAGTTGTTCTCCTTGGGCAAGTGCAAAAGGGCCTGACTCGTACAGTAGGAGCTACCACAGGTTGGACGGGTAGAAGATGAACGACTGCAAGATGAGCAACTTGCATTGGATTGGTTTTTGGTGAATCAGGTCCTTGTGCGTACTCTTGCATTTAGTTATTGATGCAAGTCTTAACTTCTCACCGTAGAGTAGAGACCATCTATAATGTTTGTTTCTTGGTTGCACTCAAGTTTGTTTCAGCTTGTTGATGTCGTATGCTCTCATGGTGCCTGCGCATCTCTGCTTCTTACCTGTATTGGTTGAAATGGTTATGATTTTTTGTAGTGAGCCTCAAAATCTAAGCGCAGTTGTTCCATTTGCTCTTCATATTGTGGAATTTTAAGATGTTTTAGCCTTTTGCTACTATTGACCATGCTGCCTCCCCTACATGAATGTCTTGTTTTGTAGGTGCTGGAATTCCTCCACTTTGTTCATGGTTCTTGCGTTTGCTGTGTGTGTTGTTCTTGCTCAGTGGCTGTCATTCTACTCGGATACCATGGGAAGAAAGCAGGAACATTAATGGGTGAAAGAAAACTTGGACACATGATCCAGCATTCAATTTTAGTTAGCATATACACAAACATACACATCACGTGGAGAAATATGTTCAAGCATCCTAACATTCGAAACTGACTCATAGTAAGCATGGATGCCAACTATAGAAGATGTGTAGGGCACCAAGTGTCGGAGACAGGACTTGGTTGTAGATTGAGGTATAGGGTGTCCAATCTAGATGTCTTCTCACTAAGACACATCGCTGACGGTGTACATGTATTCTGTAGAAGGTCGAAGTGCCGAAGGTAGCACTTGGAGATTTGGAGGGGAGGAATTGGAGTGCCAGATGGTTGACTGTTTTTGTTCAAAAGTAAAGGTATTCCTTAAGTGATTTTATTGTCCTTTAAGTATGTTTGAGGTAGGTCCTCTCTTGGATGCTCTTCGTTTGGAGGTTATAGGGCGTTGCACATTCTCGTAAGTGGTTGCATAACCACCTTGGTGGTCGCATAACCACATACGTAGTTACATGATTCTTTGGGCCAGTTGAAGGGAATCTTGGAAGATGAAGGAAAAACGAAGAAGTCAAAGAGTCACTTGAAGCTAGAGGTTACAAGCTGTGAGTGAGTGGAATTCATCTCTTTTAAGTACATGATATTTAAAGATGAGTGAAAATTCCTTGTAGGGTTTCAGGCCCTTTAAACGAGATCCTAGCTGTTGAGACTTGTAAATCTCAATAGTTTTTTCCTTGTTTCTCTCCATTTCTCAATATATTTTTGTATTTTTTCCAATTTTTATTCTCCCCTTTTACATTCTATTACTATTCTGCCTTCTTTGCCATCTCTTTTGCTCCTGAATTCTACTTGATTAATGTTTCTTTAATTGTTATGTTTTTATCATTTTACTCTATTGATTCTCCTTATTGAATGTGACTTTATAGATGGATTGAAAATTTTGGTGCTGTAGGGGTTTGTTCTCAAGCGTTCGGGTAAGTTGATGTAAACCCCGTTGTGATAAAGATAGATTTTCCTTTGCATATTATGGCAAGCTCAAGCTGTCTTGCTTGGAGGCTAAATGCTTTGGATGAGAAAAAGTGTATCCGCATCTTGGCTTGAATGCTATGATTGAGGAACCTCTACCAACAAGCAATGTTGTTCAATGCATGACACACAAGAGACCGATGCTCCATTTTCTTTGGTGATATTCACGTATACATCTTGATGTTTTTGTCACTGAAATGTTTTGACATTTTCTATCTCACTTTTTCCTTAGATTTTCTTCTTCTAAATCTCCCTTGTCTTTCCCTTACCCACTATACCAAACACCTTATGGATTCCTATCAATTGGATGTGTTTTCTTCTTCCATTAGTTTATGATTGTTTTTCAATGTCTCCACTCAAAACTCCTCATTTCCTTTAAGAAGGTACTTCTTTGATCATCTTTCATCTTGGCACACTGCTCATCTACTACTCCTTTCTCCTTCTTTCTTTCCCTTTTCAAGATGTTCGAGTCTCTCTCTCGTTATCAATATTTGTCTCATCAATTCATTCATTTCCTCTCTATAGTAGCTTCTCACCATTTTCCTTGTTCTTAATCTCTCCCCTTCTCCCTCATCTATTCCCTCCATGAATGCCTCATTACATATGCCTTTTTGTTTTTGTGTTTTTGTCTTTTTTCTTGCACAACATGTGCCCCTTCTCCATTTCAATGTCTAATTTACTATTTCTTGTTTTATCTTTTCCCTTTTCAAGACCTTGCCTCTCTCTTCCTCCTTATCTCTATCGCTCTATTTGTTTTCCTCTCTCCCTTTCTCCCCTCGTCTCTTTATTCTAATATCTCACTACCTTTCTCTTTTTGGTTGTGTTTCAAGTTAGCTCTTTTTCTTTTTTAATCTAGTTCTCTATATCTCCCCCCCTCTCATCTATCTGTGTCTCCCTTTTCCTCTCTTTCTCTCTCTCTCTCTCTCCCTCTATCTCTCTCTCCTCCTTTATTTCTCTCTCTCTCTCTCTCTATTCCTCTTTCTCTCTCTGCTCCTCACTTCATCTCTTCTCTCTCTCTCTCTCTCTCTCTCTCTTTCTCTATCTCTCTCTCTCTCTCTTTCCCTGTCTTTCTCTTTTCCTCTCTCTCTCTCTCGCCATCTTTCTCTCTCTCTCTCTCTCCCTCTCTATATCTCTCTCTCCCTCTCCCTCTCCCTCTCCCTCTCTCCCTCTCTCCCTCTCACTATCTCTCTCTCTCTCTCTCTCTCTCTCTCTCTCCCTCTCTCTCTCTCTCTCTCTCTCTCTCTCTTTCTCTTTCCCTCTCTCTTTCTCTCTCTCTGTCTCTCTTTCCTTCTCTCTCTCTGTCTCTCTCTCTATTTCTCTTGCTCTTTCTCTCTCTCTCTCTCTCTCTATCTCTCTCTTTCTCTCTCTCTCTCTCTCTATCTCTCTCTCTCTC
>SZWC01000694.1:208773-223773 GCA_023375785.1 Penium margaritaceum | reverse complement strand
CTACCCCAACCATGATGACAATAACAATGGTGGAAATGACAAGAGGAACATGGCAATGGTAACACCAATGACAACGCTGAGTGTAGAAAGGTGGTGGTGGTGGCAATGATGGTGGCTATGGTGGCGGTGCTGAGGAGTTGACGCTGAGGTAACTAGAGAAGGAACGGAGGATGATGAGGCTGCAAGTTCAAGCTGAGGTCCGTGTTGGTGAAAATCAATTGTTATCCAAAGCACAGGATTTTTGAAATGAAAGATACAGACTCACACATAGGAGAGAAAAATGGACCAATCTACATGAAGTGATGAAAGCAGTGTGCCCTACAAACCCCCTCCTGTGAGCAGAGTATTTCCTCTTAGGTCTTTGCATTCAAAATTCATAAGAGCTCTCTGTATTGAATTCCAGGTAAAAAACACTCCGTATCTATAGCTCTTGTGAATCCATGGGGAGTGTCACATATGTGGGTTTGACGTGCCTTGCCTTCCTTAGTGGTTTCAATTCTTCCTTTTGGGCAAAAGTGAGACCGAACGTGAGCTTTCTGGTCGCCTCACGCTATGTTAGCAGGAATTGAGAGACAGTCACTTTTGCGCCATATATGACCAATCACCTCATCCCTGAAACTGTGTATTGACAAGTGTATTGGGAAGTGAACATATGAGTGAACATGGACTTCTAACGAAAATCAGTACAAATTACACATAATCCATGATAACTAGCACCTTACATAAGGAATGTATATCCGGGCCCTAGTGACATGAATTGATGATGATGTTTTCTGAAAAATGATTACACATGGGAATGCACTTTTTGATAAACCAATTGTCGTGTGTATGAATCTAGGGTGATTAACCATAACTCTTTTCTGAAGGGAATTGAGCAATTCTCCATTCTTTTAATGAACAAGGACATGATCTGACCACTTATAGTGCTTCTCAAAAGCTTTCTAATGTACCATACCGCCTGCGATCTGGCCAAGAATTGCCCAAATTTTGCTTGTTGAAGCAGAGGTCACACCCACCACAGATGCGTCTAGTGCCTCTTGTGGTGCCCACTCATTGTGGCGCCTTTCTTCACGTGCAAAACGCCTTTCTGGGGGCATAGATCCTCCTGCACATGATAGATGAGTCTCCTGCACTATTTCAATGTGCCTCAGTCACATCCCATTTTCGTGTTGAGTTTGATGATGGGGTTTGACAGTGTTGAAACCTGTCTGTGGACCTGCAGTCAGGATTTTGAAGAAGTCCTTGAGTGACGAAGTGTAGAGCTGAGTTGCAGACTCTGAGCCAGAATCTTGGCTAGATCCCCCAGTAACAATATTTACTACTGGATCCGGTGGAACTTATCCACTGGATGACATGGCAGTCATCCGGTGGATGAATCCGCCGGACGTGCCTACCGGATGATGTTTCGTGACTAACTCCTCAAGCCACCGCACACATCCCAACTTTGAGAGCTCATAACTTCCTCGATACTTGACGGATTCTTCGATACTTGCTATTCAAACTGCACCAGAATCAGAAACTCGTCAAAATCTTGAAAAAATCATCAAATTTAAATTTGGAACATTCCTCAAGCTGCTAGATCAAAGTGCGAGGATTTTTCTCTTTACCGTGACTCGTTGGTGCTTCCCGGCACCTCAATCGGGCATGTGGAGGGTAATTCACAACAAGGAGATGTTGTAAGCCTAAGCAAACATATGTAAACACACAAGATTATAAAGTTATGGATAAAACCCTGATGATTATTCACATTCCAATCATATTGTTTTGGGCATGGATTCCAAGCTCAGGCAACAAATGAATTTTGCGATTAACTGTTCTTAGTCGTAGGTTCAATCTTACTAGTGGCACCCACAGAAGCATACTCGCATGGTGGTAAACACTGGGGTCCTGGTACTGAAGGAACATTGTCCCCAACAGAAAGAAGTAACCCAAACTCTCTAGCAATTTTATCCCTGACATTGTGAGGGGTATAGCACATCCACTTGAATTCAAAGCTTGAGGGTCTCACCTTCCACAATTTGTGATGCTGGAGCCCTTTCCCTTGAGAATGAAGTCGAATACTTGAAATACAAATTCAGAATTCACCTTGTGACTTGAAGTTCTCTGGTGTGAAAAAAACTCTGGAGTGTTTTTGTCTTTTGGCACAGTAACAAGAATGGAAGAAAAGAAAATCTGAAGTGAATCATCCCTCCTTTCTCCCACTCCGGGGAAGGATTTCTTATGCCGACCTTGATATTCAGAATTCTGTGTGTATCTCAACATTCTTCATTTAAGTGGTACATTTTCTGCTGAAACGGAGAGGTGGTAAATGTAGAATAAAAACTTGAATATTGCGGGAATGGACATTAAAACTTATGGAGTCTGTTCATCTATTGCTATGAACATTGTGACGTAGCAGAAGATCAGTGCCGTTTTGGATTATCTAATGCTAGGTCAATTCCTCGACCAGGTGAATGGCCGAAAGCTGCGGCTGCAATGGCTGAAATCAACCTTAGGGCTTGTGTTATGATTAGCCTACAAAGTGCGACAGCATTCCCCACATCACAAACACTTTGATGTGGGAAGGGGCATCCCAGTGCAGTGAGTGTTGCATGGTTTCATGGAGTGTGTCCGAGAGAGTAGTCCGGGAGAAAAGAAAAGCTTGTGAGCGCATGCATTCTTGCCACAGGGCCTTTATCAGCGCTCAAGTGAAATGACAGAATGGCCATGCACAATTTATTCTGGGAGAGGAGACACACACCAAAAGAAAGAGAATGCAACCAATGTCCCGTGGGCGAACACCTGGCCTAATTTCTAAGCCCAGAGAAAACGAGATAAGACCCATTTTTTCCAGGCAGTGTCCAAGCCAGGAAAATTTTCTAGTAGAACACTGTAGAACTTAAACGTCAAAGGTGAGTAGAAAATTGCCATAAATGCCTACTCAAGTGAACATTTTATGAACGTGGTTTCAGAGTGTTTTTTGTCACCAACTTTTGACCTTTGGCTGGAGACGTGATGGCAGACAAATATTGCTTAGAATATTGATTGTTTTTTTTTTTTCCGTTGAGAGTGCCACACTTGTGGGAAAAGAGGGAGAAGTTATTTCTCGGAGTAGCCACTTGCTCTGAGCCGAGGCCAAAAGATGATCTTGTCTGAAGAAGGTAGTGCCATATGTCTGCGAGGATGAAATCTCTAAAAAAACTACTTGCGTAGTAGGTGATAAAAGGAAGATACAAGTAGTTTTTCAACAGTTTCTGATAAGTTGCCACATCAAGAATCCGATGAGATCTGGATCTTTTGCCTTTGGAGAACTGTAGGTCAAGAAAATCAACCGTAGAGAATGAGACAGGTTTTATTGATGTTGGGTTCTAGACCGTTAAAGGTAGTGGAGAATAATTATAGGCTTTCTGGACCCCCCAAACAATGAATGAGCCCATAATCCTGTTATGGTCAATTGGATGTAAAAAACACACCCAAAAAATAGTGTTCAGGGTGAGAACGCCCCGTCAGCAATGACGGGGCGACTTCGCCCTTGAAGTCAGATGACGCCGACTTCGAGGCAACGTCACCAACTTCTGACACTGGCGTCGTCGATGTCAGAAGCTACATTGGCATCGTCGCCCGCTTCTGACAATGGTTTTGCCAATGTCAAAAGCAAAACTGGCGAGAGCGGTCAATATCGCCCTGGAGCGCTCTCGCTGAAAATTCGGATGCAAAACCCCTAGTTACACCGGGGGTTTGGGTTTTATTTTTTGCTTGCCCGGGCACCTGCCAGACCCCGCGGTAGCAGGGCCTGGCAGATTCCCTTTATCTCATCACAGCAGCTGCCCGAAGTCAACGGTTCAGCCCATCAAACTGTGGCGTTTTACAGTTTGCAAGTGAAGATATCGATTGGTCCCCGCTACCCCGAGGCCCAATTGATGTTTCTGATCGATCGCAGGTTCTATTTTGTTTTTTCCACAGCTGATTTTTGTCATGTCTGCGGGTGAAACGCAGCTGCAACATTGCGATCATGGGCAAAGTTGATGTTTTTCCTAGAAGTCGAACTTCCTGCCCAGAAACTGTACACTGATTTATCAGTGTTTTGTTTGGGGGTGATTAACTATTACTCCCATGATCAATGCAATGCCGATGCAACAACGGTGCGGCATGAAATGATAGTGCAAGAAACATGATGAAACTGACACACAAAATAGCTCCCACACAAGGTTGGGTCTCGCCTGTGGTGAGATCCAACCTTGCCTTCCCTTGCCTTGGGCATGTCAGTGGTGATTCACCACTTACATGCCCAATCATCTTCCCAACTAGTCTTTTAGGCAAGAAATCAAGCCTATCATTGTCAAATGGTTAACCATGTAATGGAAGAAGAATAAGAGCCACAGACATGGAGGGCTCAGCTACCACAAAGGGTGGGTTTTTCTAGTACAAAAAGAAGAGGATGTAGAAGAATACAGGATCATCTGACACATGTAGCATGCCCGAGGGGCACTGTAGCGGGACATAGGAAATCAAAAGCCACGTCAATGAGGGCTTGAAGGGCTGTGTTTGAAAATGGAAGATAGAGGACTCAGTCCACATGCTGCAGTGATGGTGGGAAAGTAATGAGTGAGGGAGGTGAGTCTGCAAGGAAGGTCAGTGGGAGGCAGCAGTTGAATGGGAGGAGGAACAGAGGAGTGGAGCACAGTAGGAAGGGTCACTGGTAGAGAGGAGGGGATGGATGTCACAGGGAGAATTTCAGAACGATGATTTTGTTGAAGGATCCACTTGTGGGTGCGAGAAGACAAGCCAGGAGGAGAAGGCGAGAGAGGAGTAGGAGATGGAAGCGTAGACGGGAGAGGAGAGGGAAAAGGAAGATGATTTTCAAGAAGAGGGTTTTGAGGTGAGGATGGGGTTCATTGAGGAGACTTTGGGAGTAGAATGGTCGTGGAGGTTGGGAGAAAGTTGGGTGAGGATAAAGCTGAAGTGATGGGGTAAGAAAGAGAAAGGGAGGAGGGGGAGGTGGGGGTGGAGATGGTGATGAGGGAGGGAGGGAGGCAGAGTGTGGGTACGACGGGCAATAGAAGGAGAGGGATGGGTGCAGAAGTGGTTAAGGAAAAAGTGGGTGGAACGGTGGAGTTAGTGGAGGGGGAGAGTGGCAAGGGAGTCGTTTGAGGAGTGAGGGTGCATCAAGGAATGATTGTGGAGGGAGAAGATGGTAGTGAGGGGGGGAAGGCATAGGGGAAAGGTACAGGACAACTACAAGGGAAAAGGGGAGGAGAGAGGCATCAATAGAGGACAGAACACAAGCCTGCAGCGGGAATGATAGAACACGGATAACATCTATGAGCGCGTGAACGACATGGAGAAGTGGTGGAGGACAAGGGGAGATGTGGGAGGAGAATGCAAGGAGGAAGGGACACAGGGGATACCTAAGGAAGGCCACGAGGCACCCACAGGGGAGGAAGACAAGACTGGGGATGGGTGGGTGACATACGATAGAAGAAAAAGAAAAGAGGAGATGGTGGTGAAAAAAAGGAAAGACGTGGACCACATGCACATAGAAGAAGACGCAGAAAGAGGGCAAAATGGGCAGAAAATGCAGGGGACGGTAGAAGGGGGGGAATGCAAGAACGGGCGGCAAAGGAAAGGTTATGGGAAAGGATGTGTTCAACGAGAGAGGGTGAGGAAGATAAAAGAGGACAGAAGAGGGAGAGATCAGAGAGGAGAGAGTGAGAAAGGGGTGAGTGGGATAGGAGAGGGATAAAGAACGAGAAGAGAGGGGAGACCTTGGGTAGAGGGAGGGAGAGGGAAAGAGAGGGAGTGAGAGATACAGATAGAGATAGATAGATAGAGAGAGATAGAGGGGGAGAGAGAGAGAGAGAGAGAGAGAGAGAGAGAGAGAGAGAGAGAGAGAGAGAGAGAGAGAGAGAGAGAGAGAGAGAGAGAGAGAGAGAGAGAGAGAGAGAGAGAGAGAGAGAGAGCGAGAGAGAGCGAGAGAGAGCGAGAGAGAGCGAGAGAGAGCGAGAGAGAGCGAGAGAGAGCGAGAGAGAGCGAGAGAGAGCGAGAGAGAGCGAGAGAGAGCGAGAGAGAGCGAGAGAGAGCGAGAGAGAGCGAGAGAGAGCGAGAGAGAGCGAGAGAGAGCGAGAGAGAGCGAGAGAGAGCGAGAGAGAGCGAGAGAGAGCGAGAGAGAGCGAGAGAGAGCGAGAGAGAGCGAGAGAGAGCGAGAGAGAGCGAGAGAGAGCGAGAGAGAGCGAGAGAGAGCGAGAGAGAGCGAGAGAGAGCGAGAGAGAGCGAGAGAGAGCGAGAGAGAGCGAGAGAGAGCGAGAGAGAGCGAGAGAGAGCGAGAGAGAGCGAGAGAGAGCGAGAGAGAGCGAGAGAGAGCGAGAGAGAGCGAGAGAGAGCGAGAGAGAGCGAGAGAGAGCGAGAGAGAGCGAGAGAGAGCGAGAGAGAGCGAGAGAGAGCGAGAGAGAGCGAGAGAGAGCGAGAGAGAGCGAGAGAGAGCGAGAGAGAGCGAGAGAGAGCGAGAGAGAGCGAGAGAGAGCGAGAGAGAGCGAGAGAGAGCGAGAGAGAGCGAGAGAGAGCGAGAGAGAGCGAGAGAGAGCGAGAGAGAGAGAGAGAGAGGGAGGGAGAGAGAGAGATGGAGAGAGAGAGAGAGAGAGAGAGAGAGAGAGAGAGGGAGGGGGAAGGGGCGGCTATGGAGAGAGAGGGGACAGGGAACAAGGTGATGGACCTTGCACTTCTTGTTAAGCTGACCCCAACATTGGGTCTAATTGTTGAAAGAGAAAATGTGTCCGGATCCATGATTGACTACACTAACATGGTGAAGTCTCTTGCTGACCAGCTTGCTACAGTTAAGGATCCTGTCCAGGAACGTGTACTCATGCTGATCATCACCAAATCTGGTCACGGGGGTGGTGCTACACCAACCAGGGGCAATGGCGAAGGAGGGAAGAAGAAGGGAAATTGCCACTACTGCAAGAAGTCGGGCCATTGGGTGCGCAACTGCCAAAAGAAGAAGGCGAATCTTGCGGCTGGAGGGAGAGCGAAAAAGCATTCCGTCACTTCCGCAAACAAAGCGGATTCGAGGTACCATCCAGGTCCTGCACGTCTCCAACAACACCATCTTGTTCTTGATCATTGACTCGGGAGCCACGCGGCACATGACGTGTCGAATAGAGTGGTTCATTTTCTACACCACCATTGAACCTTGACGGGTGTACATGGGGGACAACCATGTGCAAATGGCGGTTGGGGAGGACGAGATTGTGTTTTGTGCTTCTGTTGAAGGGAATCGCGTGGAACATTGTGTGAAAAAGGTGCTCTATGTTCCGGGGCTGGCAGCTGACCTGCTCTCTCATCTCTGAAGGCATGAGGGTTTGCTTTGAGAATGGTGGCTGCACCATCTCTGCCCGCGCAGGATGTGTGCTTGCAAAAGTGGCCAAAGAGGATGGTCTATACTGTCTCTATGTGGTGTCGGAGAAGGAAACCGACTAAGCGCTGGCAACAAGAGAAGGAAAAAATGACATCGGCCTGTGGCACAACTGGCTTTCTCACCTCGGCTTTGGCACCATCATCTCCATGCAACAGATGGTCAGTGGTCAGGAGCTCAAGGGGGTGAAGTAGCCGGGTGTCTCGTCTTGTGAGAGCTGCAAAAAAGGGAAGCAAATCCGCTCTCCTTTCACGAGGAAAGGAAAGGGAGCAACTAAGATTATCTTACTGATACCCTCTGATTTTTGCGGTCCCATGCCATCACAGTCATTGTCCAACAATTTGTACTTTTTCACATTCATTAATGACAAATTGAGGAAGATGTGGGTGTCATTCTTGGCTTGAAAGGATGAGTGCATTGATTCTTTCAGGGTGTTGATTGTTGCAGCACAGACTGAGAGTGGCCGCCGGTTGAAGGTTCTTCGCACCGATGGTGGAAGAGAGTACCTGTCCAACAAATTCCATGACTTCCTGAAGCGTTGCGAGATCAGGCACGAGGTCACCCCACCTAGAACACCGCAGCTGAACGGCGTGGCTGAAGGCACAAACCGCACGCTTGTGGAGCGTTTTTGCATCATGCTTTAAGACGCAAAGCTCCCGCCAACCTTTTGGATGGAAGCAGTCAACACTGCAGTGTACCTAAGAAACCGGAGTCCCACGCACAACGTGTCGTTGGTGACACCAGAGGAGGCGTGGACAGGACGCAAGCGGACTGTGACAAACCTGGTATTCTTTGGGTGTGGTGCATTTGTGCACATAGCTACCGGCAGCAAGGACAAGATCGAACATAAAGTCGTTGAATGCGACCTTCCTTGGCTACGACACCATGGGATACTGCCTCTACAAACTCGCTACACGCAAGATCATCTGCAGCCGTGATGTGGTCTTTTGAAGAGGACGTGAAGGGGTGGAATTAGAACCATACGTTTGTATTCCCACTTGCTCCTGCACTTGTACCTGAGGCGGAAGAAGAACCGGTGGCAGAAGAGGACGATGCGGAAGATGGTGGTCATAGCTGTAATGACAAGGAGGTGGAGGAAACTGAGAAAGAGAAGGAGCCAACAGCCAAATCTGGTGAGGAGGAGCAGCAGAAAAATGCACAGCAGCTGACACGGAGGTCTGCACAACTCAACAGAGGTCCAGAGGACAGTGGGGAGCAGCTACGGCGGTCCAAGAGGCTTGCCAAGAAGCAGACGCAAAAAGTGGAGTGGCTGAACCTGTGATGTCATCCACCACCAACGGAGTCCTCTGAACTCGAGCTCCTCTTCCTTACCATGACCAATGACCTAGCCACATTCAATGAAGCCATGCACAGTGAGGAGGTGACACAATGGCGTGCCGTAGCATATGAGGAGTATGGTGCGCTCATGAAGAATGACACCTGGACCCTTGAGGAAGCTCCATGTGGCAGCTGGGTGATCGGGTGCCGGTGGATCTTCAGGCGCAAGCGTGGTGCCAATGGTAAGGTGCTCAGGTACAAATCACGACTTGTTGCGAAGGGTATGCATAGACTGAGGGTGTGGATTACAATGAGACATTGGCACCTGTTACCAGGTTTCCTTCCATCCGAGAGATCCTTGCTCTTGCTGCTGCTATGGAATGGAAGGTACACAACATGGATGTGACGTGTGCATTTCTGAATGGTGACCTTGAGGAGATGTGTACACGGAGTAGCCGGAAGGGTATGTTGTGGAAGGGAAGGAGGATTTGGTGTGCAATCTTGTGATGGCCCTCTACGGTCTGAAGCAAGCACTGTGAGCATGATTGAGGATCTGGTTGGTTGAGGATCTCGTTGACCTTGGCTTTGTACGCAGTAAATCTGGCCATGCAGTCTATGGGCGTATGCAAGAGGAAATCAATGTTATCATCTTGCTCTATGTCGACGATCTGCTTATTGCCTCTGACTCCAAGCCTCTTTTGGACAATGTGAAACAATCCCTTGCTGCCAGGTTTGGCATGAATGACATGGGAGAGCTCAGTTACTACCTTGGCCTTCAGGTCAAGCGTGACCAGCAGAAGACCTTGGAGTTGTCGCAGAGCACGTACGTGAGTGATGTCATCAGTCACTTCAACATGGCAGGAGCGCGCAAGGCCATAACACCACTGGAAGTGGGAGCAAAGCTGAGCATGATGCAGACTCCCCACGGCATGCAAGAGAGAAACTGCATGGAAGTAGTGCTGTACAAAGCATCAGTTGGAAGCCTCATGTACGCAGTAGTCGGCATGCATCTTGACATCAGCCAAGCAATGGGAGTGCTCAGCAAGTTTTGCGTGAATCCGGGCGTGCCGCATAGGGAGGCGACCGGGCGCATGCTGCAATACCTGGACAGAAGCAGCAGCCTTTGCCTCACATTCAATGGAAAACATAGCCCCATCCTCATCAACTACAGTGACGCAGATTGGGGAGGTGACCTGAACACAAGGAGGTTGACCAGTGGGTTTGTATCTATGCTCAGGGGAGGTGTAATCAGTTGGAGGAGCAAGAAACAAGAGTGTGTCGCCATCTCCTCAACCAAAGCAGAGTACATCTCCCTGAGTGAAGAAAAAAAGGAAGCCGTGTGGCTGTGTGAGCTACTGGCAAGCCTTGGGCAGCAGCAGACCGCAGCAACCACCATCTATTGTGAAAACATGAGCGCCATTGCTCTGACCATTGCAGAGATTTACACACGCACCAAGCGCATCAACCTGTGGTACCACTTCATCCCTGAGCTTGTGGCAAAGCAGGTGGTGCAGATCAAGTTCTGCCCTTCAAGCATGATGTCGGCAGACTTCCGGACCAAGCCACTTGCAGCACACCACTTTCAGCAGCTGAGGGGACAGTGCGGACTAGTGTGATTTTATTTCTCTCAAAGTGGGAGAATGATGGATATGAGGTTGCCAGAAAGGGAAAACAATGTGTTGCTCGATAAAAATCATCTGACAGCACAGATTCATAGAAAATGTTTTACAGGTTCCAACGCACTCTAAGGATCGCAATTCACAGTCCGTTTGAGTGAGATGTGGTTTTCCAAAGTTTGGAGATCATGGTTCAGGTTCAAGTGGCGACAAGAGCACTTTCAGCACAAAAGGCGGCCAGAATTATTGACCAGGACGGCTGAGAGCGTCCTTCAAGGAGAAAAGACGGCTGGAGGGCCTTCAACGGACGTCAAGGAAGGAGCATTCGAGGATTATTGGCTGTGCAGGCTGTGGGAGACATAATTCTAATGCATGCCAATGTGACTGCCGCCCATCACGCCAGGGTAGGATTGTGCTTCACAGACACAGTGATGTATCACACAGATGCTTTTGTGCTACGTTTTGAAGATATTGAGCCCTTTTTTGCTTTCCCACTTCCAATGGTTTTACGGATTTGCACGCTCCTGCCATGTTGAAGCACTTGAGATGTCGTCCATGTACGTGCTCTGCAACAGCTCTAAGATCTGCTGCTGCTGGTCCCGTTTGAATTGAAGGCCAAGGTAGAGACTTGGAACATGAGGCGATGAGCAGGTCATCAACGTAGGTCAAGATGATGACCTGAAATGCCTCATGCATACGCTCATTGACTGCATCGTCAGTTTCACTGCATACAAAACCAAGGCCAGTGAGCTGCTCATCAATCGTGTGGTACCATGCTCACGGTGCTTGCTTCAGGACCTAGATGACCTTTACAAGCTTGTTCACCAAGTCCTACTTCCTTCAACCACCATTCCCTCTGGCTGCTCCATGTGAACATCCTCTTTGAGATCTCCAACAAAGGTGGCTGGGTCATCGGTGACGGTAACGACGAGGAGCTCAAGGTCCGAGGTCTATGGTGGTGGTAGAGTAGTGCACAAGTTCAGCTGCTCCCCTTGCAGTATCTGCTTCTTTGCAAGCCTCTCAGAACACTATATCTACTCCATGCTTTCCTTAGTATCTTTGTTGAGGTGTGTAGACTGTTGTGGCAGCTGTTGTGAGTCACTTTGCTACACCTCCTCATCTGATTCAGTTGCTGGCTCCCTCTCCTTCTCAGCTGCCTCTACCTCCTGGTGAATATTGCAATCAATGCTATCTCCTGCACCTTCCTCTTTTGTGACCAGTTCTTCTCCCACCTATGGTGGGAGAAGTGCAGGAGCAAGTGGAACTGCTGACATAGGGCTCCAAGTCCAGCCCTTCACATCCCCTTGCAAGACCACGTCACTGCTGCAAATGATCTTGCGTACAGCAAGGTTGTAGAGGTGGTATCTCATGGTGTCGTAGCTGAGGAGGGCTGCCTTCACCGACTTAGCATCCAGCTTGGTATGGCTGTTAGCAAGAAAATGCTCAAATGCGCCACACAGAAAAAATTTCACATGTGTAAATCTTGGCTTGCATCCCGTCCACACCTCCTCCCATTATCATTGGTAACAATGCAAGCGTTGGGGTCCGGTTTTTCAGGTACACGACGGTATAGACCGCTTCCGCCCAACAAGTTGGCAGGAGCTTAGCGTCTTCTTGCATGCTGCAAGCACGGTCTATAAGAGTGCACTTTGCACGTTCAGCCACGCTGTTCAATTGCGGTGTTCCAGGTGGGGTGACCTTGTGCCAGATCCCACGATGCTCAAGGAAGCTGCGGAAGTTGTTGGAGGAGTACTCTCCTCCCCCATCGGTGTAAAGCGCCTTCAACCGCCTGTCAGTCTTATTCTGAGCAGCAGCAATCCACATCTTCAATATATACAAGCACTCATTCGTTCCAAACAGGAAGGAAACCCATTTCTTCCTTGACTCATTATGAATAAACGTGACAAAACACAACTTGCTAGACAAGGACTGTCATGGCATGGGACAGTACAAGTCAGAGTGAACAAGTGAGAGAAGCTCAGCTGCCCCTTTCCCTTCTCCAGTGAGAGGAGAGTGGGCTTGCTTCCCTTCAATGCAGCTCTCACAAGCCAATGCACCATGATGATTCACCCTCTTTTCCTCAGACCATCTGTTGCATGAAGATGATGGCACCAAAGCTGAGGTGACCAAACCAGCAGAAAGGCCAATGTCGTCCTTTCCCTCCTTTGCTATCAAAGGTGAGTCTGCTTCCTTCTCAGATGTTGTATAGAGACAGTAAAGACCGTCATCCTTGTCCGCTTTTGGAAGCACACAGCCGGCACGAGTAGAGATGGTGCAGCCACCAATCTCAAAGCAAACCTGCATACCTCTAGAGATGAGAGAGGAAACAGAGAGGAGGTTAGGTGCCAGCCACAGCACATGGAGCACACCCTTCACACTAACTTCCACGTGCTTGCCTTCAAGGGGAGCAACAAACACAATCTCAGCCTCCCTAACTTCCTTTTGCACATGATTGTCGTCCATGTACACCCGACGAGGTTCAATGGTGGTGTAGATGAAAAACCCTTCCCAACGACATGTCATGTGATGCGTGGCTCGTGAGGCAATGATTCAAAGCAAGGTGTTGTTCTCGGAGATGTGCAGGACCCAGAAAGTGGTCAGGAATCTACTCTCCCAATCTGTTGCATTTCTGGAAGCGTCAAAATCCTTTCCCGCTCCCACTCTAGCCGCAAGGTCTGCCTTCTTCTTCCGGCATTCATGCACTCAATGGCTTTGCTTCCTACAGTAGTGGCAGCTCCCCTTCTTCTTCCCTCCTCAGCCATTGCCCCTGGTTGGAGCAACACCACCACCATGACCAGATTTGGTGATGAGAGCAATGTCCAGTCTGCTTCCACCATCATCTCCTTTGCGGCTCTCCTCCTCAAACAGAATCTGCTCCAGGTTGTTGAGGAAGAGCTTTTTACCACGCTGGTCCAGGAAAACTATGAGAAGATTTTAACTTCTANCAGTAGTGGCAGCTCCCCTTCTTCTTCCCTCCTCAGCCATTGCCCCTGGTTGGAGCAACACCACCACCATGACCAGATTTGGTGATGAGAGCAATGTCCAGTCTGCTTCCACCATCATCTCCTTTGCGGCTCTCCTCCTCAAACAGAATCTGCTCCAGGTTGTTGAGGAAGAGCTTTTTACCACGCTGGTCCAGGAAAACTATGAGAAGATTTTAACTTCTAGGAAGGCCACAAACGATGGTTATCATGAGCACACGCTCATTGAAAGGGTCCTCAATTACAGCAACATGGTCAGAGAGATACTTCCCCATGTTGATGTAATCAATTATGAATCTGGACTCGTCCATCTTCACAGTATGAAAGCAACGATGCAGCACAATTTTCATGGGGATTGACTTGGATGCATAATTAGACTCAATCGCTTTCCAAAAATCATTTTGCGTGAGGATTTCACGGGACAAGGAGTTGCTGCCATTTGGAGAGGTAGAGGTAAATCGTGGTGAGGAAGAAATCACGTTTCCTTGCCATGAGGAAGCTTGAGAGAGAGAGAGAGAGAGAGAGAGAGAGAGATTTCAGCTGGTTCCTTCTCCTCCACATGGCTCCAGAGACCCTTCTCCATCAACACCATCTTCATTTTGTTGCTCCCTCTGAAGGTATTCTTGCTTTCGAACTTGGCAATGTTGACGTCGGCCACCACAGAAGTGGATGCCGCCATGGTAGTGCAACGTTCAGCCCACTGATTACTCTGTCACAGAGCAGGGTACAAGGTTGAGGTAAAACCTTGATTTAGCTCTGATATCACTGATGGAAATTGGGACAGCATTCTGGGAGGTGATCAGGATCATCAAGAGGCACCTTAGTAGGAAAAAATGTTTGTTAGCGGAAGTTGCAGGTTGCAGAAACTAAAATCACGGAAGCAAACATAGGATTTTAGAGAATAAAAATGTCTATGTTTATTCTTGGTTGAGATTTAAAATCATCATAGCTTTCTTGCAAGCTCTCATATGTCTCATTTGGCCAAAGGAGCACAAATATATATTCTGTCCCCTCTTGAAAACACTCCTGGGCTAGAAGGATGAGCGATAGTTGTATTCACATGCAAGGGAACTTCCTTCTCCACCACATGCACAGCCATTAATCCTGTAATAATCATTTGAAGGAGTTTCATGAAGGCCCTCCAGCCACCTTGTGGCTTTGAAGGCCGCTCTCTGCCTTCCTATCCAATGTTCCTGGCCACATTGCTTGTTGGGAGTGCTGGCGTCGTCACCTAACCTGGACCCATGTCCTCTAAGCTTTGGAAAATCATATCTCACTGAAACGGTCTCGGAATTGAATTCTGAAAAGTGTGTTGGAACAGGTGGAATACCCTCTATGAAATTATTTTTGTAGGAAAAGATTAGCAGGCTAGCTATGTTGTCAGTTTCTGGCACCCTCATATCCAAAAATTCTGAATGTCACCCTTTCGTATGACGTATGAGAGAGAATCCAGGATCAAGGACAGAAACTGCCAGATCCTTTAATGTTCTGGATTCTGATGCCATGGAGGCACGAAAACCTATCTCTCTCACCCATCTTCTGGCAGTCCAAATTGATCTTGGAGCAGTTGTACGAATAGGGGCCCTCTTTGCCACAAGTCTTAGCCACCCCCTCTTTTCACCCTGCATGGTGTCCTACAGGCACATGCTAGAATAAGTGTGCTCTTATCCCTGTTTTGCTATTCCTATTGACTTGTTGAAGCTACAATCTCATGTTTCTGTGGTACCCTACTGCTTAA
>SZWC01000694.1:201273-203773 GCA_023375785.1 Penium margaritaceum | reverse complement strand
TTGGTGCAGATGCCAGCCATGACAAGCAGCGAGGGCCAAGATCACACGAATGGATGAGTACTTCGCCACTGGAGCAAATGTATCACTGTTGTTTACTCCTTGCACCTGACTGAAGCCACGAGCAACCAGCCTGGCCTTCAAACAGCATGGTTCCCCTGCTGCATCCAGCTTGGTCTTGAAGATCCATTCGCAGGACACAACTGGAGCACCGGGTGGAGGAGCAACGAGAACCCAAGTGTGTTGCTTAATGAGCTGCTCGTATTCTTCAACAGCTGCGGCGTACCATTGGTCAGCTTCTGGTCTGGAGAGTGCATCTTCATAGCTGATAGGGTCAACAACTTGGGTGATCAGCGCAAAGTCTGAGGAAGAGCTGGAGATATCTGAAAGCTCAGCAAGGAGGGAGAGGCCAGCATGATGCGCAGAACGCCAAGGTGGCTAGCTGGGATCCCACCCAGTGGGGATCTGCGGGTTGACGCACCGGCGATGGACACCAGCAGCATTGGCAGGTGGATTTTCTGCAACATGAGGCACCACGGGTGGGAGTAACCCTTCATGCTCATCTGGCTCAAAATCCACCTGGACCTTTGGGAGAACTTCAGGTGGAGGCTCTTCCAGGGGAATGGTGGTGGTGGAGATGAGTTGCGGGAGCGGTGGGTTGCCAGGTGGGAGATGTTCATCAAACTTGACACTTTGGCTGCGAAACACCTGTTTGGTTTCCAGGTCATAGAGTCGGTAGGCTTGGCCTTCAGATTCATAACCAAGAAGAATGCCTTGTCGGTAGTGAGATTCAAGTTTCCCATGTTGAGATGGGGAAAGCCAGGCTTAGCTGACGCAGCCAAAGATGCGCAGATAGCTGACATCAGGACGATGCCCAGTCCAGGCCTGAAAGGGGGAAATGGAGTCAGGAAGTTGTCGACAGGAGACTCGATTTTGGATGTAAGCAGCAGTGTTGATGGCTTCATCCCAGAATGTGGTCGGAAGCTTGGCATCGTGAAGCATAGAGTGCGCCTTGTCAAGGAGTGTCCTGTTCATACGCTCAGCCTTTCCATTCTGCTGCGGCGTGAGTGGGACTGTGGTTTCTTTATGAATGCCTTTACTGGTGCAGAAGGCCTTGAGGGTGGCATTGAGGAATTCACCCCCGTTGTCAGATCTGAACCGCTTCACTGTCAAGTTGGTTTCATTTTCCACCAGTCTGGTCCATGTCATGATGGCATCTGCAGCATCTGATTTTTTTTTGAGAAAGTGTACCCACACAAAGTGAGTCTTATCATCAATAAGAACCAGGAAATACTGTCTGTTGGAAATGGATGCACTTTGTACGTAGCAGAGGTCCATATGAATGGTCCTGAGTTTTTCTGTGGATCGCCCGGGCGGGTGACTTGGGAATGGATCTTGCGTTTGTCGACCAGCAAGGCAACCTTCACAGATCGCGTCTGCTGCTGGAGCTGCAAGTGTGCCCGGCAAGGAATTTGCCAGCTGTTTCTTGGACATAGTGGAGAGGGTGGAATAGCCAATATGTCCAAGACGGAAATGCCATAGCTGAGCCGTTGTGCCAGATGTAGTGTGGGATTCAGCGTTGATGGTACCTGGATCTGGGGTATCAACAGATGCTGCTGCAAAGGCCAGTTCAGGCTGAGTGACATCAGGCTCAGAATCAATTGTGTGAAGAATGGTCAGGTTTCCTAGTCGAGTTGCTTCTGCTGCAAGGCCGCCGCTGGCCGAAATAATTCTGCAGCTCTTGTCCAGGTCAAAGGCCACCTTGAATTCTTTTTCGTTGAGCTTTGTGACAGAGATGAGATTTGCAGCGAGGTCTGGCACAAAAAGAACGTCATGAAGGAGTCTGCTGACTGGTTTGCCTTCAAGGAGTATGGTAACTTTGACAGTGCCAACCCCCATGGCTGGAATAACACGTCCGTCACCAAGTCTGACAGCCTTGGGTGGATTCATTGGTGTGAACTGAGTGAACCAAGATCTGTAGCTTGTCATGTGCTTTGTGCACCCTGAATCAATGATCCAGGCGAGCACTCCGGCTGCCAAGAGAAAGGCACTCTCAATAGTGCAGAATGCAATTTCTTCAAAAATTGGTTGTCCATGAGGCAGCGGTTCACTTGAAGGAGACAGAGAGCGTGGGTCAGGTTGATCCAGGCTGTCATGATGGACATCAGTACCTGCTCTGGGTGATGTGGGTGCGGACGGTGGAGGCGATGATGATGCGTTGCTGGAGGCATCATGCACCATAAGTGCTTGCTGTTGTCCTGGCTTGAAGTTAGCTTGGTTAGGACAAAACCTGTTGATGTGTCCAAAACTTCCGCAGTTCCAGCATTTCACATTTGTTATTGCCCTTGTGCCAGGTGATCCAAATGGTCCCTGTTGTTGTTGTCGTTGTCGAGGCGGTGAGTTTTCTTGGTGCTGTCTGGTCTGCTGGTGTGACTGTTTTCCATGAAATATAGGTGCAGTCATAACTGCAAGTCTCCTTTGCCCATAGCCACCTCCACCAGAT
>SZWC01000694.1:181273-193773 GCA_023375785.1 Penium margaritaceum | reverse complement strand
GATCATGTCCATGGCCTGAAATTCATACCAAATTGCGTTACTACCTTCACAAAAGTGACTGTATCTAGACTCCTTTCCACACCCAGAAACATAGTGTGAGGCAACCAGAAAACTCACGCTTAGACTCAGAATCCACACCAAAACAGAAAGCCGTGAACACAAAGTGCAGAGCCTTCAGGGCACGTTGGAACTGCCTCCAGGCAGGGGCCGTTTTCTGACAGTAAAAAAAACACAATGTATCTCCTCCTCATCAGCAGAAAGTACAATGTATCATGGGATGAAAGAGAGTCTTCATAACTCAAGGATCTAATCTCATGAATAGTGCAACAGACTTGAGCCTTGGTGGCGTTTCCTATGCACACTTGAACCAGTACACTGTGGCAAGTTCAATGTGAACTGCAATACCAAAAGTTCTCGACCTTTTTTATTCTGTAATCCTTCAGTCCCAGTTCAGCAGTTTTCCTTGTGCACTTCATATGGAGTCACAGATTCATACCCCTCAGTACACTGTGGAAACTGTGGCATTGGCTCTCCGGCATAACTTTTCAGGTGATGGCCTTCAGCTGCTTGGATTCAGCCAAGGTGATTATGCATTGTATGCGGTGATTTCCCACAGCCAAAGATGATACATCTTTAGTATGAGCAAGGGAGCGATCTCATGGAGAGTTGGAAAGAAGGATTGCATCACCACCAGCTCCACAGAAGTAATGTGGCTTTGAGTGGGGCTCCAAAGGAGGCCATGTTCTGGTGCATTCTATTGAGCACAAGCTGTGGGAGTGCTCAGAAAGTTCTGCACGAAATTGGGTGTGCCGCATTGGAGAAGGTTAAGCATTTAATGTGCTGTCTCAAAAGCAGCTACAACCTTTGCCTCACCTTCAATTGCAACAACAGCCCCATCCTCATTGGCTACAGTAACACAGATTGGGGAGGTGACCTGGACACAAGGACGTTGACCAATGGGCCTGTGTTTCTGCTTGGAGGAGGGGCTACAGCTGGTGGAGCAAGAAACAAGATTGGGTCGCCCTCTTCTCCACTAAAGCAGAGTAAATTTCCCTGAGTGCAGCAGCAAAGGGAGCCGTGTGGCTCTGCAACAGCAAACAATAGCGACCACCATCTACTGTGACAATATGACTGCCAGCATGAGCTGTGACCAAGAACGCAGAGTTTCACGCCCGCGTCAAGCACATCGACCTGCAGTACCACTTCATCCGTGACCTCGTGGAAAATCAGGTGGAGCAGATCAGGTTTTGCTCTTCAAGCGTGATGTTGGAAGATTTCCTAACCAAGGCTCTGGAAGCACACCTCTTTCATCAGCTGAGGGGAAAGTGCGGACTTGTGTGGTTTTTACTCTTGCAAAGTGGGATAGTGATGGATATGAAAGTGTCAGAAAGGGAAAAAATGGGTTTCTCCATGAAATCACCTCGCACTTCCACTTCATAGAGAGTGTTTCCCTAGTTTCAATGCACTTCACAAAACTCAATCTAGAGTTTGTTTGAGAGAGATGTGATTTCCGCAAGTTTGGAGGTAATGGGTCCGGTTCAGGTGACGACGCCAGCACTCCCAACAAGCAATTAGCCAAGATTATTGGGCAGGGAGGTGGAGAGCGGCATTCATGGCCAAAAGGTTGGTAGACAACCTTTAGAAAACCCCCTTAAATTATTTTTGCAGGAATTTCTCCCGTGCATGTGGTGGAGAAGGAAATTCCCTTATAGCTTAATGTAACTCGCGCTCATCCCAACAGCCTAGGAGTGTGTTGGAGAGGGTACTTTGACAGAGTGTAGCTTTGTGCTCCCTTGGACAAATGAGGTGTTGATATGGTGTGCCCCTTGCCATGAGTGCCGTTTATCGTACTCCCTGGTTCGACCACTGAGGAGTGGTCAAACACTTGATCTGACTTTAGATTTGGATTCCTTGGATTTTTCCATGCAGGATCGAGCTTTGAATCGCTCGATTTGAGTGAGTATTTAGAAAGTTAGCCTAGCCCGAAAATCGGGTGTTGGGCGTGTGGAATCTGGCACCCGCCATAGGTGGCGGGATAATCCACCGCCAGTGATCCTAGTTTGTCTCCAATGAGCTCCAAAGGCACATGGGCCATGAAGGAATGAATTTGGATGGTCCCCTGGACCAAGGCACGCCCCTCCCCACGTTGGGATGACAGGAAGGGCGCTTCGACAGGCCACCGTCGAAGCGCCTCCCGTTGCTCCCGTTCGTGGGCATGGTGGGCGGCTCGGCTCCACCAAGGGTTACTTCGACGGCCGTAGCAGGGGCTCTACTGCTCCGATTTGGGCGTGCTTGGATGCGATGGAAAGCTAAGATCACAGGCTATAAGAATCTGATGTTATCTCACTATGCTAAGTAACAAAAACGTGTTTCTATTCAGATCTACTGAATGCGACGTGTTCTGCCCACTCACATCCGTGATCCTTGTGCTCCACACTCTTCACCATTAGTGTCCATTGGCTGCCCAAACCTTGGTAGCGTGAACCACTGAGAGCTAGGCATCCTTGAGGGTGCCTCCACACCCACTAGAGCCAACAAAGGGTTATGGGCCCACGTGCCTAGACGGACCCTAGCTCTTCAAGCTTCACGCTACCGCCGGGCGCCATGGCAACGACCGAGCAAGAGAGCATCGGCGCCGTCTCCAAGTTTGATGGGAACGGCTTCCCCTTGTGGAGGTGGCAGTTTGAGGTCTACCTTGATGACAAGGGCCTGCTTGAGCTGGTCAACGGTGAAGAGACCGCGCCTCCGGATACCGCGACGCTGGAGGAAGTGGACAAGTACAAGAAGCGCAACAAGAAGGCGCTTGTGTTATTGGTGTTAGCGCTTGCTCCGCCGCAGCGCGCACTGATTCAAGGATGCATGGAGGCCGCGGAGGCCTGGAAGAAACTCTGCACCATCTACCAGTCCACCAACCTTGCTAACCAGCTCTTCGTCTTCAAGAGGCTCGTCACCCTCCGAGCCAACGAAGGCGACGACATCATGGAGATCCTGCAACAGATTGAGTCCCTCACTGCCGAGTGCGTAGCCACTGGATGGAAGGTCGACCCTCAAATGCAAGCCATGATCCTCCTTCTGGCCTTGCCGGACAGTTGGAGTCCCATGATCACCGTCGTAGGCGGCTGGTCCGCCGATGAGCTGAAGTACCCAAAGGTGGCTGAGTATGTCCGCAACGAATGGATGCGGCGTGGTGGGAGAGAAAGCGGGGCAACGTCAAGTTCCGCCTATGCCGTCCGCCCTCAAGGTGGAGGGGGAGGCAAGAAGGGGAAGGGTGCTAACCAGGGCACCAAGAGAGGTGACAACAAGGGGGAGTGCTACAACTGTGGCAAACAGGGCCACTATGCACGCAACTGCCCCAACAAGAAGTCGGACCAGCCCGGGAAGGGCGGGAAGAAGAACACCCAAGCCATGATGGCCAGGGAGTCCACCGACTTGACAGATCCGGAAGTCACTGTGATCGACTCCGGATCAGGCCGCCACACACAATGCAACCGGGCGGCATTCGTCACCTATGGCGCCACGGAGCGGCGCATGACAGTGGCCAACGGCAAAACAGAGTTGGCCGTGGGCGAAGGCAATGTTCGCATTGAGCCAGTGGTGAACGGGAAATTCATTCCGTGCACCATTTACAACGTGCTCCACATGCCCAACTTTGGGGCAAATCTGCTGTCAGTGAGCCGCCTTACCGACAAGGGGCTCGAGGTGCTCTTCAACAAGAAGGAGGCCATCATCCGGAAGGAGGGAGATGGCGAGGTGATTGCGCGTGGCAAGAGGGAGGAGGACCTCTACCTTCTTCGCACCAAGGTCCTTGCCGATGCGGTAAGGACTGACGCCGTCAACCTCGTGACAAAGGATGAAGGAAATCTGGACCTATGGCACCGCCGCCTATGTCACATCGCTCCCTCAACTGTGAGGGACATGGCAAAGAAGGAAGTGGTGCGGGGCCTTGAGGTCAAGGGCCTCGATGCAGCCAAGAATGCCGTGTGCAAGCCATGCGTGGTGGGCAAGGCGACACGGCAGCCGTTTGACGGCAAAGGGACGCGTGCATGGACGAAGTTGGAGGTGGTGCACACGGATGCGTACACACCGTTCGAGCCCTCCATTGGTGGGGCGCGCTACTTCGTCACCTTCATCGATGACCACAGCCGCAAGCTCTACCTCTACATCATCAAGAGGAAGAGCGATGTCTTGTCTTGTATGCAGGAATTCGTGGTGGCTGTGGAGCGGCAAACGGAGTTGAAGGTGAAGGCGTTCCGGAGCGACAACGGTGGCGAGTACGAGGGCTGCTCGGCATGGATGAAGAGCAAGGGGATCGCGTGGCAGAAAACTACGCCACACTCTCCGCAGCAGAATGGCGTTGCCGAGAGGGCGAACCGCACCATCCTCAACATGGTCCGGTCCATTCTGAGTGATGCCGGCCTCGCGCAACGGTACTGGGGCGAGGCGGCACGGACAGCGGCGTACATCATGAACCTGACGCCGACGAAGCCGCTAAAAGACGCGGAGTCCAAGGTGTGGAAGACGCCACAAGAAGTGTGGAGCGGGAGGAAGCCAACTGTGGCACACCTCCGCACGTTTGGTTGCGTTGCACATGCTGTTGTGCAGGCACGGGAGGGGCGGGGCAAGTTGGATCCGCGGACTCGCCGGTGCATCTTTGTCGGGTACGAGAGCGGGAGCAAGGCGTACCGGCTCTTCGACCCGCGGAGGCAGCAGATCGTGAAGAGTCACGACGTCACGTTTGACGAGGAGAGTCGTTGGACGGACAAGGACGCGGGTCTCTCCAAGCGTGGGGAGTGGCTGCCACTCCTCGAGGGGGAGACGCCGGAGGACGCAAAAGATGGTGACGTCCAAGCGGCTCCAACCGGCGACAACCATCCGGGGGATGGGGGAGCGACTGATTTGCATTCAGCCGAGTCGGACGATGAGTCCGAAGCGCCGGCAGCAGTGGAGCTGAACGAGGAGGTGGGGAGTGAGCCCGCATCTCCACAGTCCCCAAGAGAGGGGGAGCAGGTCAGCGGTGCAAGTGGTGCCGCGAGAGAGCAGCAGCAGCAGCAGCAGCAGCAGCACCAGCAACAGCCTCAACAGCAGCAGCCCCGGAGAAGCGGACGCACAAGAAGGACGGCAAAACGGTACGAGGCCGCGCAGGGCACCTAGACTGGGTTTGCTCGAGCGTTCTTTGCGCAAGAGGAGCCCAAGACCATCAAGGAGGTGTTGCAGCAGAAGGATGGGGCTGAGTGGGAGGGAGCCATAAAATCTGAGCTCGCTTCCCACGAAGAGAACGGCACTTGGCAGCTGATTGACAGACCAGAGGGCGCAAAAATCATTGGCTCCAAGTGGATCTTCAAGAAGAAGCTCACCAAGGAGGGGAAGGTGGAGCGGTACAAGGCGGGGCTGGTGGCGAAGGGTTACGCCCAACAAAAAGGTGAACACTACGAAGAAACCTTCACACCGGTGGCGAAGTTCGCCTCCATCCGTTCCATCCTCTCAGTGGCGGTGGCGCGCGACTACGAAGTCCACCAAATGGACGGGAAAACCGCGTTTCTCAACGGTGACCTGGACAAGGAGGTCCTTATGGAGGTGCCAGAGGGGGTGGACGCGCCGCCGGGGAAGGTGTGCCGGCTTCGCAAGGCGCTCTACGGACTGAAGCAAGCGCCACTCATGTGGTACTTGAAAATTGACGGCTTCATGGCCGAGCTTGGCTTCAAGCGCTGCGAGGCGGATCAAAGCGTGTACGTGCGAAAGCAGCCGGGGTTGCACCAGATCGTGGTCCTCTACGTGGATGACCTCATCCTCGTGTCATCGGACATGGAGGAGTTGGTGAACCTGAAGCGGCAGCTGGGCGGTCGGTTCAAAATGACCGACATGGGCGAGCTCAAGTACTACCTCGGCGTCGCCATCAAGAGGGACCGCAAAGCACGCACGCTAGAGATGGGTCAGGCAAAGTACGTGCAAGAGGTACTCCGCCGCTACAACATGGAGGAGTGCAACCCCATCGGCACACCCATGACCACCACATGTGAGTTGAGCTCGAGCATGGGCCCGAGCACGGACAAGGAGAAGGAGAAGATGGCAGGTGTGCCATACCAGTCCGCGGTGGGGAGCATCATGTACGCCATGGTGGCGACGCGACCCGACCTGGCCTTCGCGGAGGGCCAAGTGAGCCGCTACGTTGCTGACCCCAGGCCGTTGCATTGGCAAGCGGTGAAGCGGATCCTCCGCTATCTCAAGGTGACAAAACAGTCGCGGCTCGTGTTTGGAGGGGGAGCGCGTGATGACTCTCTTGAGTTGGTCAGCTACTCGGATGCCGACTGGGCTGGTGATGTGGATGACAGAAAAATCAACGTCGGGGTACGTGTTTGTGCTTGGTAGTGCAGCAGTTTCATGGGCAAGCAGGAAGCAGGACTGTGTTGCACTGTCCAGCACCGAAGCGGAGTACATTGCACTCGCGGAAGCTGCAAAGGAGGCGGTATGGCTGCGGCGGCTGCTAAAAGAGATCGCCGTGCCACAAAAGAAGCCGACGGTACTCAACGTTGACAACATGAGTGCCATCAGCCTCACCCAGAACCCAGTGCTGCACAGGAGGACCAAGCACATCGAGATCCATCATCACTACGCGCGAGACTTGGTGGCAAAGGGAGATGCAGCTATTGTGCATTGTGGCACTAAGCGCATGCTCGCCGATGCCATGACCAAAGCACAGCCCAAGGACAGGCACAACGCGAGCTGCATGGAGCTCGGTCTGCTCTATGAAGTTTAAAATGCTACAGGCTTTAAGGACAGGGCATCAAGGCTGCGGTGCAAGGGGGAGATTGTTGATATGGTGTGCCCCTTGCCATGAGTGCCGTTGATCGTACTCCTTGGTTCGACCACTGAGAAGTGGTCGAACACTTGAGCTGACTTTAGATTTGGATTCCTTGGATTTTTCCATGCAGGATCGAGCTTTGAATCGCTCGATTTGAGTGAGTATTTAGAAAGTTAGCCTAGCCCGAAAATCTGGTGTTGGGCGTGTGGAATCTGGCACCCGCCATAGGTGGTGGGATAATCCACCGCCAGTGATCCTAGTTCGTCTCCAATGAGCTCCAAAGGCACATGGGCCATGAAGGAATGAATGTGGATGGTCCCCTGGACCAAGGCATGCCCCTCCCCACGTTGGGATGACAGGAAGGGCGCTTCGACAGGCCACCGTCGAAGCGCCTCCCGTCGCTCCCGTTCGTGGGCATGGTGGGCGGCTCGGCTCCACCAAGGGCTACTTCGACGGCCGTAGCAGGGGCTCTACTGCTCCGATTTGGGTGTGCTTGGATGCGTTGGAAAGCTAAGATCACAGGCTATAAGAATCTGATGTAATCTCACTATGATAACTAACAAAAAAGTATTTCGATTCAGATCTACTGAATGCAACGTGTTCTGCCCACTCACATCCGTGATCCTTGTGCTCCACACTCTTCACCATTGGTGTCCATTGGCTGCCCAAACCTTGGTAGCGTGAACCACTGAGAGCTAGGCATCCTTGAGGGTGCCTCCACACCCACTAGAGCCAACATGAGGCATTGAGAGCTTGTTAGAAATCTGTGATGATTTTATTTCCCACTCAAGAGTCAAATGAGACATTTCTATTCTCTGCAATCCTGTATTTGCTTCTGCGATTTCTGTCTGTGAAACTTGCAACTCCATCTCAAAAACAGTCGGACTTGCCTTGGTGGCTCTTGGTGAGCCTGATCACCTCCCGGATGACTGTCCCAGTTTCTTTCAATCACATAACTTTCCTTGGATTGAAATAGGCATGAATGTTTTAATACATTTGACCCTGTCATTTTTCGATGTTTGAAAGCATTTGCACTCAGAGAATTAAATGTTTAAACACTGGCCAAATACTTTAGAGTGTATTCAAATACTACATATTCACAAATACAATTAAATTATTTTGGGTATTTCTTAGGAAATTTTTAGGGTGAAATAGCTCACGTACCTATGAAACGCACAAACACGAACAAAAGAAACCATCCACCCGTCGTTTAGAACAAAAGCAACCACATGCTCATGCAGTTCGTGAAAAGCAACCATCGGCTCTTGGTAGTTTCAGTTATCAAGGACTACTGGTACCTGCATTATATTCCTTACATCATGGGAATTTCCTTGCTTTTTTCCAAGCAAACACAAATTTTTCATTTGGTTTCCGAAGTCCGTACAATCGTGCGCTGCATGTGTATGAATGCAACTTTCATGAAATAGACTTTTTTGCGTGAAGAGTTGGCTCAGCGTTCTTTGCGACCATCAAGCAATGGGAACCTAAGCTGTGTGTGAACAATGCAGTTCATGTCGCTTCTTTGATGCTTCTTGCATGCCATGCTGACATTTGTTACAGCCAGGTACATGCCGGGAAAGAAAAAACGCCCTTCATGCATGGGTTCCACGCTCTCTGCTGAACCTGCATGTGCAGAAATAATACGGTCGTAAGCCAGTCTGTTGTACCTCACACATGCAAATACAATGGGGATTTGCTGGAAACCACTTAGGAAGAAGGATGTAATGGGTCCATGACAAGCTGAGCCCCGGAAAAGCGCCGTGGACATGACATGCAGAGGCCTGTAATTGGTCGCATGGTCGCGAGCGATTGTGGACTATTGGTGGGCACGGTTGACCCCTGACCCTTCAGTCGTAAAGTAGTTTTGAAGCCTCCGGTACACAACGGCAACCATACAGGGGCATCGGGAGTTCATTGTGGAGCATCAATATGGCCTTGATGCTTGTCATCAAGCAAGTTGAGTTGACGTGCAGGGTATGAGAGATATACATAGCTGGAAAAAAATGCCTAGATGCCCATTGTTGGCGCTATGGCGCCCCAAGCCCAAAACATTGCGTAGTCATTCGCGTGAGCCGCCCAGTTGACCACCCATCTCATATACCGAGGCAATACTTCCAAAAACTACTGCGATCTCTCCTTGCCCAACCCCATGTACACAAATTCAGGATATCTCCAGCGGACAGAGTGGCTTGCCCGCGGTATCTCAGTACCACCTGCCACGCGTGCTACCTCTCTGCCAATTTGCTACCCAAGCCACCACCGTCACCTCCGTCACTGCACCTTCCCACCCAAGGGGGTACAACCTTGGTTTCTGGGTAGGACCTACATCTGCTGGGTGGCGACCCACTGCCGAGCGCGTGGTACCACCGGCTGCACCACCCGCTGCACCACCAGCTGCACCACCCCCTGCACCACCAGCTACACCACCCGCTGCACCACCAGCCACACATGCACATGCCCACGGTCGGCCGGCGGAACACACTCACCATAGCCAGAATCCTAGCCGCTCGTCCGCTTTGCGTCCATCTATGCAGCATCAGCCTGCGGGTCCTTCACTGGGAAACCTCTTTGTTCATGGGAATTGCACTCTTGGGTGGGGCTGGGTCACCACCACAGCGAGCTGTCCCTCGGGGTCCCGTTCATGCCATTCCTACATCACCAGCTCCAGTCCAGCCCCCACCTCCGGCATCCCACGTTGTGAACTTCGGTTAAGGTGCCGAAGAAGAACTCTTCTTCTGGCTGAATTAGGATCGGGAGTATGAATAATTGGAAAGGCGCTAGGATGAAGATGTTGCAGAGAATCTGCGGCTGCTTTGGATGGAGCCTTGCTCCCCGGAGCAGACGGAGGCCCCGCCTTACACACATTCGTCATTGGGCAGGCACCAGGTCCACTGTCCTTGTGTTTCTTCTGGTAATTGGGGTCTGTTGTATGGGATTTTTCTTCTTTCTTGCACAAGCATCGCCTACTCCTCTGTGTTTTTACCTTACTCGACCTCATCCTTTGCACAGTGTTTTTTTCCATTGGTCACCACTTTGTGTCCTTGCGTCTGTTTTTGCAGGTACATAAGACACCTCCGCCCATGGAACTGTCAGGAGGTTTCCACACAATGTGGTCCTGACGTTGATCTGATAGACTCTATTAGTTCACGTCTTCTGTTTTGTGCGAATCTGAGATTGAGCGTGAGCTTTCTGGTCGCCTCACGCTATGTGACTAGGAGTTTAGAGACAGTCACTTTTGCAAAGGGAATAACGCAAATTTTCATTAGTTTTTCAGCATGCACATTATCACAACATTATTAGGGCTAGTCATGAGCTTTCCATTGCACCAAACCGTGCGTGATTTGGCCAAGCGTAGCACAAGTTTTGCTTGCCGAAGCACAGGTCTCACCCACCACAGAAGCCTGACGCCGCCACTTGCCGTGGCGCCTTCCTTCACGTGCGAAGCGTCTTTCCCAGGGCGCAGATCCCATTGCACGTGATGTATGCATCCCCTGCACTGTTTCCATGCACCCTACCCACTTTTGGGTCGATTTTGGTGTTGGGGTGTGACGAGTTTCGAAACCTGTCCATGGACCTGTAGTCAGAATTTTGACAAAGTCCCCGAGTAACAAAACGTACTATTGAGTTTTGGATGTCGAGCCATGATTTTGGCTGTCCCTCAGTAACAACCTGCACTTCAGGATCCGGTGGATGATCCACCTGATCAGGTGGATTATCCACCAAACGTCTCGGCAGGCCTTCTGGAGCAATTTATCCAGATGGTACTTTCTTTGCTCAATCCGGTTGATTATCCACCGGATTTTGAGTTGCAGCCAGGTCCCAGAGCCGCTGCGCACATCCCAATTTTGGAAGGCTATATCTCCCTCGATACTTGTCTGATTCCGGCGAAACAACTTCCACCGGATTCAGCAACTCGTCAACATTGCAGAAAAATCATTCATTTGAGGTTCCGAGCAATCATTGAGTCACCAGATCCGCCGTCACAGAATTTCCACTTTCTGGTGGCTCGTCGGCGCCTCCAGGCGCCGCACTTGGGCATGCGGAGGGGCTGTATTTCAATAGGAACAACACAGAAAAGGAAGGCAGACGCTGATGAGCTTCTCAAGAGGCAGAAATAGAGAATGTGGCTGCTTGCAGGGGGCGATAGAGAACAATGCATTTGCAAACCGTTTCGGGCTGTCCTGGGTGCGGAGTGAGCCCAGACGCATCAATGCTCGCTGTGTGGAGGCATTGATACAGGGTTGTGCGTGGAACATTCGAGCAGTTGTAAGTTCCAAGCTGGGGGCTGTGAAACTCTCCCACGTTGTTCAAGGGCACTGCTGCACACGGATGATTGGGCGCAGAAGCCCGGCCCAGACAACCAGGTGGATCGCCCGTAAAACTTCCATGTAGATGGACCGCAATCTCCCACTGTACTCCGAGAGATCATCAAGTGAGCGGCCTGTATGCAGGCGGCCAATTGCACGCTTTACCGAGCCCGATCTCTGGCAGAGGCACAACTCATGGGGACCAAGGCCAATTCATGGCGGTGTTTTCCTTTGCTTTGTGAAGAGGTGAGAATTGCATATATACGGAAGCTTATGACTAGCCCTACACATTGTCAGCTTATGTCCACATCCAAAAACCAATGCAGAATTGCGTTACTCCCTTCAAAAAATTTACTGTCTCGCAACTCTATCCAACTCCCAGAAACAAAGCGTGAGGCGACCAGAAAGCTCACGCTTGAACTCAGAACTCGCACAAAAACAGAAATCCGGGAGCACAACTGAAGATCCATCGGGACATATTGGAATTCCCTTGCAGTTTTTGAAAAAGGGTTATGGACCCACAGCCCTCATTGATCTTCACATTGCTCATGGTTTTGGCGACGGACAAGATTTTTGTCATGGACGAAGTTGCCATCAAACCCTGAGGTTCCGGAGTAGAAGGTTGCACAAATGGTGCAGAAGGAGACGAGAAGTATGCAGGTGGCCCAGGATTTGGGCTATGGAGGAGGCACTTTGAGCTCCACCACGTGCATAAGGAGCTGCTTGAGGTCAAGAAAGGAACGGAATTCCTCTACAAAGTGACAATGACTTGACTCCAGAGTCTTGACTCCAGAGCAGTGCAGGACACCCAGGTCGAGAAGGTCGGGTTCATCAACTACACCAAGTCCAGCAACTCCGTGGTGATTGCAAAGAACAAGGTCGAGCTGGTGAAAGGCCAAGGAGATGTGGACGTGGAGGTGGTGGTCTTGAGAAGCGGGTGCAGTGCGACATCAAGGACGTGCTGAATGCACCTGGCTTGGGTGACATTCTAAGTTTCAGCAACTTGACAGACAAGGGGTACAGGGTGCTCTTCAGGAGAAAGGGGGCAATTGTGTATAAGGATGGTGGCGGCACACGCGTGCTGGAGGCTAAGCGTGCGGGAGATCCCTGTAGAGAAAATTTCAACAGACTTGCAGGAACACACCGTCAACCAGGCCAAAGGAGGGGGAGCTGATCTAGAGCTCTGGTACCGATGACTGGGGCATTTCTCACCCGCAGTTGTGAAGGAGTTGGCAAAGCACGAACTGGTACACAGCCTCGTCATCAATTGTGCAGAAGAGGCGACAGATGCCGCAATGCAGAAGAAGTACGAGCCCAGCATTTTGCGCAAACAGTTCAACGAGAATGTAAATCGTGCCTCGGACCTGCTGGAGGTCATGCACAGTGATATGCGC
>SZWC01000694.1:140818-171005 GCA_023375785.1 Penium margaritaceum | reverse complement strand
CACCCTCTCTCACGCGGGCCAATGGCTAAAGGGGGAGGAGAGGGGATGTCTGCCTCTCCCCCCCCCTACCCTCACATGGCCGACGGCCCAAGGGGGGAGGAATTGAGGTGTCCTCCCTTCACCCCCCCTCAGAGGGCTGAAATTCCAAGGGGGAGGCGAGGAGGTGACCTCTTTCTCCTTCCCACCCCCTCTGACAAGGGCCGACAGCCCCAGGAGGAAGGAGGCGAGGAAGTTTCCTCTGTCCTCCCCACCACAACAACGCATGGCCCCGCACGACTTACCACCATCCAAAAACTCTTTCTACGGCTGATGTCGTGCGCAAGTAGCGCAATGGGTAGAGAGAGTTGTGAAGACGTGGCTGGCAGAAATTCGACACCAGCAGAAGTCTGTGTTTTCATGGCGGGAATTGTTTTCCTAAACTTACTTGTCTTGAACTCGGCTGGTTTGAATTAGTCCGGAAGATGTTTCTAAGGCTTGGTGACTATTTTAGGCGCTGTAAAAACCAGTTTGAAGCGTAGACTGAGTTGCAAATTCTCTTCAAATCTCTTGGTGCCACTAGCGCAAGAGGTAAAGAAGCTTTCCTTGATCAAGCCCGGGATTGACCATTTCAGTCATGGGTTTGCAACCTTGGAGTGGTGAAAAGCTCCAATTGAGCTCTACAATATTTCATTTTTGTAAAGTATTATGAAAAAATACACATTTCTCTACAAATGGAAAAAAGGGGGAAATTGATCATTTTCTTTGCACACCACGAGGTGTCGTCTTCAAAGGAATAAGTCGTTCCACGCAATGAAACTGACATTTGGAATGCAACAAAAGTACGATACTTTAACGTGAAAACTTTTGCACCAACAGTGCCCAAACGTTCTGGATTAACCTCATATTTTGGGGTAGTTTGTGAGAAAACGTGGAAGGGGTGACCATTAAAAGCCACGACATGGCTGAATGCAGGTTGGAAATGTGCTAATCGTTTTTGTTTGCGCCAAAAGGGCCATTACTGCATGCACCGGGTTGCAAAATCACAACGATGACATGGATCGAGACAAATTCTTGATGAAAATCATGTAAATGTGCTGCTGTTAATCCTTCTGTACATGTTCTTCCCTCCTGTGTGGACCTGAGTGCGGAGGGCATGCTGACCAAGAGAGTGGAGGCAAAAGAACACTGAGTTTCCACGCCACGTTGGATCTACACTTTCATCCATCCGGCGGCACTCGTGCGCTTGTATTCTCTCTAGCAGCACTGCCCCAGCTCCATCACCTCTCACGTGGCCTCTAGTTACTCAGCTTTTGGAAGACCTTAATCTGTCCCTCTCCCGATTTTTGGACAGATTTTCAAGTAGGCTCGAGAAACCTAGATGTCCTCATTTTGTCTGTGACGCTGTCTTGGTTTGCTGTGAGAGGCATGGTGCGGCCTGGTTGGTCATTATTGCGGAGCACGAGGGTCTTTTGCCCTCGCTCGAGGTGGATGGGCCGGCAAGCCTAGCTCACCGGCCGATGGGTGAGTATCGAGTAGCGAGACTCACCCGCTCGAGCTGTTGCTCATCCAAGCTTGACACTTAGGGTTTTTTCCCGTTCAAACTCCATGGCTGAAGTAACTTCCACATATCTCACTCCCTGCTTCACCAAAATGAGACAAGATAAGTTGCAATAGAATTGTAGGGGACTTCTCAGCTGCACGCACTCAACAACTCATCCACTTACTGCAACAATGCAAAACATGCGGGCTGCACAAAAGCGAGTGTCGATTGCACGGCTATACAAGGCGTCGATCACATCATTGACGGAAGTGCCGATTGCACAACTAGCAACAGCACAAGTGCTGATTGAAGAAATTTTGTCGATGTTGAGCACATCACTGAAAATTTTCCAGTTGCACTTGAATCACAGATGCCGAAAGCATCAGTAATGCTAGTGCCGAACCCGCTGCTCATTGTCCACGGAGATATGACCAAAACAAAATGCCGATTGAGTATCTACGGGGGTGTCGATTGCACCAAGGATGCTGGATACTTTAACTTGTTTGAGTGGATGTTGAAAAGGCAATAATGTGAGTGCCGATCGCACCAAACACACAAGCTATGGTGAAAACCCCCGCACGAGGGTCGAGCGCCCAAAATTGAGAAATTCCGGTAGCACTTGGGGCATGACCAACGTGGAAAATGCAATTCTAACATTCACACAAGTGCCAAACGCACGATTACCATGATGTTGAATGAATGGCTGATGAGTGCGTTGGTTGCATTATTGACATGATTGCCGAATGCACCATTGTCATAAACGCTGATTGCAGGATTGACAAAAGCTGCAGGTTGCACTTTTGCCATGGGTATCAAATGCACCACTGATACAAGTGTCAAACGCATGACGACCGTGAGTTTCAGTTGGACTTGTTATGCTAGTGTTCATGGTACAACACATGTTATAAGATACTAATTGCATCGATAGCATGGATGCTAATCGTACCCCATTGCTTCCACTAGAAGGAACTAGCCAATGCTTTACCTAGTTGTGCTAGCTTGCGGTAAACCACCAAATAAAAGCATACGATCTATGCGTGGAGTGGTTCTACGGGCAAGTGCACCAAGCACGTTACTTGAAGCTCGTCTGAATTTTTCAAGGCATCTCGACGAAGTCAAGGATGGTCATACTGTCAAATTCTTCAAATAGAGGTCTGACATGCATGACTAGAAACAATCACAAACGGCTGTGGTGATCAGATGTACACCCAAACGGTGTAACAAGAACACAGCGATCTCAGTCATCACAGACAGTGATGCCCATTTGAAGTTAGAAACTTTTCCATTCCAATAGCAGTATGGAAAGATACTTTTGAATGAATTATGAATCAATTTTTAAAGGATAGATAACATGTGTGACGAGGATGATTTCCTCAAGTTTGGACCATGCTAAAGGTGGACGAACTCCTCCGTATCCATAGATGGAACGTGGTAGAAAAGCTCAGTCAGTTGAACACCAGTTCCAAAACATGCACGGCTTGCATGAACGCAAGGGGTCAGAGTGCATGACCAAGTGCCAGAGAAAATCCTCTTCTCAATGGGTCACGGTATACGATTCATACCATGGTACTTTAGCCACGTGAAATTGAGTACATGACATGCATGGAAACGTGCACAAAATACACAAAAACCTTGTCCACTAATTGTTGGTACGTCGATCACGACATCAAGTTATGGATAAGTTGGATGGACGATTATCACAATGGTTCTGTGACATTTGAACAAGCTGACGATGTAAGCATATGCTTTGGATAAAAATGGCGATACCATTTCAACGAACAAGTGGTTTGGTGGGCAAAGGATATGTTTTACAACAGTTGCACATCCCATTGTGCTACAATGTTCAAAGGCAAGTATGATCATTTCATGACAAAGCGCGTGTCATGAATATGTCATGAGATGTGAAAAAAACCTGGTGTGTTAGCATGTCCACTTCAATCCTTGAGGATTGACATCGTATTACCTGTACACAGTGTGTACTGGATGCATTAGTACCTTTTGAGGATTTTGTGCATCATTAGTCATGGCCGATGCAAGTATCGCTCCTTGTTTGAACGTGTCAAGGATGATATCCTTGAATAAATTCTTAATGGCAAAACCATTGACACCCTATCACTCAGTGAGTGATGGATACAAATTGCGGTACCCGACTGGTACTTGCGATAAAAAGGTAGATGAGTGTACCAACAACCCTGTTCAAAAGACAGGGATGATTTTCAATGGGGGTTGTAAATGCACCAGAGAGGGGTGAAGACTCTTCTATGCGTCCTCAATGATTTAAGACGCCGCAGTACGGTGGTCGAAGATCTCAAGAGTCACTTTTGGCGCATGACGAGATCGACCAAATGTCGAAAATGAACAACTTTTAAGGCGACACCCTCTATCATCACTTGGCGAGTAAACATGTAATGGAAATTGATGCACGAAAGTGTGCAAAACCGATGTCAGTGACATGAGTTCATCCACAATTTGGTGAAAATCCATTTAAAAGAAAACAAGCGATACTCATTCTTTTTGCTAATGGTGCTATAGAGTACTATGGCGTTCTCATAGATTTCAGAAAACCAACTACGACATAGTTGGGATCACGTTAAGGTCTAGGTTTTGCGTTCAAAGCTTATGACCGTGGAGACGATCTATAAGTCCACAACTTTGCTAATAGTGTGTTAGCACCTACATCTTGGTGGTCCCACCAACCACACAGGTCATAGTCAACACTGAGGCAACGACTAGTGTGTCATAACCAAATGTTCATGTGAAAGGACTCTTTAACATAATCCTTTACAAACGATGTTTCTCATCGGATTCTTTTGATGTTTTGAGAAACTTCTCTCAGTTGAGGACACCATTACATGGTACACTAGTCGGGTACGTCACGCTCTTCAAACATCATGCGAATGGATTCCAATTATACCAAAGGCATGGTGTAGCACCGGCTATCCGGTTTTTTATAACAAAACCAGTTTCTGAAAGAGATCGTATCGATTGCGGCTTAGTCGAACTATGCTTTGATGACCCGGAAGGTCAGGGTAAAGCAACTGAACTCCCTTGGTTCTGGGGATGGTTCAATTGGATTGCATTGTCAAATGCAAGAACAATATTTGTTGGATGTCGCTCTGGTCATATCCACAACAGTAGTTGGTTGCCGGATGTCTTTGAAGAGGGCGATCCCCTCCACTAGTGCCTTGGGTGAGTTCTATGGAAAACACTCAGTTGAGTGGAATTACCGAATGTACACAACAAAAGACGTTAAAGCAGCATGAATTGTTGTAACTTGTCAAACACAATCCGTTGATGGATTCTTGAATTGAACCTTAGGACGTGATGTAAGAAGCACAAAAGGATTTTGAAACTGATTGTACACCGGATGTGATGTGGAAGTGTTCGATCACAATCACATGGAATTGACACTTCAAAGGTGTTCTTCCAACTTGTACTGCAATAATTGTGATCATGGTACACCCATTTGGTGAATGCCATACAATGAACACTTTGTCGGTGGATAGAATCCATGATTGTTGAGATCGGATATCTCAGTTAACCTAGCTGAAAGCAACGTGCTCATGAAAAGGATGTGAGCGGCAGCCTACGGTACCCATTTCAAACAGAAATGAGAGTATGATGGTTGAAGCCAAGATCATCTAGGTCAGAGCATTGTCGTATCTAATGACAGACGTTGACAAAAATTGCATGTGCCAGAAGACCAATACCGCCTCCTTCAAAGATGAGTACAATCTTTGAAAGAAAAAACAAGTGTGCTCAACAACCATGTCTTAGGACCTTGGTGCCTCCCAACCCTAAGATAAAGCTAGCATGCGAGTTGCATGGGCTTAGTGGAGCTTGGTTGAGTTGAGCCAACCAACCCACAGGTACGGAAAGAGGTCTTGAAGACCTATGCGTGGTCATGAACACGTGGTTGCAAACCGAGAGGACTCATGTCCGGGTCTTGGATTGCACGTATTGACAATGTTCCGGGTAGGTACCCTCGGCAACAACCCCTTGGAAGAGATCATGTCCAAACGACATGGGAACTGTAGTGTGGACCTGGACAGTTCTTGTGCGGACGTCCGGTTAATTGGTCGCAGAGATGCTCCTTGTAAAGGGGGAAGAGGTGTCACCACAACAGCTTGCTCAACACGTACCACACAGAATGTGGGAAGATTCATCCTAAGTACCCTTTTCCAAACTGGCAAGACATTTTTGACAATGTACATCCCATAAGGTATCGACCATTCCACCGATACACAAGTGTGATGAGTCTTCGGTGAAGAATCACCAACACTTATGAACAACATACAAGGATCATACGTGTCTCATCTTGGTAAGAGCCAATGGATCACACGATCAACACTGGATGTGGTATGCTAATGACCATAATCACAAAAACCACAAGTGTGTGGTTGATTGTGCGTGAACGTGACACAATCGTGATGCGGATGACAAGATTTCACACTTGTGATTTTGCTTATGCTTCTTGTTGCATGGTTTACATCATGAAGTATGCGACGATCAAACCTCTTTGAGCAAAGACAAACCGGGACGGATTGAAGCAAAGGGGGAGGAATGTAGCATACAAGCCATTTTTAGGATTAAAATGGCATTGAGTTATACTTGTCTAATATCAGGGGCTCGAGACTGGTGTCTCGAGAAGTCGAAGCCCGGAAAAGCATAATGGGCTAGAGTCTAGTTTGACTCTAGCCTGGAAAACATCCTTTGGCTGGATTCTATGTGAAAGGAGTGCCGCGATGGAAAATCCATCGCGTAACTTCCTCTTCACACTTAGATTGGCACTAGGGTCCTGTTTCAGCGTGGCAATGCCACGTGGAACAATTAGGCTTAGGATTATTGTTTTGCGTCCATGCCCTATGACGACCCTGTCCATTTGTGGCGCGGTTCATCTCAGCCAAAATGGCTGAGGCGACCATTCGTCGCCTCTCCTTGGACCAAACAGAATGATGGGATGTAGTAGAATCAAGTAGGTATATTTTGAATATGTTTTAAGAAAACTTCAATGTTTTTCTATTTCAATTTATGAATTTTTTTGTGTAGTCTTCTCATAAATTTCCCTTTACATAGCCTTTCATGAATGAAGGCATCAAAAAATAATTCTGGGTTCGAAACACTTATTTTTTTCACAGTGAATAATGTAGTAGACATACCTTAGTTCATGGTAGAATTGAAGACATAATGATAACAGAAAAAATAAAAATTCATGTTATTGCTCATTCATGAGGAAAAATTTTGATTATAAAACAAGAGCGGGAGGATATGGCAGGGTTGCCCTACCAATCCGCGGAGGGTAGCCTCATGTACGCCATGGTGGCGACTCGACCAGACTTGGCCTATATGGTGGGCCAAGTGAGCAGGTATGTGGCCAACCAGGGCCACTGAACAGGAAGGCGGTTAAGCACATCCGCAGCTACCTACAAGCAACACGGCACGTGTGCCTGAAGCTTGATGAAAAAGGGCTATCAGACTCTTTGCGTCTGGTCTGCTACACGGATGCAGACAACGCTGGAAATTTGGACAATCAGCAGTCCACATCGGGATACGTGTTCTACCTCTCTTTTGCAACGGTCTCATGGTGCAAAAGAAAGCAAGACTGCGTTGCTACCTCCACAGTAGTCGTGGTTCATCGCATTGGCCGAAGGCCGTCAAGGAGGCGATGTGGCTTTGTAGGGAAGCTGGGCTTGGCGCAACAAGGGCCAATGGTGGTGTAGGACAATGCTGGCACTATCTCGCTGACCAACAACCCGACGTAGCATAGGAGGAAAAAACACATCAAAGTTCATTACCATTACGCACGGGACATGGTGGAGAAGGGTCAGGTGGTATTGCAGCACCACAGCACGCGCCACATACTTGCTGATTGCTTCAACAGAGCGCAACCACTGGATCAGCACGTCATGAGCGTGGCCGGACTTGGTNAAGGGCTGGAGGGCGCAGCGGAAGATGAGTGAGAGCAAGCAGGAGCAGCAGGCAAGGAAGGTGCAAGGGGGAGAATGTCGTACTTTTGCCCCTTAGCATGCCTGAGGCAGCGCCGGGAGACGTCAACAAGCCGCTTGAGGGGAAATCCTTGCATTTTACACTAGCTTCCTGAGAAGTGCTCAAAATCCATATTGGATTAAGTTTCCAGAAAGTTGACAAGTTGTTGAATCCGGTGGAAGTTGTTTCACCATAACAAAAAAAGCAACAATGGAGATATGGGCTTCAAAATTTGGGGTGAGTGTGGCAGCTCGAGGAGTTGGCCTCGGTTTGACTGTTGTGGAAAATCCACCAGAACGAGTAACAAATACCCATCTGTTATGCCAAGGCGTCCGGTGGATAAGATCCACTGGAACCAGTAGCGCAGGTTGTTACTGAGGGACTTATCCAAAATCCTGGCTCAGAGTCTGAAACTCAATAGTACGGTTTGTTACTCGGGTACAGTCCAAATTCTGGCCGCAGTTCCGTGAACAGGTTTCAAACCGTGTCAATCCCCATCACCAAAATCGATGATTAACTCATCGAAACGCACCCCAAAAGTACAGGGGGGACCACCACTACGTTTAGGGACATCTGTGCCTCTGGAAAGGCGTTTTGATGTGTCCTTGATGTCTGAGGGCGCATCAGCGCGCGACATCACGCACGTCACCGACTGAGCGGCTGGATTGGCGTACCACGCTTCGGCTGACGTAGCGGGAGCTACAGTGAACCCAACAGTACATGGAATGGTACGTTGAGAAGCTTGTGAATAGTCCTAAAAATCATCAATTCATGTCCATGTCCAAAAACTAATGCAAGATTGTGTTAGTCCCTTCACAGAATTGACTGTCTCGCAACTCTGTCCAACTCCCACAAACATAGCGTGAGGCAACCAGAAAGCTCACACTTAGATCCAGAACTCACACAAACAGAAAGCCGTGAACACAAGTGAAGACCCTTGCAGCCACGTTGGAATTGCACAGCAGTTTCTGACAGGGGACCATATGGGATGACAATGAGGTAGCTTACCACCCATGATGTTGCACAAGTCGAATGGATCAGTGGGAGGTGTTCCCAAGTTATTTGAGTCCGACATGCGCTTGATCTTGGGGGCGCGGCGTGATGATGACTCTCCATGCATCCACTTGCGGAGCATCCGGATCTCCTTCCTACAACTGGAGTGGCAGCATGGGACGGCCTCTAAGCACCAGGAGATCCAGACAAGACATGTTTCCGCTCCACTTTAGAGACATTGGAAGAGAAATGGAAGATAAACTAGACGGCCCTCATGTACTCCAGATTATGGAACGGCTTAGCTCTGAAACAAGCCTTCCTTGTTTCTTGTTGCATGATGTCCGTTTGAGAACATGGAGCAGTAATTGTGGAAAGAAGAGTTGAAACATTGATACATAGACCAGATTATATGCATGGTATTGATGGCACATCATGTATCGTCTAGCTTTATCTCAGAAGTGATTACTTCATGTGCTAAATGGTTCACAACCAAGCACACCAAAGTGGGTCCGGATGGATCCATGGCTGCCAATGAGGAGGATACCATATCGGACAGCGATGAGGCTCTTTAACATCCGGGAGCCAGCACATGTCTTATGGGCCGGCAGGAGATGGGCCCCATCCCTCGGATTCCAAAATGCGCTTCATGTTTTTCCACCTGACCTACAAAATATACAAGTCCATGTTTTATGGATCAGCAGGAATAGTCCGAAACACCTGTCCATTTCTCGAGCGTCGGCAATGGACAACATTTCAGCAACATGTACTGCAAGAAAGCCATGACTTTGGATTTGGATTGTGCTGAGTGAGAGAGAACTTCTGAATTCAGTACGCTTTGCTTTTCAGCTGGTCATGAAACATTGGTTTGCGCTTCAATCGGGCTTTCCAACTTCTTTGACAACGTCACATCAAGTCTGCCAAAAACGCCAGTGAGGTAGTAATTTTCATGAAGAGTTGTCACCGTTGGTGACAACCTGCATGCTTCGCACCAACGGCGCTTGCCCATTCATTGGAAAGATATCCAATGACACGTGTATTTTGCGTCGATGCTGGAATAACATTTATGCAAAAGGAACACAAGCTTGCATTGTCTTGCATCGAACCTAGGGCCAAACACACTGGTTTGTGCAGAGCAATGGCATTCCAAGGTATGGCATCCGAGCCTCTGCCACTGTTTTGGCAATGAACCACTGGTGTTACATGTCAATTCTGCTCCATCACTATTTAAGTTTCAACGAATACTACTAGGGCTATGGAGCTGTTTGTTTCCCTCGTTTTCCAGATGGGTGATATATCTTACCGTGTGGGGGGCTCGTTGCTTTCATACAGTGCATTGAAACCTGCGTTATTTGTCACGATCCATTGATACCTGTGTTGTATCATACGTGACGTTGGCATGTCAGCTATATAGTTCTGAAAACTGGGTACATGTAACTTCCGCCCAAAAACTTAACGCATACAAATGCCTTCAAGTATCATGAATTCTCCTCAGGACATTGAAAATCTGAGAACATTTCAATTAGATTTGGAAGAAGCTAGAGGAGAAGAGGTGGGAAAAAAAGTTTCTTTGAACTTCATCAGCGCAACATGAACATGTTGTTGGTGCTCCATGAGCCACACCACACCACTAGACAACAGAAAACATCATTGGTGCACCATGACCCGCACCCAGCCCAGCCATCCTACCCCAACCCCCTATGCCACTGCCGCTGCTGCTGCCTTCCCTTTCCCCTTTCCCTTTGCCTTTCCCTTGCGCATTGCATACTCCAGCTTCTCCAGCTCTAGAAAGACACTAATTTTGCAGAGTCTATCCAGGAGTGCAATGTTAGATACTGAGCTAACCACCTCTGGCAGAGAAGCCGCGAAACCAAAAAATCTCATAAAGGTCCTTACACCTTCTTTCGTTGTTGACATGTGTCATGCACCCCTAACTTAATCAGGCATACACTTCACCTTCAAGGGTACTAATGCCTTAGCATTACATCTCAAGAAGAGCTCAATTCGTCAATACTCAAGAGAGCAACAAGTAAGGGTCAATTGATCAGCATGCAAGAAAAGTCCCTTTATAGCTGTCTCTCCAGTCCTAGAACTCAAAAGCACATTCCTGGGAAGTGGCCTGAACCAGCCACATCACCAATAGACTTGCGCTTTGGGCTTGCCACATAAGCATCCTAATGTCAAGGTGACAGACCAACCATGTAGCGTCTAAGAAGCTACGGAAAGTCTTGCTTGGAAGGTTCCATAGCAAACAAGATGTGCATGGGGCCAGGATCAAACTCATGACCTCTCACTCGGCCAAATCAACAAAACGGCCAAGGTAACCACTCACCCACATGGTGTACTCACGATTCACATCTCACACAATACAGAGAATAGTTGAGTCACACTACAATGGATCCAGGGGTCATACCTCCACAAGGATCATAGCATTCCTGATCCGTCCTACAACACTGAACAAGGGGCAAAAGCATTCAACAAATCTCTCCCTTGCACCTTGGGTGAGTGACCATCATGATTCGTCATCACATGCATTGACCATGCCACTACCTTGCCTTCCCACCTGGTGGAGATCCTTGTCGAGTGGCTTTGTAAGTATGTCAGCCCGTTTCAGCTTGGTACCGACATACTCAAGCTCCATTGTTTGTTTGTAGACAAAGTATTGAACATAGTGGTTGCGGATCTCGATGTGCTTTGTGCGCCTGGAAAGGAAGGGGTTCTTGGACATGTCAATCGTGCTCATGTTGTCAATCTTGATGACCGTAGCTGTTTCCTATGGTGCCTTCATCTAAAACAGTAAGCTTTGTAGCCACTGCATCGATTTACACACCTCAGCCAAGGCAATGTACTCAGATTCAGCTGTTGACAAAGAGACACATTCCTGCTTGCAACTTGCCCAGCTGACGACACCTCCATTCAACATACACACAAAGCCGGAGGTAGATTTTTTGTCATTGATATTCCCTCCCCAATCAGCATCGGTGTGGCACATGAGACGGAGTGACGCAAATCCAGCGATGCCTCCAAACTGGAGCCCCACATGCTGGGTCCCCTGAAGGTAGCACATGATGCACTTCACAGCCTGCCAGTGAAGTGGACCAGGATTGGCCAAAAACCGGCTCACCTGCCCAAAAGCATGGGCTATATCTGGTCGGGTGGCGACCATTGCATACGTCAGACTGCCAACTGCAGGCTGATATGGGATGCCCAGCATGTCAGTTTTCTCCACTTCGTTGGATGAGGACATGGAGGAAGAGAGTTTGCACTCCGAGCTCATGGGTGTGCTGGCAGGCATGCAATCTGCCACGTCGTATCGTTTGAGGATGGATTCAATGTATTTTTTCTGGTTTAGCCTGATGGTACCTGCTGCTCTATCACGCTTGATGGCGATTCCAAGGTAGAATTCAAGAGGACCCATGTCCTTCATCTCAAATCTGCTACTCAGCTGCCCCTTGAGATCGTCTAGCAGCCGCATTGAAGAAGAGCATAGAATGAGTTCATCAATGTAAAAGGCAACCAACATGGTCCTTTTGTTGCTCTCATGCACGCACATGCTAGGGTTATTGTCGCAGTGCATGAAGGACTCCTCAGCCATGAATGTATCCATCTCCTGGTACCAAAGTCTCAGCCATTGTTTTAGCCCATAAAGTGCCTTCACCAATCTGCACACCTTGCCCTTGGGAGCATCAACCCCCTCTGGAACCTCCATCAACACCTCCTTGTCAAGTTTTCCATAAAGAAAGGCTATCTTGACGTCCATCTCATGGACCTCCATGTTCTTGGTAGCGGCAATGGCGAGCATTGACCGGATGGAGGTGAACGTCACAACTGGAGCAAAGATCCCATCGTACTCTGCACCAGGCCGTTGAGTGAACCCCTTTGCTACCACCCTTGCGTTGTACCTTTCTATCGTACCGTCCTGTTTCCTTTTTGTATTCAGCACGCAATTGGACCCCACAACCTGAGCCACGGCAGGTCTATCCACCAGCACCCATGTCAGATTCTCCTTGATAGAGTTGAGTTCACTACGAATTGCTTCATTCCACTCTGTTTTGTCAGGCCGCGTGAATGCCTCTGCGACAATCGCTGGCTCCTCTTGAACCATGAACGAATAGCTGAAGCCTGTCCATTCACCACTATCTGCGTCGTAATGCTGTCGAGGTACTTTGAGGCGTGAACTACTCCTTGGACCTGCTGGTTGTTGCTATTGATGTGGAGGCTGGAGGTCTACTTCATCGTTGATGATGGGAGAGGAATCATCCTCATGGTGAGGAGGATCAGGTACGTCAGAATCAGAGTCTGATTCCTCGGAGTCATCTTCATCAGTTCCTCTCCCTTTTGCAGTACATAGCTCATGCCATTGTGCTGGTGCTTCGTCTCCCTCCTCAAGGAGAGTGAGCCACTCTCCCTATCTTGGAGCGTTCTCGAGTTCAAAAAGCTCTTCCTTACTCGAAGACCTTTTGTGGAAATCCACGTCTTTGCTGCGGATGACCTTCTCGGCTCCTTGGTCCCAGAGTCTATATGCTTTGTGCATGGTGTCATAGCCGATGAAAATGCACTTTCGTGCTCTTGCATCAAGCTTTCCAGGACCCTCATTAGCCTGGATCTTGGCAAAGCTGGTGCAACTGAATATCTTGAGATGGGAGGCGTCATGTTTCCTGCCTCACCATGCTTCCTGCCTCACCATGCTTCTTGAGGCGTCTTCAGTTGCTGTCTGCTTCTTCTTGCCTCTCCTTTGTAGAGTTCATGCAGATGTGAGGTTCACAAGGTAGGTGGCCGTACATGCTGCCAATCAACCCAAAATCTAGGAGGCAGTTTGGCGTCAAAGAGCATGCACCTTTTCATGCTTAGGAGGGTCTGGTTCATCCTCTCTGCTATGTCGTTGCTTTGAAGTGAGTAGGTGGTAGTTTTCTGGTGTTCAATGCCCTACAACTTGAGCAACTCCTTGTAGGCTTCGTACTCTCCCCCATTTTTTGTCTTGAATGCCTTCACCTTCTTTCCACTCTGTCGCTCAACCATAGCGACAAAGGCCTGCAGATTCTCCTTCACTTTACTTTTCTTTTTGAGAACGTACATCCAGAATTTGCGGTTGTAATCATCAATGCATGTGAGGAATTATGAGCTGTCTCCAATCGACGATGTGCAAAAGGGACCACACACGTGAGAGTGGATGAGGTCAAGGGGTGCGGGAGCACGCGTGCCATTGCGCTTGAAGGATTTCCTTTTCGCCTTGCCTTGAAGGCATGGCTCACACATGATCCCAGCTCCCTCCGCCTCATCACCTAGCTCCATCACATGCACTAGCTCCTGCTTCCCCATGAGCTCCAATGTGCGATGAGCCACGAGTCCAAAACGCCTGTGCCACAGGTTCTTGAAGGATGTGCACAGGCTAGAATGAACAGCCTTGGTGGTTGCATTTGCTTGCGGTTTTGTTGTGGAATCTTCTTCTTCCAATGCTTTTGTTGCTCCAACATGTCAGCTGAATGTACATCTTTGCTCTCCTCATCACGACTCTCGACTGAAGATTCAGCCATTGAAGTTGTCATTTTGGTCTACAAGACGTAGATTCCATCAACGCAAGGAACCTATGTGACAACCTTCTTGGCAGAGTAGGAGGTCTTGATGTCCTTGGTAGGGGCTATCACCACTTTCTTCTCTATCAAGGCCACGGTCATGCCATGGTCAGTTATCTCAGAGACGGAGAGCATGTTTGTTGTCAAGGAGGGCAAGTAGACCAACCCCTCTAGCTTGAGGTCAGAATCTCCACCGTTGACACTCACTGCGACCATCTTGTCATCAATTCCCTCAACTATCTCAACCTTGCCGTTGGCGGCTCTGAAGTTCTTGTTGCATGGAGCAAGAGAAATAAAGTCTCTCTTCTCGGAAGTGGTGTGCTTGTTTGTGCCCGAGTCAAGGCCGTAGTATCGCCCTCCCTTTGTTGGAGGCACACTACGCCATCAAGCTTGTGGGATCCTTGCCACTATTTCCCCCTTTCCATTCATCCCTGTCTCCTCCCTCTCTCTTGGGTGCGCGGCACTCACAAGCCTATCCAGCCTTGCCACAATTATGACAACTTCCTTGGTGGTCTGCACCCCTTCCAGCTGATGAATTACCTATAAGCAAAGAAGTTGGGTGAGAGCGAAGGCGCTCTCACTGCTTGTGACCTTAGCGGTTGAAACTTCTCTCACCATAGGGAGTGGACCCATAACCCTTTGTTAATGAGTGAGCTAACCACCTCTAGCACAGAAGCCGTGAAACCAAAAAAGCTCACAAAGGTTTTTGTACCTTCTTTCGTGTTTGACATGTGTCATGCACCCCAAACAAAATCAGGCATACACTTCATGTTCAAGAGTACTAATGCCTTAGCATTACATCTCAAGAAGAGCTCAATTCTTCTCAAGAAGATCTCAATATGAGAGCATAAAGCAAGGATTAATTGATCAGCATGGAAGACAAGTCCCTTTATAGCTGCCTGTCCAGTCCTAGAACTCAAAAGCACATTCCTGGGAAGTGGCCTGAACCAGCCACATCATCAATAGACTTGTGTTGTGGTCTTGACACACAAGCATCCTAGTGTCAAGGTGACGGACCAACCATGTAGCATCCAAGAAGCTACGGAATTTCTTTCCTAGAAGCTTCCATAGCAAAAAAGATGTGCATGGTGCCAGGATTGAATTCATGACCTCTCACTTGGCCAAATCAACAAAATGGCCAAGGTAACCACTCACCCACATGATGTACTCACAGGTCATATCTCACACGAGACAGAGCATAATTGAGTCACACTACAACAGATCCAAGGGTCATAAATCCACAAGGGGCAGAGCATTCCTAATCCATCCTACAACACTGAACAAGGTCTAAAAGCATTCAACATGCAGCTCCTGGGGATACACCACTTTTGCAGAGCCTAGCCTTTCACAGAACTCCGTCATAATCTGGCGGCCATAGGGAAAAAAAACCGCTCGTAGAGTGTGGATGTTGCGAGGATGGTGTGCACTGCTCAGGCTGTACACCCAAGGATTGGGAAGTCCTTCTTGCAAAACCTCCAGTATTGAAGAATTTTCTGGCTTGGCTTGGCACGTGCATCACCGTTGTAGAGGTCCAGCTCCCTCTCCAGTGGGGACCTCATCTCCACGGCAGCATCTGCATCATGGCTACCCACATGCTGCTTATGCAGGCCAGCCCAAAGCCATTGTCATCATTGTATTTTTTCACAGTGTTGTCACCGTTGCCCCCTCCCCCCCCCCCCCCCCCCCCCCCCCCCCCCCCCCCCCCCCCCCCCCCCCCCCCCCCCCCCCCGTATTGTCTTTGTAGCTTCTGCCACTCACGTTCAGCACCCTTCTCGCCCCCGTGTCCCTGGCTGGATCATTCACGTAAGGCTGCAGAAGGTGCAGCATGGTCAGACAGATGGTGGTGAAAATCTGGTGGCCCTTCCTCTACTTTCCATACCAGTGGAGCCGGAAGCGAGGGTCCAAAACCATGGCAAATTTGTACGTCTCGCTCGTCAGGTTTTAGTACTTCTGCAGCTTCTCTTGCACAGAGTACATTCTCAGGTACATGGCGGCCACGGGGGTGGTCGTGGTGTTGGGGCGTTTGACACCCATGGATGGAGCCAACGCAGACACTGACACATCGTTGTTGGCGACTTTGTCATCTGACGTGGATTCGGAGTCAGACTGCTCTCCAGAAGAGGACGACAAGGAGCTCTCAACCACTGCTTCATGTTTACGGCCAACCTTCTTGGTGGCTACTGCCTTCTTGCCCCTGGTTGACTTGGCTGTAGCGACAGCCTTCTTCTACTTCTGCAACTCCTTGTAGACATTTTCTCTGATGGCTATGTAGTGGTCCGGGTTGTCGAAGAGGTTGTTGTGCAGGGGCACCACGAGAGACAGCGTTGGGTGTGCCTTGCTGCTCATGTCCTTTGTCCAGTCCTACATGGGGTGGAGGATGTTGGGGATGCGGCACATGAGCATCCAGTCATCATAGTTAGGATGGAATTCTTGGACTTCCTTGTCCTTCTGGACCACCAAGAACTTGATCATGGCTGCGCGCATGCCATGCAGGTGGTCCAAAAAGACCACCGTCGGGTTCCAACGTGTGCAAATATCGATTTCAAGGGACAACCTTTTTGTTCGGGGGTCTTATCGATTTCCTCCTTCAGATTCTGCTCATGCTGGGGGTCACTTCTCACAAACTTGGCAGTGCTTCGTGCTTCATCAAGGAGATTGCCAATGGTTTTTGGCTTCAAAGTCTCACCAACAACAGGGCTGAGCACATGGCCTATCCAGCAGATGTATGAGTTGCCGGAAAGTTAGGGCAATTAATGGACATGCGGCTGTTGACCATGGCCTGATTGGCCGAGTGCTTGTCCATGTTGAGACATCCCACTCGGTTCCACAGGTCAAAGTCACCCTTGATGGCCTTGTAGAATCACTCCTACAGCTTCTTGATGGTGTGACTTCCTGGCATGGGGATGCATGCCATGACGACGCTGCAGAGCTTCCTGTATGGGTCGATGAAGTGGCCAGTGATACTAAAACATGGATTTTTGGATCGCAAGGTCCACATGTGGTTGGTGTAGTTGACCCTCGATGATGATTTCGTGAGGATGGCTGCAGCCACCAGGGCAAAAAACTCTTGGTGCCTCATGAATGAAATTCACGTACATGGTGAGATGGAGACATGTGGCATTCCGGTTGCAAATCTGAAAATGTTTTCAGAAGCTACTTTGAATCAGCCATGGTGCGGTTCCACCGCTCAGAGACGCCATTCTGGGCTGGTGTGTAAGGCGCTGACGTCTCGTGGTGGATACCGCAAGAGGCGAGAAAATTCATGGTCTCTCCCATGTACTAGCCACCACGATCGGAGCAAAAGCGGCAAAGAGACTGACCACACTCACGCTCCGCACGGACAAGCCAGTCCCAAATGGCACGAGCGACATCGCTATTTTGCTGAAGGCCAAAGACCCAGCGGTAGCGAGAGTAGTCGTCAGTGAGGGTGAGGACATAGCCTCCATGCTCCCCGACGGACTCGGTAGGGAGAGGACCCATGACATCGGAATGGACCAGGTCCAGAGGGGCGGACGCACGGGAGAAAGACTGAGGCTATGTGGACCGGTGCATCGTACCCTGAGCGTAATCAATGCACTCTGTGGGGCACAGCCAGGGGAAGGAGTCCGGATCAAAGCCCTTGGCCGGCTGGGTGCGAAGCATGCTATCTACGACAGCAGAGTGGTCCTGGAAAAGGCAGTGGTGCAAGAAACGTGTGTGCTGTGGAGAGAGCGTGCTTGTGACAAACACACCGGCTGAGGCGGCCGATAGGGAGGGGACGGAGGGAGGGGAGGACAGACAAGGTACTTGCCACGGGTTGCCATGGGCAGTGGCGTGCAAAATGACAAGACCGGATGGACGCAATGACACAGTGCCAAAGACACGCGAGTGCAGAACGTCCATGCTCATGCAGTCAAGGGCATGACGGACAAGAGGTTGAGCTCAAGACCTAGGAAAAAGAGGACATCGGTCACGAATACATCACCAGCAAGGCCACGGAAATGAATGGGGCCCACGCTGTGGACAGGTTACACTTGTCCGGAGCCCGTCCGGACACCGGACACATCGCCAATAGGTCCAAGAACACTGAAGGTCTCGCGGGAGGCCATCATGTAATGCGCTGCCCCGGAGTCAATGATCGAGGTATCAGCAGGGTCCTGGACCAGAGTCGCCAGATCGTTAATAGTCACATGGCATCATGCAGGAGACGCGGACGCGGTGGATGGCGGCGCAAACCGAGACTGCTAATCATCAAGCCAGGCAACGTCGTCATAGAGAGGGGCATAAGAGAGTACGGGAGATGTCAAAATAGATGAGGAATCAGGACAGGACCGCAGCTCAGTCTCAGTAATGCAGGGCAGGGCAGACGGGCAAGACGTGATGCAACTCGCACTTTCCTTGGGGGGAGGACGAGGCAGGCCGAGCTGGAGCGTGATGAATTGCTCCAACTGACGCACACTGGTGGACAGTCCGAGAGTGTAGACTCAGTGCAGATTGATAGCGCCGGAGCCCTGATAGGAGGAGAAATACACCGGTGATGGAAGGAGAGGCACCGACGGCTACGGATGATGCTGCTACAGAGCTGGCAACAACGAGACTGGTGTGGCTGCCAGAGGAGTGGAGTTGCTGGACAGGGTGGAGGCATCAGGGCCAGCAACAGCTACGGTGGCAGAGGCGAGATGGCGTTCACGTTGGCGGTGCATGGTGGCGATGACGCACGCCTCGTCCGTTGGGAGCGGGCACAATTGTGGCAGACTGAGCCACCACCACTGGACCCAGTCGGCTGCTGCTGGTGCTATTGGCCCTTGCCCTTCTTGTCATAGCTGGCCACAGTTGTGGTAGAATGAGCCACCACCACTGCACCGAGTCGGCTGCTGCTGGTGCTATTCGCCCTTGCCCTTCTTGCCCTTGCGCTTCTTCTTCCCTGAAGCCAAGGAGTTGGTGGATGTAGCTGCTGCGGGGGACGCGACGGCCACAGAGGCGACGACAGGGGAGGCAAGGGCCTTTGTGCGTTGGATGCATGACTCCAGGTGAGCTTTCTCAATCCAAAGAAAGAGTTTGTATGTCTAGGGCATGAGGGTGCCTTGGGCCGCTATTGTGGAGAGGACGTCCTGGGTGTCGTGGACGAAGACGTTGGCATACGCATCGGTGGCACCACGCGTAATGGTTAGGAGTGCGGCCAGAGGTGGTGGAGCAACACTGCCTAGGCAACGAAGGATGTCCTCTGCCCGCTGCCAATAAGAGGTGACTGTCTTGGCCTCCCCCATGTGCAGGGAGTTGAACTCCCGAAGCAAACGGCTGGTCTTAGCCTCGCTTGACAGGCGATGGGGATGCGTGAGGACGTGCCACACGTCTAGAGGGTCTAGAGCCCCACCAGTGGTGAAGTCACCGAGGAAGGGCTGGATGGCTAGGTGTGATGCTGGAGGAGCGACCGGGACGAGGGCGTGTAGTGTACGACCAGCATCATACAGTGAGTCGGCCTGGGTGGAGTCGTACCGAGAATGTACTGTGGCCACAGGCATTCACCGTTTGCCCAGATGTGGAAGCTAAGCTCCTAGCTCCGGATGTGCTCGCCGCCCTGAAGCGGCAGGGACGGGGTCTCAAAGTCCTTTGGCCTGCGGTCGGCACCCAGAGTTGGGCCAAGGACTGAAGTCACTGTCTGTCGCTGGCACTCGGTCTGTTGCTACGCCAAGTAATGCGTGGCAGCAGACACAGCGGTGCTGGCATACCTAGGAGGAAGGAAGGGCGGCGGGGCATTGGTGTGAGTCTATGATGCTAGCGGCTGCACTGCTGCAAGTTGCTACATCACTGCAGCAAACCATTGATGAATGGCGGCTAGGGGGTTGGAGGAGCCGTCGACGAAGCCTGTGGACTGCTGATGTTGTTATTACTGCTACTACTGCTGCTACGGCTGTTGCTGCTGTTGGACCTGCTGCTGCTGCTGCGGCGACTGCAGCGACTGCTGCCGGTGCTACTCCTACTGCTTTTGGTGCTGTTGCTATTGGTGCTGCTACTGCTGATGATGTTGCTCTTGCAGCTACTTCAAATGCTACAAGAAAGGGGGGCTAGGGGTCGCCCCAACAGGGGAGGACCCCTCCCCAATGGGACTGTTAGCCATGGTGTTCTTTGTTTCCCTTTCTTTTTGCTTTTTTTGTGTGCTACTGATGTCAACAATGACATCAGCCTACGGTGGCTGACGTCAGCAAATCTTGTTGCGTTATCTACAGGGTTGTTGCTGTAAGTGTTTTTTTGCTGTTGTCAATAGTGACATCAGCAATGAAGTCAGCTGAGGATGGCTGATGTCAACAGCGGCTTTTTCTGGAGCCGCTGTTGTGTCAGCTCCAAGGCAGCTGCTGCTACTGCTGCTAGTCTGCTGTCGCAGCTTGCCAGTGCACCTAGTTGACATCGCCACAATCGTCGTCGCCAGCAAGTGCCTGACGCGGCCTGCCGCTAACCTCCTTGCGTCACACGTGGGTGTCAATGCTACCATAAAAAATCCGGCAGCATTTCCCCTGGCTTAGTGGCTGTGGGAATGAATTTGACACAGCCACCAGGCGGGTCAATATTGCCGGGAAACATCCGGCAGCATTTCCCATGCACTGGCACGTTTGGGGGTCCGCCGGCATAGTCAGGAACCTGTACGGTAGTTGCTCCTGCTGCGCTCTGGCTCTGATACCAAGCTAGAAAACCTAATGCAGTAGGTTGGGGTTGCAGCATTGTTGATGCAGCATGCAGGAACCCACGCTCGTTGCTTAAGCTGCCCCCTCTATCTGGTGTACCAGAGCATAAGTCTTAGAGCTCTGGTGTTGTTTCTCAGGACCATGTGCGCCAGAGTTAGTGCCAGACAACAGCTGAAAACTGGAATTGACTGATTAGGAAGCAAGAATGGGGCTCTCATTGTGAGAGCCCCATTCTTGCTTGTGAGAAGGGCTCGAGCACGACATTGATGTACCCTGAGAATATGCCTGCGTGCTCAAGACGAACTCCGATCATAAGCGTGCAAAGGGCCCAAAGCTGTGTACCTCTTGAAGTCCCAAGCCGCATGTAGATGCGCATGGCATACCACCAGCAATCGGTTGCGGGCTCAGCAAGTCCCTGACGAAGGGAGTGCAAGGCGCAAATGTGAGCCGCGTGGGTGGCGTGCATCTCTGCAGCAAGTAGGGACAGTGCCAAGTCCCAGTCCCTACGTGGATGAGCACCCGCGCCCGTGCCAGCCTCTCCAAGGAAAGGGTGAAAGTCCACAACAGTCTCACGTGGCATGGCGTAAAGGAGTTCGCGCATCGCCCGAGCCACTATCAGTACCTGAGCGCGGTCCGTAACCTGGTACGGACTGTGATAGTAGGGCCATACCCCCTCTGAAGTGGCCCAGACATGGATGAGAGTCTCCCAACAGTCAAAGCCGTCATCATTGACATAGCGTGGGGGTGGTGTCTCGAAGTCCTTGGGTTGCAACTCTCTGGGGAAAGAAACCACAGACTAGGAAGGACGAGGGATGGGGAAGACGCCAGGACGAGGAAAGTCACCGAGGTAAGGGCTAGGCAAGGATTGGATCTTCGATAACCGAGAACCAGAGCGCATCTGAAGCTGGCGGAGACACTCCTGAAGCTTGCAAATCTCCATCTCGTGCATGTCATCCTCCATGCCATGCATGTCGGGGTCCTCATCCAAAGGATCCAAAAGTGGCGGGTCCTGTCCAGCTGCTCTCCTTGGATTTGATGTTGACTGTTGTGCAGAAGGTATGGCACTGCCGACTCCCCCGGATGTCTGCTGGCGGACCGTGGATTGACCACGAATAAGATCAGTTAGCGCACGGATGGCATCACTCTACTACTACTTGTGACGAAAAATCCCATCCTGCTGACTACGTAGATCCGCAATGGCCTGCGAGCATGAGCTCATGACCCCTGAGGAGGAGGAAGAGGGATCTAGTGGTCCTTTGCCCTTGTCAGCAGTCGAAGCCATGTCAACGCTCAATATGGACAAGACGTCAAACTGATGAGATTGCAGAATCATCAGCGTTTCTCGAGCATTTGCAATGCTGGTAAAAAACGATGTTTCAGCAAGAAAACTGGTTGTGTTGGTGCTGATGTCATCACTCACAATGACGACATCAGCATCAAGATTGTCCAAATGAGGCAAAACTTGGAGCGATTATGCGCCAAAGGATGTTGAATGCAATGGCAGTGGTTTTGTGCAAAAAAACCCTTCATAAATTCAAAAACGTTGCTGTTTTCTTTTCAGCCCAAGATCCATAAAGAATCTAGATCTGAGAGCGTTGTTTCATTTCCTAGAGCCTACAAGGCATGAAATGAGGCGGGAATGGAAGCGATGGATAGGGTTTTGGAAGAGCTTTCTAACGAGCTCTTACAAGCCAAAGATGGTGATCAAATGGGGCAGTTGCATTCTCTCACGTTCGGGGAGGGTGGTATGTGCGACCTGAGTGAAGCTTCTGGGACCCTTCACAAACCCCTTCTCAACATCTCATGCCTCAACTGCTGCTTGAGGGGTTTGGGAAACCCTTGGCTGCCCCGGGGTGGTTGCGTGGTGATGCGGCTGTAAGGGTGTCTCCGCTGCTTCAATCTGCTGCGGTGGGTCACCGTGGATTGGTGGGTCCTCCAAAGACCATGGCTTTGGCTATGGCTCTCACTGTTGCTGCAACTGCTGCGTCTCTGCTACGCAGCTCAGAAAGGGATGCCTCACTGCTCTGATACCATGAAAAGATGTGTACAAGCTTCCTAGAGACACAGCCACTGACTGGGCATCATTGCCTCCTCAGACGGTGACAACAATCACAGACGGCAAGGGTCTGGCTAGGAGACACAAGTCAAAGTGTCATAATGCTTCAATAACATTTGCAGAGAGAGATGACAAATGACAGGTCCATGGCATAAGTACCTGCCGCGGCGCACGGCGGGTGTCGCACGCGGTAGCACAAGGTCCTAAAACCGGCCCAAAACCACTGTTTTGGATGTAACTTAGCGTAAACATGTCAGAATGATACGCCGTCTGAACCTAGGCGTGCAGAATCACAAGCCGGATGCTACAACTGGTCACATACATGTATCCGGTGTTAGTTTGTCTGCCAAACACGTGAGTGACCACTTGACTCCTTCCATTCACACACACACACACCACTCCTACAGGTGACTTAGCATAGTTGAAGCTATGGAGCCGTGCATCACTGGCGTCTCTGTCGGGTGCAAGATCGGTGGGCTCGACCATGCTCGGCTCTGTTGGAGCTGATATCTTGCTGCCCCAAACATTTGGTGATGAGCCATATGATGGCTGAAACATGAGAGATACAATGAGAGATGCATATACCACATACACTCGTGGTCGATGTGGTTTGTGGTTGTTTGTACCTTGCATGTTGTGCTTGCTGTCTCATGATTGCCCGGGTTGCTGATCCAACAAGGCCACACGCTCAGTCGCTCTGAGGTGTGAGAAACCATGGCAGCCTTCTGGCCGACCTGTTTGGTTGGACCCAGGGGTGGCGACTGGGCCCCACTTCGAACTCTTCGAGTGGGTGGCCCAGTCAACCGCGGCTAAGAGATTGCTGGTTCCTTACTCTTGTTACTCTCGCTCTCGCTACTCAACTAAGCATGTTTTCCACCAACCTCTTGCTCCACCATGGCTGTGATTGCTGTGTGAGTTGAGCTGGCGCAGTATTGAGTGCATGTCGGCATTCTGCCGCTGCCTACTGGTATCAGAGCTGAAGGGAGAGAACCCTCCATTTAAGCAATCCATAGTAGACTATGGTCCGGCACACGCAACGTCCACAGTTGCGCGTTCGCGGTTGTTCGTGACACTTCTACCCGCCTGCGCCTCTTGTCCCCGCCCTGCAGTCCAGCAGCCTCTTCTCTCAGCTGACCCTATCCTCGGCACTACAACATCACAGACTTGCAGTTCAGTGTTGTCACTACCACGGAACTCTCGCCTTGGCCCACCGCACTCTCCACAGCTGTAGGTCAGCAATCCTGCTGCTTCACTGCTCACTTTGGCACTGCTCACTACGACGCCTGTCACTTCTCGTCTAGGCTTTCTACATGTCAGCAGCGCCACAGTGCTGCTGGCCGGCGGTCTCGCCATTCTTCAGCACAGTGATGCCCATGCTCACAGGGGTCCTGATCCCATCATATCTTAGCAAGTGTGCTGTCCTCCGGTCTAGTATGTCTAGAACAGCTCCGGAGCCCAGCAGGTTTTTTTCCCTGCACTCTGCTCCTCCCTCTCTTGATCAACAGCAGCAACGGCAGCGGTGTCTGCAGCCTCACCTGTCATCCTGCAGTGCTTGCCCTCGTTCTTCCATGATCTTAGCACCTCAATAGTACCACGGTACTGCTGACTACAGCCCCACGGTCCCGCATCATCGTGACATCGAGGCTCTCTTGCCACGGCTGACCAGCTTTCAACAGCTCTGCAGTCCCACAGATTCTCTGCCCTGCGATCTTCTTCTCCCTCATCTAACCAACAGCAGCATCATCAGTCGCTTGTGCGGCCTCACCTGCAACCTTGGCTGCACCACCAAACGCTGGAACCGCCCCTACATCTCCAAGGGGGGCTCGTGATTGCTCACGCCTCAAGGAACTCATTGATTGCCATGACGAGGAGGCGGACATTACGGCATGGGCGCATCTTTGTTGCTGCTGTGACACCCTGAGTACCACCCCGGGGAAGACTACAACCCTACAAAAGACGAGGCGTGTGAAGATGCTGCAGTGTACGTGGCCTGTTGTCGGTCGGCCTCGGACGACTCACCGACCGTTCAAAACGCACCAGCTACGGGGCCGCCATGTGAACGACGTCACCCCTCATCTCCGGCAAGACCTCCCGTTTCCCGTAGAACACGTCGGCAAAGCCAACGTGCTGCTCAAGGTGCAGCAGTTCCAGCTACTACGGCAGCCCCAACAGAGCAAGCTAAGGCAGCCTCGAGTCATGCAGCGTCCCCCGCCGCATCTCAGGCTGCTACCGCATCACCTGGACCTGATATTCTAACTGCACTGGAAGCAACACTTGTTTCCTGTGTTGCTATCGCATCTACTTCTGCTGCTAAAGCGCGTGCTGCGCGTGCACCTTTCAGCACTGCTGCTGGCAGAGCTATTGAGACCAATGCAGCAGCAGCCTCTGAACAGGATCTCCTTGCGGCTGCTGCAATCAACATAGCCACACAGGTAACAGCAGCAGCTAGCGCAGTCGCAGCAGGAGCAGCCTCAGCAGCCACTGCTCTCTCCAGCGGAGTCACCTCCACCCAGGTCTCCACTTCCCACGTGTCTCTTGCTTCAGCGTCATCATCATTTGGTCCCCAGATCTGTGTTGCGGTCACAATAGCAGCAGCCTTCTCCACCCTCACAGGCGCTGCACTTGCTGGAGTTGCATGTCTTATCGTCACCACCTCGTCCTCAGTGGTGGTTCTTGCTGCTTCTCCGGCATCTGCATTGCCACCAATACTTGCCCTGCAGTGTTAGCATTGGTGAGCGTCCAGCCTCTTGCTGCTTGGGCACCCCTTTTGCTCCCTCCCTTTTTTCTCCTTCTGTGGCCGTGTTCTTGCATTCACACTGTCCTGCAGCTCCATTCAGCCAGGCTTCATTCTTCCTTGTTTCCTGTGCCCACTAGGGAAAGGGAAACGCTGACAAAATATTCTTGAGTGATTCTCACTCATCATGCATTTCGACGATTACCAGTATGCAGCACTACAGGAAGAACTGCGCAAAGAGCATGCTGCCCTTCAAGCAGCCCTCACTGCACAACATGTTGTAGAAGAAAAGTTGCGCATGACACAGAGCGGTCAGGAGACTTTTGCCGACCACATTGCTGATCTCGTGCTCAATCGCTTGCAACATGTATTGCGCACTACACCTGCTACGTCAGCCGCTGCTGACATTGCTGCTGCATTCTCCACCTCCTCTGCTTCCGCTTCAAACACCTCTTGCTCTCTATCCTCCAACTCACTTGCTGGTGCAACAGTAGGAGGAGCTGCCACAGCCAAAGCTATTGCACAGCCCATCCAACGCAAACCTGACTTTGACTAAGTACCACCGCACTTCACTCCTAACCTCTCTTTTGCTTCATGGGAAGTCTGCTTCAGTGCTTAGGCACAAGGTGAGCAGCTCTGGGATTGCTATCATGTGCCCAACCTCACTACTAATCCTCCCTTTGCACCCACTGACTCTGAGTCTACGCAAGGTGTGCGTGCTCTCATTCGCACTGGACCCAATGATCTCATTGATGAGATACGGTCCTATAACGTTGACACTGCTCGCCGCACCTCTGCCAACCCCTTTGGTACCTATGCTCTCATCAAGCGCCACACAACTATCACTGGGCATGCCGCACAAAGTATCCTCACTGTACAGTTCAACACGCTCTCCATGTGTGCAGACAAGACTGTGGATGCCTACAGGGCCCGCGGCCTTTGTCTCCTAAAGGATCTTGGCAAGGCAGCCTCTGGTCAACTACCTGCTGTCCTCTCCATCATCAACGGCCTCATTCCTGAACTTTTTGACGTATTCAGGGAGGTAAAGGCCTCTAATCTTGAGAGGCTTGCGGCCAAGCCAATGCCTGCTGACTCTCAACCAGGCATTAGGGCCCTTTGGGAGTTCACCACCCAACACTTCACTGTTTGGTGGAGCGCTCTTCAGAGCAAACGGATTCACCGTACAACAGTTGCAGCAGCCACCACTGCACTGCCCTCCACATCATCCTCCTCCTGTTCTCCCTCCACCTTGGCCACAACTCTTCTCAACCAGAGTGGGGGGGGGGCGGGGGCCGTGGTCGTGGTTGTGGTCGGGGCAAGGGCAACAACGGCTCGGGCTCAAGCAGCCAAGGCGGCCGTGGCAAGGCCAAAGGCACTAACAACACCTCCTCTTCACCTTCCACCTCCAGCGCTGTCACGTGCTGGAACTGTCGCTTCGTCGGTCATTCTGCACCCAAGTGCCCATCACCACCAGACAACGAGCGCCTCGCCTCCGCCATGCATGCACAGTGGGCACGCTCCTCTGGTGGTTCCGGGAGCGCCTCTCGAACAACCTCATCCGCCCCTTCCTTTGCTCCCTCTGGCCAAGGGGCACCCGTCGCCACCAACGTTACCATGTACAACACTGCTACTTCTTCGCCCCTTCTCCCGTACCCCTGGGGTTGGCCCCCAGGGTATGGTGGGCCCATCTTCTACGGCCCGCCATCCGGCGCCTACTCTCCACCCAACTAGATGTCTCCATCCTATCGCCCATCCTCTGGGATGGTCATCACCCCGGATCCTCCTGACGACGAGCGTAAGTTGGACGCAGCACTGTCTCACGCCGTTCATCAGGGCCACCTTCGTGATCAGGGAGGTGAGAGTGAAGGCTCTGGGTCAAAGCCTCTTGCGTGTGTTCCTGATGGGGCATTACATGGTTGTTCGTCTGGTCATGTTCTTGGTTGTTCTCCCCCCGATGTCTCGTGGATTGAAGAGTGGCAGTGAGTGTGTTTGCCTCGTTGCCTTGCCGCCTGTGGTCAGCGCTTCTCTCGTCATGCAGCCCTCGCTGCAGTGAGTTGTGACCCCTCCATTGTTCGTGCGTCAGGTAGCTTGTGGTTCCTTGATTCAGGCGCCATCCACCACATGACCTTGTCGTGCATGTCCATTGTCTCCATTGGTCCTGTTGGCTATGTCCGCTTTGTCCGCACTGGCTCCGGTCAATTCCTCCCGGTCCAAGGGATTGGTGTTGTATGCTTCATTGGCGGGGGGGAACTGTTCTTGCCAGATGTCCTGTACGTTCCATCGCTCAAGCTGAGTCTTCTCTCTGTTACGACACTCGATGACCAGGGCATGGACTTCTCGTCCAGTCGCGGCATTGCCTCTCTCTCGCATCGCACGTCTGGGCGCATTCTCTTGCAAGGCACACTCTCTGACCATCTGTTCCACGTCCCCACATTTGCACCGTCTCCCGCCACCGCTACCCATGTGCATGTCATGCGCTCTCTCTCTCACCCACTCATGCACAACTATTGCACCGCCGCCTCTGCCATATCCATACCGCAGCCATCGACAGCCTGCTTTGTGTTCTCCCCGCCGATGGCCTTGATGCTGCCACGTTCTCGGCTCCCTGTCCCCCTGACTGTCTTGAATGTGCTTAGGGAAAAATGCATCGGTCCCCATTCAGCACTTCAAAGTCTTGTACTTCTCACCCTCTTGACTTGTTGCATGTTGATATCATGGGTCTACTCCCTCATGAATCTCTTGGAGGTGTCGGGTGCTACATACTTTGTCTCACAGATGACTTTTCTTGCATGCGTTGGGTCTTTGCCCTTAAACAAGAGAGTGACGTTTGCTCCACTCTTGAGTCCTGGCTACCTCAGGCTGAAGTCGCTTGTGGTTGTCATCTTTGCGTTTTTCATTGTGACCGTGGCGGAGTATTCATTGGTCCCACCTCTCCTTTCATATCCTCTTGCAATGTGACTGTCGAGACCACGGCTCCCTACACACCCCAACAAAATGGTGTGTCTGAGCGTTGGCACCGGAAACTGGCCGATAGTGTTCGCACTCTCCTCGATGCTTGTGATCTTCCACCTCTGTTCTCTTTTGAAGCCATGTCCTACATGACGTGGGTCTGGAACCGTGTTCCACACGGTCCCCTCCCACGCCATGTCACACTATTTGAACAATGGTTCGGTCGTCATGCAGACCTCCGCCTCGCTTGCGTCTGGGGTTGTGTCGCTGCAGTTTGGCTTCTTGAGGACCTTCGTGACGGCAAACTTAGTCCTCGTTCTTGCTTGTGCACCTTTCTCGGGGTCTCCGCCATGTTCAAAGCCTGGCACTTCTGGGACCGATCGTCCCCGCGTTGTTGAGTCTCGTGACGCCCTCTTCTTCGAGGACGTCTTTCCTCGCGACCTGTCCCATGTCGCTCCACCCTCTTCCTTGTCCTTGCTCTGTCGGCTTGGGGAGGGTGGGTCTCTTCCAGCCACCGTTCTCGTCGACGCACCTCCCGTTGCCTCGGCCCATTCCTCTTTAGACCCATCCGATATGTCCATCTCTGACACCCTGCTCAACACTCTGCCTGCATCCTCATCCGACCCTTCCACAGCGTATTCACCTTCGTTATCCTCTCAATCTTTGTCAATGCCTCTCAACGATTCCCCACTGGCCGTGGATGCCGTGGCACAGTCACCTCCCTACACTGTCGCTGAGTCACCTCCACAGCCCGTCGTTCTCCCGTCACCAATTATCTCTGGTGAGACTTGCACACCGCCGGTCTTAGATGTGCCTCCAGCCCTATCTGAGCCTTACACTCGTGGGGGGCGGCTATGTCCACTTCCACAGCACTCGGTCACACGGGCCGCTCAGCCCTCTCAGCGCCGCACTCGCTCTAGTGCCCCTCCCACCGCAACTGGCTCCACCGCCACACCAACTGGCCTTGATGCACTGGGTCTTGCGGTGGGCGTGGTCCATCCCAACTCTGTAGTGGGCTATGCACTGGTCGCTCCTGAGTTCCACAGTGTGTTAGATGCTTCAGTCGCCAGCTATGTCGCCGCATGCTTTGAGGCCAGCCATCTTCCCTCACTTCCTACAGAGCCCCCTATAGTGCGACAGGCAAGGGAGGCAGCTGATGCAGACCTCTGGGAAAAGGCCATGCAGGAGGAGCTCACAGCCCTAAATAAGCATGAGGTCTTCCAGCTTGTTGACCTCCCCCCTCGCCGCAGGGCCGTCTCAACTCGCTGGGTGCTTTGTGTCAATCCGCCTGAGGCAAACGGTCTAGAAAACGGAGTACAGTGACATTCGCCGACCGCTCATAGCATTTCAGCTATGAGAAGATATCCCCCTCATGATCGTGTTTCCACACTGTTCAGCTCACAAAGCTTGTCCCTAACGTGGCCTCTCGGTTTCCCCTTTTAGCTTGTCCCAAGTCTTTTGTATCTGCCCTTGGTTGGCCAACTTATGCCTTAGTTTTCAGCACAAGTCTCAAGGGTAAGAAGTGGATGCTTAGAATGAGCAAATGAGTAGTACATATAGCAGTGGCGAGCTTGGGTGCCTTGGCTTGAGGCCGAGGTGCCCTAGCGCGATGTCTAGGGTGGTGCGTGCGCACTTTAGGCTCCTAGGTGCTCGCGCACCTTAGCCCCCTTTAGGCGCGCGACCTAGCGCCCTAGGCGGGACTTGAACCCGCGATCCTGGAAT
>SZWC01000694.1:124001-140400 GCA_023375785.1 Penium margaritaceum | reverse complement strand
AATCTGCTTGCTCATTTAATCCAAGGAGCGGACCTGGGGGACTTGCGCTACAAGCGCAGTGCATACCCGGTTCGTCCTTCGGGGGAATTGCTCCGTAGAGTAGTGCATGCCCGTCTAAATCTGCCGCTGACTGGACAAGGGGCATACCAGAAAAAACAAAATTCTCCCTTGCACCTATGTCCATCTGCGACTAGACTCTTGCAGTGGCCCGAAACCCTGCGATGTCGGCCTCCATGTGTCAGGCCGCCTCTTCAGCCCTCGTCTGCAGCGCTTACCAGTCCGTTGCCCTGTGCACCAACCTTGTGCTGGTCACCATCAAGCGGCTTTGTGAGGAATTCCGCAAGCATCTGCTTTGTCCCCACGTACTGCAGATCCACCACGTTCTTGGCGACCAAGTTGCGTGTGTAGTGGTAGCGGATGTCGATGTGTTTAGTTCACCTGGAGAGCACATTATTGTACGCGATGTCAATCGTGCTCTTGTTGTCAATGTGCACGACAATTGTCTCCTTCTGCGGTGCTTGCATCTCAGCAAGCAGACTACGCAGCCACTGTATCTCCTTGCACGCTTCTGAGAGTGCGACATACTCAGCTTCAGCAGTGGATATCGAGACGCAGTCCTGCTTTCTGCTTGCCCAAGAGACAGCTCCGCCGTTCAGGATGCACACGAATCCTGAGGTGGACGCCGTGTCCTCAAGATTGCCTCCCCAGTCTGCGTTGGTGTAGCATTTGAGGCGCAGAGGGTCTATTCCTTGGAGGACACCGTAGCGCGGCCCCCAGTGCCGTGTCCTGTTAAGGTAGCGGAGAATCCGCTTCACGGCCTGCCAGTGGAGTGGCCCAGGGTTGGCCACATACCGACTGGTCAGCCCCACAGCAAACGCGATGTGAGGCCGTGTGCCAACCATGGCATACATGATGCTCCCTACCGCAGACTGGTAGGGGACATTCTGCATCTCACGACGCTCTGCTTCCGTGCTGGGGGAGTGAGAAGAGGTGAGTTTGGTGTCAGTGGGGAGAGGAGTGCTGAGGGGTTTGCAGTATTCCATGTCGTAGCGCCAAAGCACCTCCGTGATGTACTTCGTCTGGTTGAGCTCGATGGTGCCTGCTGCTCGGTTGCGGTGGATGGCGATGCCGAGGTAGTACTCGAGCTCTCCCATGTCCTTCATCTGAAACCTGTTGCTCAGCTGCTCTTTGAGGACCACAAGGGCCTTCTTGGAGATAGAGCTCAGAATCAGATCATCCACATACAGTGCGACCAGCAGCAACCCTTGGTCATCCGCACGCACATACACACATGAATCGTTGTGGCAGTGCACGAATTCAATGGTGGCCATGAAGCCATCCATCTCCTAGTACCAGATCCTTGGGGCCTGTTTCAGCCTGTAGAGCGCTTTGACCAGCCTGCAAACTTGCCCGGGTTTGGCATCGACCCCCTCGGGCACCTCCATGAATATCTCCTTGTCCAGCTTCCCATAAAGGAAAGCCATCTTGACGTCCATTTGGTGAATTTCCATGTCGCGTGCAGCAGCCACAGCCAGCAAGGATCGGATCGAGGTAAAGGCAGCGACAGGAGAGTAAGTCCCGTCGTACTCAGACCCTGCTCTCTGTGAGAATCCCTTTGCCACTACTCTTGCCTTGTACTTGTCGATGCTGCCGTCTTGCTTCAGCTTCACGCGCAAGACCCACTTCAGGCCCACCACGTGAGCGTTGGGTGGCTTGTCCACCAGCTCCCACGTACCATTCTCCTTGATGGAGGCCAGCTTGCTCTCCATCGCCTCCTTCCACTTTGCTGCATCCGGCCGCGAGAGAGCTTCAGTGATGGTGCTTGGCTCTCCCTGCGCAAGGCACGACCAGCTCAGGCCGGTCCACTCGGCATTCCCTGTGTTGTACTTCTGCACAGGCTTGCTTTGGCGCGTGCTGCGCCTTAGCGGTGTTGGTGCTGGCTGCTCATGCTGCTGCTGCTGTGCTTCCCCAGATGAGGTAGCAGGAGGTGTAGAGCCACTGGCCTCCAAAGAGGCCTCGGACGTCTCCGACAAGGTGTCGGAATCCGTCTCCACTTCAGCCTGAGCGGACGCTCTCCCTGTGTTGGCAGTTGTGACTACCTGCAGCTTTGGCGTTCCGCACCAGTTAGGAGGGGGTACATCTCCCGCCTCCAGCAGCACAATCCACTCTCCCTGGTTGGGAGAGTCCTCGGGGTCGAGCAACTCTTCCTTTCCGTTTGACTCTTCCTTGAAGTCTACGTCTCGGGAGGTGAAGACTGTCCCAGCTGCCTGGTCTCACAGCCTGTACGCCTTGTGCGCGGCTTCGTAGCCGACCATCACGCACTTGCGCACACGTGCATCCAGTTTGCCGCCTCCCTGCCCGTCTTGGACCTTGGCCCAAGCGGTACAGCTGAATGCTTTCAAGTGAGAGGCATCAGGCTTCTTGCCTGACCACGCCTCCTGTGGAGTCATCCGCTCCTTGCTGTGCTTCGTACTCGCCCCCTTGTTGCACAGTGTTGCAGCTGGCATGAGGTTGATGAGGTAGCAGGCGGTGCGCGCAGCTTCTGCCCAGAAGCGCGGTGGCAGTTTTGAGTCAAACAACATGGTTCGCGTCATGCCCAGAATGGTCTGGTTCATGCGCTCGGCCACGCCGTTGCTCTGTGGTGTGTAGGGGTTGGTTGTTTGGTGGTCGATGCCATGTTGTTTGAGCCACGGCTTGCACCCCTCGTACTCTCCGCCGTTGTCGCTACGCAAGGCCTTGACCTTCTTTCCAGTCTGCCGCTCCACCATGGCGACAAACTCCTGCAGCTTTTCCAGCACCTCTCCTTTATTTTTTAGGAAGTAGACGAACACTTTTCTGGAGTAGTCGTCGATGAAGGTGAGGAAGTACTTGCTGTCGCCGTTGGACGCTATGCGCATTGGGCCGCACACGTCGCTGTGGAGCAGGTCGAGTATGGCCTCCGTTCTGCGACCGTTCTTGGTGAAGCGTTTCCGCTTCGTCTTGCCTTGTAGGCAAGCCTCACACCCCTGATTGTGCCCACCCTTCAGCGCGCACCCTTCCAGCCCGCGTACCAGCTTTTGATCCTGCATGACCTGCAGGGTGCTGTCAGCCACATGGCCAAGGCGTCTGTGCCACAGCAACGCAGTTGTTGCTCCCGCGTCTTTGGTTGCCACAGCAGGCAACTTGGATGGTGCTTTGGCTTTCAACGGTGGTGCATCATCCGCTACTGCCTTTGCCGCCGCAGCGTGCCCCTCGTCAGCGCTCTCAGTCTGCAACACGTAGAGCCCGTCGGTTCTTTGCACCTGGGCGATCAGGTCTGATGTGGCGCAGGAGACGGTGACGTCCTTGTTCTTGAGGATCACCGCCTCCTTCTGGGTGAATATCACCGTCATCTCGTGATCGGTGATCCGAGAGACAGACAGGAGGTTCGCGGCGAATGTGGGCATGTAGACCACATTTTGAAGCCGCAACTCCTTCTCAGCTCCATTGAGCTGAGTTTGCACAACCTTCTCTCCCTCACCCGCTGCGTACTCGATGCCGCTATTGGCGCACCGGAACTTGGCGGTGGACGGTGTGAGAGCAGAGAATCCACACGCTTCCCTGGAGGTGTGGTAGTCGGTGCCTGAGTCAAGCCTGAAGGCTCCAGGCCAAAGTACTGTTGACCCCTTCGCCGAAGGGTCGCTCTTTTCCATCATGCTTGTTGAGATGTCCACCTTCTTGTTGTGGTTGCTGTTCCCACTCCCACCACCGCCGCCTTCCTTCTTGGGAGTTCGGCCCTCCCTAGCCCAGTGCCCTGCCTTGCCGCAGTTATGGCACTTGCCCTTCTTCTTGGCATTCTTCCCGCCACCGCCAGTGCTTCCACTGTTACCTTGGTTGGAGTTAGTGCCGCTTGAGCCACTCGCATACGCTGCGTTATTGACGACGCCGTTGCTGCGCCGCATGGCCTCATTGCGCACGTACTCGGCGACACGTGGATACGTGAGCTCCGACTCCGCCCAACCACCCAGAGTGGTGATCATTGGGCCCCAGCTTGTCGGCAAGGCCATGAGGAGGATCATGGCTTGCATGGCTTGGTCGAGATGCCAGGACATTGCATGGGCTTCTCGAAGCAGTCCCTCGAACTGTTTGAGGAAGTCGGGCATCGACTCTCCCTCGCCCACCCGCAATCCGATGAGGCGTTGCAGGATGAACAACCGATTAGCAAGGGAGGTCGATTGGTACACGTTCGTCAGCTTGGTGTAAGCCTCAGCTGCCGTTATGTACCCCTCAATGTGGGATAGGAGGGACGGAGAGATTGAAGTGACGAGAAGCGCCAACGCAATGTCGTTGCGCTCTTGCCAAGCATTGTGCTCTTGGCTTGTCTCGTCCTCGGGTTCCACCTCCGTCCCTTGCAGCATCTTCAGGTACCCTTGCATCCTCATTACCACCTCAAACTGCCATTTCCAGGTCCCAAAGGCTTCGCCATCGAACCTTGCTATGGGATTGGCCGCGCCCAACTCGGCGGGCCTTGAGGGGAGAGTGAGCGCCTGACTTTCCGGCATGGTGCCGAGTCGGTCAGCGGTCCTCTTGTTGACTCTGCACGTTCTCCTCTGCTTCGTTGAGACTGATGTTCGCTGATGAGGCTGATGTTTGCTACCGAGTTGTCAAGGTGAAGTCCGTTGCATTCCCCTCTAGCCGATGGCCCCTAGCTATGGTGGAGGAAGTGCTCCCACAGACACGAGGTCGTACCCACAAGGGCAGAGCTTGTCTCGTTAGGACTCGAGGGTCATACCCACAAGGGCAGAGCGTGTCCTCGTTCCCTGTCCGTGGAGAGCGGTTTGGACCACGAGCTGAACTCGTGTCTGTCCTCTCACACTTGTACACACCTTAGGCCTAGGTAGGCCGACGATGGAGCACATGGAGCTGAGTCTTCAACGCCGCGAGTCTTGGATGCCGATGAACCTGCCACTTATGTGAGCGAAGGGTTTGCAATGGTCATTGATCAGTGTGGGCCCATAACCCTTTGTCAACCCGCCTGAGGCAAACGATCTAGAAAACAGAGTACAGTGAAATCCGTCGACCGCTCATAGCATTTCAGCTATGAGAAGATATCCCCCTCATGATCGTGTTTCCACACTGTTCAGCTCACAAAGCTTGTCCCTTCCGTAGCCTCTCGGTTTCCCCTTTTAGCTTGTCCCAAGTCTTTTACATCTGCCCTTGGTTGGCCAACTTATGCCTTAGTTTTCAGCACAAGTCTCAAGGGTAAGAAGTAGATGCTTAGAATGAGCAAATGAGTAGTACATATAGCAGTGGCGAGCTTGGGTGCCTTGGCTTGAGGCCGAGGCGCCTTAGCGTGATGTCTAGGGTGGTGCACGCGCACTTTAGGCCCCTAGGTGCTCGCGCACCTTAGCCCCCTTTCGGCACGCGACCTAGCGCCCTAGGTGGGACTTGAACTCGTGATCCTGGAATTAATCCGATTGCTCATTTAATCCAAGGAGCGGACATGGGGGACTTGCGCTACAAGCGCAGTGCATACCCGGTTCGTCCTACGGGGGACTTACTCCGTAGAGCAGTGCATGCCCGCCTAAATCTGCGGCTGACTGGACAAGGGGCATTCCAGAAATAACACTTCGACGTAAGTTGAAGCCTGACGGTACTGACAACAGGTACATCGCACGCCTCACCGCCAAGGGATTCTCCCAGATCCCTGGCATCGATTTTGACAAGAGGTTTGCCCCTGTCGGACGTTACACCACAGCTTGGGCTCTCTTGAGCCTGGTCGCCCAGCACGACTGGGAGTTGGAATAGATGGACGTCAACAATGCATTCTTGCATGGACGCCTTGAGGAGGAGATCTACATGGTGCAGCCTCCAGGTTTCACATATGGCACGAACAAGGTGTGGCGGCTACACAAAAGCCCTCTACGGTCTCAAGCCGTCCCCTCGTTGTTGGAACCCGGGGATCTCGGCCACCCTTGAGAAGGGTGGCTACCGTCGGGGTACCATTGACCCTGCGCTCTTTTTGAGTGTACCCTCGCAAGCCTTGGTTGCAGTCTTGGTCTACGTGGATGACCTGCTTATTGTGTCACACAGTCCCTCTATAGTTCAGTCTGTGAAAGACCTTTTGCAGTCCACATACAAAATAAAGGACTTACTCGGGTGTTCCTAGGCATGGAGCTTGAGAGAGACCGTTAGCGCCGGAAATTGCACGTCCATCAGGCTGCCTACATTCGCAGCTTGGGGGAGTGTTTCTCCTCCATACTCACTCACACCCCCACTACATCAACACCCATGACACCAGCTGGGTAGCGCCTCCTGAAGTCACTCGACGTGACTCAGCTGGGGGAGACTATCGAGGTCACTGATTGCCTCATTGTGATTGGGTCTCTCATGTACCTTGCCACCGCCACTAGAGCGGACGTGGCCTTCGCGGTCAACTTCCCTGCGTAGTTTTCCCAGCAACCTCGACAGAAGCACCTCGAGGCTACACTACGGGTTCGCTATGCGGTGTCTATTGCACGTGTGGGACTGTGCTACAGATCACAGCCCTCCGTGGTGATTGATGGATACACTGACAGTGACCGGGCCCACGATGCACATGCTCATAGTCACACCGGTTATGTCTTTCTCGTGGGTGGAACCGCTATCTCGTGGAAAAGCGGTAAGCAGGGTTGTGTTGTGCGTAGCTCCAATGAGACCGAGTACGTTGCCCTTGGTGCAAGTACGTGTGAGAGTGTCTGGCTTTCTTGCTTGCTTTAGCAGCTTCGCGTGCCCATCCGCAGCATCACGTTGCGCTGCGACAATCAGAGTACCAAGGCAATTGCTGAGCATGATGGCATGCATCATTCACGCACAAAACACATCAACATTGAGCATCACTTTGTACATGAGCGCATTGCCGCAGGAGAGGTCCAGGTCGTCTGGGTCGACACACGTCAACAGCGTGCAAACCTCCTTACTGAAGCTCTGAGCAGTGGGACATTCAAGGTAGCTATGCATGCAGTTGGCTTGTTTCATGTACGCGATGCACCTGGCTGAATTGACATCCTTTGTCTGTCCCTTGCATTGTACTCATGCATGTGGTGTATGGGCTGTTTGTCTGTGGGTCATGGGGGAGTGTTAGTTTGCCTACAAAGCACGTGAGAGACCTCTTGACTCCTTCCATTCACACACACACACCACTCCTATAGGTGACAGAGAAAAATTGAAGCTGTGGAGCCGTGCATCACTGTCGTCTCTGTCGGGTGCAAGATTGGTGGGCTCGACCATGCTCAGCTCTGTTGGAGCTAACATCCTGCTGCCCCAAACATTTGGTGATGAGCCATATGATGGCTGAAACATGAGAGATACAATGAGAGATGCATGCACCATATACGCTCATGGTCGATGTGGTTTGTGGTTTCTTGTACCTTGCATGCTGTGCTTGTTGTCTCTTGATTGCCCGGGTTGCTCATCTTATGAGGCCAAAAGCTCACTCGCTCTAAGGTGTGAGAAACCACGGCGGCCTTTTGGCAGACCGGTTTGCTTCGACCCCGGGGTGGCGACTGGGCCCCGCTTCAACCTCTTTGAGTGGGTGGCCCAGTCAACCACGGCTAAGAGATTCTTGATTCCTTACTCTAGTTACTCCCGCTCTCGCTACTCAACTAAGCATGTTTTTCACCAACCTCTTGCTCCACCATGGCTGTGGTTGCTGTGTGAGTTGAGATGGTGCAATAGTGAGTGCATGTCGGCATTCTACCGCTGCCTACATCCGGCATCAACGGTGGACACACAATGCAAAAACATGCAAATTGGGCCCATGGCTAGTCCACTGATAAAATCGTACGTGCTGCAAAAAAACTACAAGAGGTCCCTGGCAGCGTCCAGAGCTCTCGGACGGTCGTCGGTCAGCTCCTGTTGGGAAAGGAGCCATCCGCTCCAGTTTCAGGTCCACAAGAGCAAGTTCCAGGAAAGTACCAGATGCCTGCTCCGATCCTCAATCTGACTTCACCATTAGAAAGATCAGTTGGCAAAATGTCTACGGTCCAAGTTTGAGGCCGATCCAACGGTCGGATTAAGAGATATGAATTTTTGAAGTATTCGGGGTCATCGACCGCCGATATCCGGGTGACCATGGGCGATGGCTCCATGTCTTAGCCTGAGAAAAGAAAAAGGCAAGAGATCCAGGGTCAAGACCTGATGGGAGAAATATCCAAAAAGGTCCTAGATTGTTGGGTTGCCTTGTCAGAGTGTGCTGACGAGGAAAAAAGTACATCTCCTTACTTTTTAGGTGAGGTGAGATCCTTGTGTGCTAGCCATGGACACATGGCGATTCTCCATGGGATTGTGGGTTATGTGACCACTAGAAGTATGCCATGAGAGCATTCTCTAGCTCTATAGGTCGTGTGTGACTGGTCAGTCTGATTGCTAGGCTGATTTCCTCCCTTGTGTGAGATTTTGAACTCTAGTATGTGAGCCTTAGCCTCCATGGCTAAGTGGTGTGGCTTGTGAGAGGGCTGACTTGCCCAAGCTCTAACTCTATATGTACTCCATCATTTTGAGTGATTCAATAACCATTTTTCAGCACAAGTGATGCCCTTCCAGTCCCCATGCTCGCTGCTCCAAGGCTCCCTCTCTCCTCTAGTTCCAACATTTGGTATCAGAGCCAAGTTCTGCCACTTTCAGCCAGCACAGGCCGTCACTTTGAGAGTGACGGGTTAGGGTGAAACCTTCACCAAATTTGACGATCGACCATAAGATCTTCAAGTTCAATAGACAAGCTTTCCATCAAGGCCAAGATCGCAAAGATCCAACGGTCGGATTGAGAGTTATGCTCAAAACAAGGTCGGCCAGGGCTACACTCTTCTCTCTGAGTAAGACTGTCGCCTTGTGATGACCATAACTCTCTTGTTTCTTTGTCAAATTTAAACAGTAGCACATACGAATTGAAGTATTTTTCCTAAGCTTTCCATTGGTGTAAAAATATTTGCATTCCATTGGTACGTTTGGGAGAAACGCCATTTACAAGCTGGCTAGTGTGAGCTGGAGTAGGAGCAGAAGCATACCCTGTTTAGAAAAGGGCATATCTCTGAAAATCCCCTGTTGATGGCCCTGTTTTATGCATCTATCTAAAAGTTTTTGAGCTGACTTTTCCAGTGGTGGGCTCAGTTTTTTAAAATTCCCAGTCTGCTGGCCTCTACAGTCTATTTTCTGTCAGACATGTTTCTGGCTAAAGCAGCAGCAGAAGCAGGGGTAGCACCGCCACTCAAGGGCAGGGTTAAGCATCACCAAGGCTCAAAATGGTAGCAGCAGGCGTGGTAACAGCAGCCCAGCCCTTGGAGAGGCTAGAAGGACGCGCCAACTTCACGTTCTGGAAGATCCGTACCCGCCTCTTTTTGGAGGAGAGGGGCTTGTGGGAGGTGGTGAGTGGCGACGAGCGCGCTCCGCCTCCACAGGCTAAAGGCATCACCGCAACAGAGGTGGTGGCGGGGAAGACGCCGTAGAAAGGTGCAGCAGATGCAAGTTCATCTACAACTACAGCAGCGGCATATGAGGAGTGGAAGAAGAAGGACAGGCAGGCCTACAGGCTGCTTGTCAACACCATCTCCAACCCGCATCTTCAGTATGTGAGTGACAAGGCTACTGCAAAAGAGGGGTGGGACACGTTGTGCAAGAAGTATGAGAGCAAGGATCCTGCATTCCTCATGCTTTTGGAGGAGAAGATGATGGCGTTGAAAATGCAGGGTGGCGAAGGGATGGAGGCGTACTTGGACAGGGCAAAGGAGCTGGCNAGAGGTGGTGGCGGGGAAGACGCCGCAGAAAGGTGCAGCAGATGCAAGTTCATCTACAACTGCAGCAGCGGCATATGAGGAGTGGAAGAAGAAGGACAGGCAGGCCTACAGGCTGCTTGTCAACACCATCTCCAACCCGCATCTTCAGTACGTGAGTGACAAGGCTACTGCAAAAGAGGGGTGGGACACGTTGTGCAAGAAGTATGAGAGCAAGGATCCTGCATTCCTCATGCTTTTGGAGGAGAAGATGATGGCGTTAAAAATGCAGGGTGGCGAAGGGATGGAGGCGTACTTGGACAGGGCAAAGGAGCTAGCGAAGCAACTGAAAGCGGCCGGCAACCCTGTGGAAGACACGCGCTTCGTCCTCCTCTTGCTGAGGGGACTCCCAACGAGCTATGATACAGTGCGAGAGACGTTGGAGTGCCAGCCGACTCTCGACCTCGACTTCATCTGCACGCACCTGGTGTAGGTGGAACTGCGTCGCAATGCAGCAAAGCGCAATGGCGGCAACAATAGTAGTGAAGCAGCTTTCATGGCCATGGGCTCACGCAACCAGTAGCAGCAGTTGTCCGGGCAGCAGAGAGGCAAGAAGAAAGGCAAGTGCCACTATTGCCAAAAAGAGGGGCACTACAAGAAAGAGTGCTTCAAGTTCAAGAGGGACCAGAAGGAGTAGCCCCAGCAGCAGCAAAAGCAACAGTCTCCACAGCAACAGCGGCAGCAGTCGCAGCAACGTCAACAGCAGCAGCAGCAACAGCAGCAGAACCAGACTGGCGTGTGCCATTTTGGCAACATGAACGTCGCCAAGGAGGTGCGCGACCGCCTCTTCATGGCGAAATCTGACATATCGCAGAAGGAGAAGGCGGATCTGGCGTGGTACAAGGACTCGGGGTGTACCAAGAGGCTGACGCACCACAAGGAGTTGTTCACGCAGCTGCTCTCCATTCCCCCCGTCCGATTGCTTTGGGTGATGATCGGGTGGTGTATGCTGAGGGGATTGGGATTGTGGAGATGTGGTTGGAGACCCCACATGGCATTGAAGTGGGAGTGTTCCATGGCGTGCTGTATGTACCTGATGCTGCGTTCAACCTTCTCTCAGTGTCCTCTCTCACCAACACAGGACTGCGCGTCGTCTTTGACGATGATTATGGCTACATCCTCTACAAGAAAACAGGAGAGGAGTTGGCCAGGTCGGTGAACGAAGGCGATATGTACCGCCTGCTGGGGGCGACCAAGATCCCGCGTGAGCAGGGCCTTGTAGCAGTGGTGCAGGCCACCGATGGCGAAATCTGGCATGCGCGCTACGGCCACATCGGCATGTGCGCCTTACAGCAACTTCAAACGAAGCAGATGGTGCGTGACTTTCCCACCATCTCTAACTTTGAGCAGCAGTTGTGCATCGGATGTTTGGAGGGGAAGCAGAATCGCGAGGCGCTCTCTGGAGCAGGAGAGCGCGTGAAGGAGGTGCTGGAGCTGGTCCACAAAGACTTGTGTGGTCCGATGCAGACCCAGAGCTTTGGAGGCTCTAGGTATTTTCTCACCTTCATTGATGATTTCAGTCGTTACACTGCCGTGTACTTCCTTTCCTCCAAGGACGAGTGCTTTGACAGGTTCAAGGAGTTCAAGGCCATGGTGGAGAACCAGACTGGCAAGAAAATCAAGGCGTTGCGCAGCGACCGCGGTGGAGAGTACCTGAGGAAGGAGTTCCAGGACTACCTCGCAGCAGCAGGCATCAAGGCGTAGCGCACCGCGCCATACTCGCCGCAGCAGAACGGCGTAGCAGAACGTGCCAATCGCACCATCGTTGAGTCGGCGTGCTCCATGCTGCACGCGGCTCGGCTCACCTACGACTTTTGGGCGGAAGTAGTAAGCACTGCGGTGTACATCAAGAACCGCAGTCCAACCAAGGCCCTGGAGCAGATGACGTCGTACGAGGCGTGGTTCGGCAAGAAGCCGAGCGTGGATCATCTTCGCGCGTTTGGCAGCTTGGCGCACATGCACGTGCCAAAGGAGAAGTGGCAAAAGTGGGACGCGAAGAGCGCGCAAATGCTGATGATTGGCTACGACGTGGCAAGCAAGGCGTATCGCCTCTACGAGAGGGATACAGGCCACGTCATCATCTCCAGGGATGTCGTCTTCAACGAGAGCAACGTCATCAGCACCAACATTGTCTGTGAAGAGGCAGCAGAAGCAGCAGCTGACAAGGCAGTGGGAGCAGATATCGTTCCTGATCCAACCTCTCCTGATCCTTCCTCCACTGTGACAGTGGGAGAACCAGTCTACTCTCCCATGTCTGATGCAGCAGATACAGCGACCTCATCGGCAGAAGCAGAGGAAGAAGATGCACCACCATCAGCAGAAGCAGTTGTGCCAGCAGCACCGCGCCAGCCGCCTACTAACGCTCCAGCACCAGGTCGAAGGTACCCTCTCAGGGTGCGCTACAAGCCTGGTGAGTGCGGGCATTTCTGGATGCTCCAAAAACCAAACAAGATGAACGTCGCGGTTGCAGCAGAGTCTGATGAGCCAGCAACGTATAAGGAGGCCATGGCTGTACCAGATGCAGCAGATTGGGCGCAAGATGTGCAGCATGAGATACAGTCGCAGCTCGACAACGGTACGTGGGAGCTGACTGAGCGTCCACCTGGACGAAAGGTGATCAAGTGCAAGTGGGTGTTCAAGAAGAAGCGGGGAGCAGATGGCAACCTGGAAAAGTACAAGGCAAGGCTGGTCGCCAAGGGCTACTCGCAGCAGGAAGGCATCGACTACACGGAAACCTTTGCTCCTGTTGCAAAGTTTGCCCCTGTGCGTACGCTCCTTTCCTATGCAGCAGCAGAGGACTTTGAGGTCCACCACATGGACGTCAAGACAGCGTTCCTGAACGGTGACCTGGAGGAGGAGATTTACATGGAGCAGCCGGAGGGGTTCGTCATGGATGGCCAGGAGCACCTGGTTTGCAAGCTGCAGAAGTCGTACGGCCTCAAGCAAGCGTCGCGTGCTTGGAACCAAAAGTTGGATGCGGCGCTGTAGTGCATGGGGTTTGAGCGGAACGAGTGTGACTATAGCGTCTATCGCTGGCAGCATGGTCATGAGGTGCTCATCATCATCGTCTATGTGGATGACATGCTCCTCCTTTCCAACAGCATGTCTGCACTGCAGGAGTTCAAGGAGGCCATGCAGGAGCGCTTCCAGATGTCTGATCTCGGGGAGGCATCCTACTTCCTCGGTATCCAGATCACGCGTGACCGCAAATCACGCTCTCTCTCACTATTGTAGAGCCCCTACATCAAGGATGTCTTGCAGCGGTTCGGCATGGCAGAGGCAAAACCGATCAGCACACCGCTGGAGACAGGGCATTACCTCGTGAGCTTCAATGGAGAAGCAAATGCAGCTGAGCGGCAGAAGTACCAGAGCGCCGTCGGCAGCCTCATGTACCTGATGGTTGCAACCAGGCCGGACCTCGCACAGGCTGTTAGCGCTGTTAGCCAGCACATGGCAAACCCCAGACCTGAGCACCAAAAGGCAATGAAGCGGATCTTCTGCTACCTTCCTAGAACCATCAACATCGGCATCACCTACAACGGCAACAACAACAGCATCATCGGCTACACAGACGCTGATTGGGCTTCAAACCCTCAGGACCGCAAGTCCATCTCTGGACATGTGTTCCTCATGAATGGTGGGGCCATCAACTGGTGTAGCAAGCGGCAGGTGGTCGTGGCCACCTCAAGCACGGAAGCTGAGTACATCTCTCTCATATTTGGAGCCAAGGAAGCAGTTTGGCTTTAGAGTCTCATCGCAGAGATGAGTAGGAGTGCAGCAGTTCCAGTTCCTGTGCGCGTCAACAACCAGAGCGCAATCGCACTCGCCAAGAATCCTGAGCACCATGCACGCACCAAGCACATTGACATCGCATATCACTTCATAAGGCACATGGTGCAGGAGGGTACTATCAAGCTGGAGTTTACTCCAACCAGCAAGCAAGTCGCTGATTTTTGCACCAAGCCAATGACCCGTGAGAAGCAGCAGTTTTGCATGAAGGCATGTAGACTCAGCCCACTCTGACTGCGGCAAAGTGGGAGATTGTTGGGAAACGAGCCATCCGCTCCAGTTTCAGGTCCACAGGAGTAAGTTCCAGGAAAGTAACAGATGCCTACTCCGATTGTCAATCCAACTTCACCATTGGAAAGATCAGGTGACAAAATGTATATGGTCCACGTTTGAGGCCGATCCAACGGTCGGATTGGGAGATATGAATGTTCGAAGTATTCGGGGTCATCGACCGCCGATCTCCGGGTGACCATGGGCGATGGCTCCATGTCTTAGCCTGAGAAAAGAAAAAGGCAAGAGATCCAGGGTCAAGACCTGATGGAAGAAATATCAAAAAAAGGTCCTAGATTCTTGGGTTGCCTTGTCACAGTGTGCTGACTACGAAAAAGTACCTCTCCTTACTTTTCAGGTGAGGTGAGATCCTTGTGTGCTAGCCATCGACACATGGCGATTCTCCATGGGATTGTGGGTTATGTGACCACTAGGAGTATGCCATGAGAGCATTCTCTAGCTCCCTAGGTCATGTGTGAGTGGTCAGCCTGATTGCTAGGCTGATTTCCTCCCTTCTGTGAGATTTAGGACTCTAGTGTGTGAGCCTTAGCCTCCATGGCTAAGTGGTGTGGCTTGTGAGAGGGTTGACTTGCCCAAGCTCTAACTCTATCATTCTTCAGCATGTACTCCATCATTTTGAGTAATTCAACAACCATTCTTCGGCACAAGTGATGCCCTTCCAGTCCCCATGCTCGCTGCTCCAAGACTCCCTCTCTCCTCCAGTTCCAACAGCTCCAAGCTGGTAGTCCATGAGAAAGTGCATAGAAACTTCCTAGCAACACAGCCGCTGACCGGGCATCGGTGCCTGATCAGACGGTGACAACAGTCACAGTTCGTACACACAACGGCAAGGGTTTGGCTAGGAGACACAAGGCACAGTGTCAGAATGCTTCAATATAGCATATGTAGAGAGAAATGACAAATGACAGGTCCAAGGCATAAATACCTGCCGCGGCGCACGGCGGGTGTCGCACGCGACAGTCCAAGAGCTGTCCTGAAACCGGCCCAAAACAATAGTTTTGGCCGTAACTCTGCGCACACATGTCAGAATGCTACGCCGTCTGAACCTAGACGTGCAGAATCAAAAGACGGACGCTACGACTGGTCACATGCATGCATNGATCAGACGGTGACAACAGTCACAGTTCGTACACACAACGGCAAGGGTTTGGCTAGGAGACACAAGGCACAGTGTCAGAATGCTTCAATATAGCATATGTAGAGAGAAATGACAAATGACAGGTCCAAGGCATAAATACCTGCCGCGGCGCACGGCGGGTGTCGCACGCGACAGTCCAAGAGCTGTCCTGAAACCGGCCCAAAACAATAGTTTTGGCCGTAACTCTGCGCACACATGTCAGAATGCTACGCCGTCTGAACCTAGACGTGCAGAATCAAAAGAAAGATGCTACGACTGGTTACATGCATGCATCCATCGACAGACAGTGAGCATACAATGCAAAAACATGCAAATAAGCCTCATGGCCAGTCTGCCGAAAGACGCCTGCAAGATGTAGAAGGCACAGCAGAGAGTCCCGGTGGCATCTAGGGCTCTGGTGCAATGGTCGGCCAGCTCCAAGCTGGTAGTCCGCCGCCTGTCATCGCGCCGGTGCCACCAAAGCCACCCGCCTCAAGGATCCGCACGAGTATGGACACCGCCCAGTGGTCACAGTAGACTATACAGGAACGGCACAAAGCACAACACTCCCCCATGACCCGATGGTACGCATGTCCATACACGTGCAGCACTGGTACAAACACAGTAGTGTGTGACACAAACAAATGAGACGCAGACGCACATCCCACACTCAACCACTCTCACGCACGGGGCGAAGCCCAACACAACGAATGGCCACCAGGAACTTTGCGCGAGCAAGTGCCTTCGTCAAGAAATCAGCACGCTGCATGTCAGTACCAACCCACATGATGGAGATCACGCTTCGCTCCACCAGATCACAAACGAAGTGATTCTCAACCGCAATGTGCTTTGTGCGAGCATGAAAAACAGCAGAGTTCTCCGCAATGGCGAGAGCACTCTGGTTGTCGCAATGCAGCACAATGGGGGGTACTGACTGCCCAAGCTCAAGAAACAAGCGCTGCAGCCATACTGCCTCACCAGCCCCTGCACCCAAAGCAACATACTCTGCCTCTAACGAGCTACGTGCAATGCAGCCCTCCTTCCCGCTTTGCCAAGACAAAGTGGTACCACCGAGCAGAAACACGTAGCCAGTACAACTGTGCCCATCAGGGCTCCAAGCCCAGTCACTGTCAGTGTAGCCGTCAAGGACCACCGAACACTGCCGATGAAAGCAGAGTCCGAGGTACGGCGTGGAGACCACATACCGTACAACTCGCACAGCTGCGTGAAGGGCTCTCGCATGTGGAGCCTGCGAGAACTGAGCGAGGAGGTTGACGGCAAACGCGATGTCGGGACGCGTGGTGGTGGCCAGGTACATCAGAGATCCGATGAGACGGAGGTACAAGGTCACGTCCACTGTCTCCCCTAGCTGTGTAGGATCATCCACCTTCAGGGCATCCTGCCCATCGGGTGTAAGAGGTGTGGAAGCGGATGGCAC
>SZWC01000694.1:100059-115877 GCA_023375785.1 Penium margaritaceum | reverse complement strand
AGGACATTGAGGCACCACCTCCACGATACATCAGCGAGGATGGCTTCGACTGCTGGGAGATCCTGTTTCAGGTGTGGGCCACTTCCGAGGGAGTGTGGCCTTACTACCACAGCCCATACCAGTCTACAGATCCAGCACAAGCGCAGACAGCAGCCCGGGCCATGCGCGGACTTCTCTATGCCATGCCACGCGAGACTGTCGTCGACTTCCGCCCCTTCCTCGGCGAGGCTGGCACAGGCACCGGAGCCGATCCACGTGGAGGCTGGGATCTGGAGTTGTCCCTACTGGCCGCAGAGACGCACGCCACGTGTGCGTCACACATTCGTGCTTTCCACTCGCTCCGTCAGGGACCAGCGGAGCCTACGGCGGATTACTGGCGATGCACCATGCGTATTTACACGCGTCTGGGGACCTCAGGGGGCACACAGCTGTGGGCGCTTCGGACGATCATGCTCGGAGATCGCCTGGAGTACACCGACATCTTCACACGGTACAGCGACGTTGCCCTCAAGCCTTTCTCAGCCACTCTGCAGCTGCTCCCTTGGGCGCATCAGCTTTTCCTCAAGGTGACATCGGCCCGCGAGGCAGCAGTAGCGCATCAGGAGACTTCCCTCACTGCAGCAGTCATCGCGTCACAACCATCTTCCCTCCTGCAGTCACCCTCATCCACCTCCATCACTACCTCATCTTCCTCCTCCTCTTCGACCCCGTCTACACCCACGCACACGTAGGGCATTGCAGCAGCTGCCCAGGGGAAGAATAAGGATAGGAAGCGCGGATCGGGTCAACAGCAGCCATCATCCAGTGGTAGCAGTGGCCGTTCCGTGCACTACTATAACTTTGGAGGCGCCCATCCCTACACCGAGTGCCAGCAGCCACTTGACTGGGCGCGCATCACTCGTGGGCTTCAGGCTGCCCATGCTTCTTGCACCGCGTCTGGCACATCGCCCGCACACTCCTCTGGACGCGCGGCGACCACGACTGCAACTGTTCCTGCGTCCTCACTAGCGAGCAGTAGTCATCCAGACCCACGCGACTGCACCATCGCCGAGCTTCGTCATCTTCTGGTGCTTCGCTTTCAGGGAGGTGCGAGTGTGTTGTCATCATCGAGTGGGTCACAGACTGCTTTTTCGTCCGTCCTCGTGACTCATGATGACACGTGTGGGGGAGCACAGTCCGCATGTGATGATGATGGGCCTGATTGCAGTGACTGGATTCATGAGTCTCACCTTCGTGATGTACGTCGTTCCTTCCCACTGACGGCTCAGCGTCCCTCTGATGCCGAGTGTTCCATTGCTCGTTGTACACTGACGTCCACCAGTCCTGACTCCGGTGGCACTTGGATCATCGATTCCGGTGCCACCCATCACATGACGTGTCGTCGTAGTGACTTTGTGGTACTTGGTCCTGTCACGACTGTCCGTTCTGTTCGTACAGGCTCTGGTCAGTCCTTGCCGGTCCACGGTGTTGGGGTTGTATGCTTTGATGGTCCGTCTGGCCCCCTGTATCTCTCTGACGTGCTGTTTGTGCCTGATTTTGAGCTCAGTCTGTTGTCTGTGCGTGCCTGCACTCTGATGGGTCTCTCCGTTGAGCATACCGCTGATTCAGCGACTGTGACTGCTCTTGACACCCGTAGAATTGTCCTGCATACTTCAATTATAGATGATTTGTATCGCATTGCTCGACCCTCCTCCCCTTCCTCTCCCTCCTCCTTTGGTCACGTTTTTGTCACTGGTGTTATATCCTCGGAACACTAGCGGTTGCTTCACCGTCGTCTGTGTCACGTGGGCTCCGACACTGTGTCGAAGCTCATTCGCACATAGCCTGCTCTCGGTCTTGACGTGGCTTCTTTTGAGAAGCCACGCAAGACAGACTGCCTGTTTTGCGCTCAGGGGAAGATGCACCGGTGCACTTACCCTGATTCGAGTTCCCGAGCACGGAGGCCTCTCGAGTTGGTCCACTCGGACCTGCTCGGTCCTCTCCCGGTCGAGTCCCTGTCCGAGAGGGGCCGGTATGTTCTGAAGCTGACTGATGACTTCACCCGGATGCCATGGGTCTACAGTCTGCGTCAGAACAGCGACGCCGCCCTTGCGGTTTGGCTCTGGATCGTTATGGCTGAGCGTCAGTCCCGCCACACACTACATACGTTTCGCATGGATCGCGGCGGCGAGTTCCTCGGTGAGATGGACTCCTTCTTTGCTGAGCACGGCATTTTTCACCAGCTCTCCGCTCCTGCTACCCCACAACATAACAGTGTATTTGAGCGCTGGAACCGCACCATGGAGGATGCGGTTCGCGCCATGCGGTCGGAGTGCGGTCTCCCGGAGTCCTTCGCCTTCGAGGGCTTCGCCTACATGACTTGGGTCTGGAACCACCTCCCGCATGGTCCGCTTCCGGATCATGTTACACCGTACGAGCTCTGGTTTGGCCACCGTGCTGATCTTCGTCTCGCTCGCGTCTGGGGTTCCCTGGCCTCCGTGTGGTACATCGAGGACCAGTAGGGGTCCAAGGTCTCCCATCGGGGTCGCTTGTGTGCCTTAATCGGCATCTCCCCGCGGTCGAAGGCTTGGCTCTTTTGGGAACCCACTAGCCGTCGTGTCATTGAGTCCCGTGACGCGTTGTGTTTTGAGTCACTCACATACCGTGATCTGACTTCAATCACAGCCCTCTCTACCGCTCATGGCCCTTCTTGTGAGGGTCCTCGGCGGATGGGGGAGACTTCTCCGCCAGCGACCATTCCTCGTCAAGCTGATGTGTCCGCTCGAGTCCCCTTTCGGTCTCCAGCACTTGATGGTCCGGCTATCATTGCCGTCGGTACAGAGATCCCGCCTGTTCAGCCTGTTTCACACCCCACAGGTACCGCTGCTCTTACGCCTCCTCCTGCACCATCACCTGTGTCTACTGGCAACCCTGTTCCGGCGTCTGACCCAGTCCACCCCACTCGTGTCCCAACGTCCGCTGACACTCCTGTCTCAGTATCCGAGCCAGCCTTGCCTGCTGTCACACCCAGCTCTATGTCCTCCACACACACATCTCCTTGCACGGCATCTCCGGCTGCCTCTTCTCAGCCCTCACCAGCTGTGGCCGTACTTGTCACTGTGGTCGTACCTGTTCCTGAGCCTGAGGTGCGCCCCTCGACCTCCGGGTACTCCCGTGAGCCCGGTGGCCGCCTTCGACCACTGGATTCCGGAGCCCAGCGAGCGTCAGGTCCCGGACCTAGGCGTTCTTCTCGCTGCATCGCAAGCGGTGATCCAGGCACAAAGGCCTTAGGCCTGAGTGTCCGCACTGACCTTTCAGAGGTACACCCAGCGTGCCCCATAGGGCACGACCTGGTCACTCGCGAGTTCCATATCGCCTGTGACGCACCAACTGATCTCGTGGCTGTCAGGCCTGACATTGAGGCGTGTGCACTAGCCACGCAGAGTTCCCCCTCTATGGCGCCTGACCCGGGCACATTGAGGGAGGCTTTCTCATCGCAGGATGCTGATGCCTGGCGAGCTGCTTGCGAGGATGAGCTTCGTGCTATCCGAGAGCACAGAGTCTACGAGCTGGGCGACCTTCCCCCTGGGAGGAAGGCGATTTAGGTCAAGTGGGTCTTTCGCAGGAAGATGAAGCCGGATGGCTCACTGGAACGCTACAAGGCCCGCTTGGTCGCCAAGGGGTACTCTCAGATTTAGGTAGTTGATTACACTGACACCTTTGCCCCTGTCGGCTGCATGACCTCAGCTCGAGCTTTGTTCGGTGTAGTTGCTCAGCATGACTAGGAACTGCACCAGATGGATGTGAACAACGCGTTCCTCCATGGCTCTCTGGATGAGGAGATCTACGTGGCTCGACCACCAGGCTTTGAGGACGGTGACAAGGTCTGGTGCTTGCGCAAGTCCTAGTACGGCCTCAAGCAGTCTCCACGGTGTTGGAACTGGGAGAACATTGGCACCTTGACTTGCGCAGGATACGTACAGAGTGAGGCAGACCCCTCGCTCTTCATCCTACCGACACTCCAGCGGTTCACCGCCATCCTGGTCTATGTTGATGACCTTCTGATTGCGTCTCCATCCCTAGAGGCCGTGAAGGAGGCCAAGGCTGTCCTGCAGACTGCCTACAGGATGAAGGACCTCGGTCCTGCATCGGTGTTTCTTGGTATGGAGATCGTGCGAGATCGCAGACATCGGACACTGTTGCTTCATCAGGCCCGATACGCACGAGTCGTGGGGGAGCGCTTCTGCGATCTCCTTGGTGTAGTGCCATTCGCTTCCACACCTCTTACACCCGATGGGTAGGATGCCCTGAAGGTGGATGATCCTACACAGTTGGGGGAGATAGTGGACGTGACCTTGTACCTCCGTCTCATCGGATCTCTGGTGTACCTGGCCACCACCACGCGTCCTGACATCATGTTGGCCGTCAACCTCCTTGCTCAGTTCTCGCAGGTTCCACATGCGAGAGCCCTTCACGCGGCTGTGCGAGTTGTACGGTACGTGGTCTCCATGCCGTACCTTGGACTCTGCTTTCGCCGGCAGTGTTCGGTGGTCCTTGACGGCTACACTGACAGGGACTGGGCTTGGAGCCCTGATGGGCGCAATCGTACTGGCTACGTGTTTTTGCTCGGTGGTACCGCTTTGTCTTGGCAAAGCGGGAAGCAAGGCTGCATTGCACGTAGCTCGTCAGAGGCAGAGTATGTTGCTTTGGGCGCAGGGGCTATTGAGGTAGTATGGCTGCAACGCTTGTTTCTTGAGCTTGGGAAGTCAGTACCCGCCATTGTGCTGCGTTGCGACAACCAGAGTGCTCTCGCCATTGCGGAGAACTCTGGTGTTTTTCATGCTCGCACAAAGCACATTGCGGTTGAGCATCACTTTGTTCGTGATCTGATGGAGCAACGCGTGATCTCCATCATGTGGGTTGGTACTGACATGCAGCTTGCTGACTTCTTGACGAAGGCAATTGCTCGCGGAAAGTTCCTGGTGGCCATTCGTTCTGTTGGGCTTCGCCCCGTGCGTGAGAGTGGTTGAGTGTGGGATGTTCGTATGCGTCTCATTTGTTTGTGTCACTCACTATTCTGTTCGTACCAGTGTTGCACGCGTACGGACATGCGTACCATCGGGTCATGGGGGAGTGTTGTGCTTTGTGCCGTTCCCGTACAGTTTACTGTGACCACTCGGCCATGTCCATACTCGTGCAGATCCCTAAGGCCGGTGGCCATGGTGACACCGGCGCGAGGACAGGCAGCGGACTACCAGCTTGGAGCTGGCCGACCACTGCACCAGAGCCCCAGATGCCACCGGGTCTCTCTGTTGTGTCTTCTACATCTTGCAGGCGTCTTTCCGCAGACTGGCCATGAGGCCTATTTGCATTTTTTGCATTGTATGCTCACTGTCTGTCAATGGATGCATGCATGTGACCAGTCGTGGCGTCCGTCTTTTGATTCTGCACGTCTAGGTTCAGACGGCGTAGCATTCTGACATGTGTGCGTAGAGTTTCGGCCAAAACAGTGGTTTTGGGCCGGTTTTAGGACAGTTCTTGGACTGCCGCGTTCGACACCCGCCGTGCGCCACGGTGTAGGCTGCTGCGCTAGACAAGTAAGCAGCAGCTAGGGTGAGGCTTGGAAGACACCAAGCAAGCAATGGTGTTAGGGTGGAAGTTTAGACGTGAGTAAGTGAGAGACAAACGACGGGCAACAAGCAATGAGGTGGTAGCCGTCGGGTGGGGGGGAGCGAGGGAGCGAGCAGCGAGCTCGATATCACACGTTCTCTCCCAAGTTCACTGAAATGAACTAAACTACCCACTAAAAGTTGCAACCTGTCAACTAGGTCACTGGAGGGAAGACAGGCCAAAGAATAGGCCAGAGTGTGAACCCGACGCAAATGTGTGTGCACAAATGCACACCAGCCAGAGACACGTGAGATTTGATGCCCGGCTGATGCCAGGCTGTGAGACTCACTGTGAAGTCATGCCACCATGGCGTAGTAGCGAGCAGGGGTTGCCTCTCTCCAGTTAGTCAATTGGGTCAGTGAGGTGAGTGTGCAACAAGGCCAGAGGTCACCGTGTGGTACTGACACAAACCCAACACTCCCCCATGACCCACGGCTGACTTGCACAATGGCACAACAGGTACTACACCGACGTCACGAGAAGTGACACGACACAAGACTGTACACAGGCACTAGCACAATAGATCAACCAGGAGGATCACGAGGACACAACAGACCAACAGCGTGAATTCCTGCCTTGAAGACATTGCTGCTAAGTGCCTTTGTGAGGAAGTCTGCACGCTGCTGTCGGGTGTCGACCCACACAATCTGAACATCGCCTGCAGCCACACAGTCACGCACAAAATGATGTTCCACATTGATATGCTTTGTGCGAGTGTGATGCATGCCATCATGCTCAGCAATAGCCTTTGTGCTTTGGTTGTCGCAACGCAAGGTGATGCAGCGAATGGGAACACGCAATTGCTGCAACAAACGACACAACCAGACACTTTCACAGGTTCCAGCACCAAGGGCAACATACTCTGCCTCACTAGAGCTGCGTGCAACACAACCTTGCTTGCCACTTTTCCAGGAGATCGCAGTCCCACCAACAAGGAAGACATAGCCAGTGCGACTGCGTGCATACGTGTCATGCGCCCAATCACTGTCAGTGTACCCATCAACGACCACTGACGGCTGCGCCCGGTAACACAGACCAACTCGGGCAGTGGAGAGCGCATACCGCACAACACGTAGTGCGGCTTCCATGTGCCGTGCACGTGGCGACTGTGAGAATTGCGCAAGGAAGTTGACAGCAAAGGCTACGTCTGCTCTGGTGGTGGTGGCAAGGTACATGAGAGACCCTATGACTCACAGGTAGTCGGTCACGTCCACCGTCTCCCCCAGTTTCGACACGTCCAGAGTTTTCAACAACCTCTGCCCGGCGGGCGTCATCGGTGTTGAGGCAGTGAGGACAGAATCAAGCAAGGAGGCAAAGCGCTCCCCCAGGCTCTTGACGTACGCGGCCTGGTGGACGTGCAGAACGCGACGAGCACAGTCACGCTCAAGCTCCATACCAAGAAACATGCGAGCTGGACCCAAGTCCTTCATCTTGTACGTGGACTACAGCAGGGACTTCACAGTTGACACAGCTTCGCGACTCGGGGACGCAATAAGCAGGTCATCGACATACACGAGGATGGCAGCAAAGGGTGCCGACCGTGGAGTGACAAAGAGGGAGGGATCCACTGTGCTCCGGCGATATCCTCCCTTCTCCAGGGTGGAGGTGATCTCCTGGTTCCAGCACCGCGGTGACTGCTTGAGGCCATAGAGGGCCTTTCGCAGTCTCCAAACTCGATTGGTGCCGTCAGAGAACCGTGGAGGTTGCACCATGTAAATCTCCTCATCCAGCCGACCGTGTAGAAAGGCATTGTTTACATCCATCTACTCGAGCTCCCAGTCGTGGTGTGCGACAAGGCTCAGGAGGGCTCGAGCTGTGGCGTAGCGTCCGACGGGAGCAAAAGTCTTGTCAAAGTCAACGCCGGGGACTTGAGAAAACCCCTTTGCCGTGAGTCGAGCCTTGTACTTGTCGAGCTCGCCATTAAGCTTGTACTTACGACGGAAGACCCAGCGGGCATCGATCGCCTTGCGGTCTGGTAGGAGATCGACCAGCTCGTATACACCATGGTCATCCAGGGCTCTCAGCTCGTCCCGCATGGCAGCCTCCCACTGTTGGGAGTCGGGTGCTACCCGTGCCTGGCGAACAGTGGTCGGGTTAGGCGATGGCGGTGGGGCGAAGACCGTTGCATTGCACTCGGCAATGCTCCCAAGGATGGCGGTCTCGAGCGCACGCTCGTGCTCGGATGTGAGCAGTGTGTACCCAAGGACAGAGTTGGGATGCACAACTCCTGTGGCTAGGCCCAGGGCGTCCATACCAGTAGGCATCGCTGGGACCTGTCCAGAGGAGGTCTGCGAAGGTTAAATAGAGGACACTACAGAACCAGAGGAGCGAGAGGGAAGCGCACGCAGGCGGCCGCCACGAACAAAAGGTTCGATGGGGGCAGGGCGTGGAGGAGCACTGAGTGGACTGGGTACGACTGGAGTGAGTGGACTGGATGGGGACGCAGCGGAATGTGCGGGAGAGATGGACTCAGCAGATGGGGACTCAGGTGAGGATACCACAAGGGATGACGGAGCTCCAACCGAGCTAGACGACACCGGTTGGGGGGCGTCAGAGGATGGTGGAGTCACAGTGCCGGCCGTTGGAGAACGCTTCGAGGTTGAAGGCTGCTGAGACATGACAGCAGCAGAGACGGCACGGGCAGACGAGACTACTGGGCCGACCTCCCCCCGCAACCGAGAGAGCGGAAGCAGGGAGGCAGCGGACGAGTGACGATCAAGGTCACTGAGAAACACGGACTCGAAGAACAAGGCATCGCGGGACTCAACGACGCGCTGGCGCTCTGAGTCCTAGAAGCGCCAGGCTTTCGACTGGGAGGAAACGCCCAAGAACGGGCAGAGACGTCCACGCGGGGAGAGTTTCCCGTCGCGGAGATCTTCTGGGAGCCAAACATACGCAATGCTACCCCAGACACGAGCCAGGCGAAGGTCAGCACGAGAGCCGTACCAGCGCTCAAAGGGTGTAACGGTGCGGGGAAGAGGACCGTGAGGGAAACGATTCCACACCCAGGTCATATAGCTCATGGCCTCAAAGGCAAAGAGAGGGAAGAGCCCAGACTCAGACAGAAGCGTGCGGACGCCATCGGCAAGATTCCGATTCCAATGCTCAGAAACTCCGTTTTGCAGAAGTGTGTAAGGAGCTGAAGTCTCCAGACACACCCCTTGGGACTCAAGAAATCAAGCGGTGGGCCCAAGGAACTGACCGCCACGATCACTGTGAAAGATACGCAGTGAACGTTGACACGCACGTTCAGCCTGAACAAGCCACGACGCGAGGACAGAAGCAGCATCACTCTTATGACGAAGAGCGAAGATCCAACGAAAACGGGAAAAATCGTCAGTAAGGCACAGGACCTAACGCCCTACCCCCCCAAGAAAGTCATGGGGAAGAGGTCCCATGACGTCGGCATGAACAAGATCGAGAGGGTGGACAGACTGGGAGTCCAAAGAGGCAAAGGGCGAACGATGCATTTTGCCTTGGGCATAGTCCAGGCAGTCAGAAGGGCATGGTGCGGGGAAGGTGGAAGGGGACAAGCCAACAGCGGGTTGAAGGTGAAGCATGCTATTGATAGCATCAGTGTGCACATGGCCAAGACGGCGATGCAAGAGCTGGAAATCAGCTGGAGAAAGGGAAGGCGCGACATGAGCAAGGGACAAGCCAACAGCGGGTGCAGAGGGGGCATGAAGGGGAACACGCTACAGCTTGGCACACTTAACCCCCCGCAAGACGACGCGACCAGAAGAGCGAAGACGGACAGTGCCCACGCCCTGACTTGCGGAAAAATCCATGCCCTGATCGTCAAGGGACGTCACTGACAGCAGGCTGAGTTCCAATGAAGGCACAAACAGAACGTCAGGCAGAAACAGCACGCCACCGGGGCTGACAAAACGGACAACACCAACGCCTTGGACGGGAAGGAGCTGGTTGGAACCAGTGCGCACAAAGCGAACAGAGCCGACAGGACCCAAGGAGACAAAAGCGAACCGAACAGAGGTCATATGATGGGTGGCTCCGGAGTCGAGGACCCAGAAGCCACCAGAGACACGGACATTGGGAAGGACGCCACAGGTGGCAACAATGCCGACTGAGGGCGGGGATGAGTCACAGGCAGCAAGACAGCGAGGGAGAACGACAGACTGCCAGTACTCGACCCAAGGAACAGACGAGGATGGCAACCCAAGAACGTGACCGGGGGGGTCCCCACGAAGGACGGTGTCAGTCTGATAGGCAAGACCTCTGGCCAACGAAGCCACACTCTCACCTCCCTCATCACGAAGGTGAAGACGCTGGAGAAGAGACTCCTCCAGTTGGCGCTCGCTGTCGACGGAGGCTGCAGACGATGGAGCGGGCACGCTCGAGGGAGAGGCGAACCACGAAGGAGGGACGTAGGCCGAGGAAGGTGGGCACGCAAAAGCGGGCGCTCCATAGGGCGGCTGCCAGCCCCAAGGGTAGAGGATAGGCGGATGGACGCCGGCAACAGCGGTGGTGGAGTAGGCCTGAGCTGGGGAGGGACTAGCAGACGAAGTAGAGCTGGAGCTGGAGCTGGAGCAAACTCCGGGAGAAGAAGAGGAGGGCCCGCTGGTCCGCGCCCAATGAGCACAAATGGCGCGTGCGAGGCGGACGTCGTCAGGGGGTGCAGGGCACTTGTGAGCGGAGTGCTCAGAGGAGCCACAGTTCCAGCGCACCACCTCACCAGGAACACGACACGGCGCTACAGATTTGCCCTTCCCTTTGCCTTGCCCACGACCGCGTCCACGTCCACGACCCTGGGAGGCAAGGGCCCTGGTCGTAGAGGTAGAAGAGGAAGAAGAAGGTGATGGAGACAAGGCCCATGGAGTAGCGGAGGAAGAAGTGGAGGTGGCCATGGAGACGGCGGCCACTCCTGCGACTGCAGTGCGATGAAGGCGCTTGTTTTGGAGGCTCGTCCACCATGCTGCAAGCCTATCAGCGACAAAGTCCCAGAGGGCACCAACGCCTGGAGGGGAATCGGGTGGAACAGGCTGGGAGGCAAGACGCTACAGCTCGTCTGCTTTGACATCACGGAGAAGGTCGGACAGCTCGGGGATTAACCCATTGACCATGGTGTGCACAGCTGACAGCTGACCTGGTGCGGCCTTATCAAGTTCGCGAAGCAGCTTGAGCCCGCGTGCCCAATAGGCGTCGGCCGACTCGTCCGCTCGCATTAAGAGCGTGTTGAACTGAACGGTGAGAGCACTTTGTGCCGCCTGACCTGTGACTGTCGTGCGCCGACGAAGCATGGTGTACGCACCGACTGGGTCAGCCAGACGCTGAACAGCGGGGTTAGCATTGTAGGTGCCAACCTCGTCGACGAGTGTCTCNGAGGCAAGACGCTGCAGCTCGTCTGCTTTGACATCACGGAGAAGGTCGGACAGCTCGGGGATTAACCCGTTGACCATGGTGTGCACAGCTGACAGCTGACCTGGTGCGGCCTTATCAAGTTCGCGAAGCAGCTTGAGCCCGCGTGCCCAATAGGCGTCGGCCGACTCGTCCGCTCGCATTAAGAGCGTGTTGAACTGAACGGTGAGAGCACTTTGTGCCGCCTAACCTGTGACTTTCGTGCGCCGACAAAGCATGGTGTACGCACCGACTGGGTCAGCCAGACGCTGAACAGCGGGATTAGCATTGTAGGTGCCAACCTCGTCGATGAGAGTCTCAGTGGCAGCAGTAATGAGGGCGCGGACAGCGTGTGCAGACTCGTCAGCGACAGGGGTGAAGGAAGGTGTGGTAGGGAAGTAGTATTCCCAAAGACGTTCTCCCTGGGCCCACGCACTAAACTGGGTCTCCCAGGAAGAGAAAGCAAGTCCAGTAGAAAAGACATGAGGCTGGGAGAAGAAGTCATGCTGGCGGGAGACTGCGGCAGGAGAGACAGTAGATGGGGTGACAGCAAGGTTAGAGGCAGCAAAGTTAGCACCAGGTGGGGTGGAAGAGACACCGGCACCGGCGCCAGCAGAGGAGCCAGCGGACAGGACAGAGGCAGTAGGCAGCCGCTTGAGCACAAGCGCAGCCACCTCATCTGCGAAGGCGGCGCGATTGTCATTCGCGACTTTGAGACGCTCTTCAGCATCACGCTGAGCATTGCGAGCGAGGGCCAGCTGGCGCTGAAGGTCTGCTATGACCGACTGGTCGTCACCAGTCATGGTGACGACTAATGGGCCTTGCCGAGGAAATTTTGGCAGAGTTTCCCCCGCCCCATTGGGCGTGGGAAAAATGGGAATGCCTTAGGCACGATGAATATGTGCTGCAAGACAGCCCGACCCAAATCACACAGACAAGCCACCGCAGAGAAAAGAGACAGAGGACGGGAGAAGGGAGATGCAAACAAGGAGACCTCACGAGGCGTGTGAGGGGTTACGCAAAAGCGCAAGAACAGGCGGGACAATAGAATCAGCTGCAGCGGAGAGCACAGAGACGCAAGATGCAACCGGCACAATCAGTGCCAGGCAGCCTGTGGTGAAGGCGGCGCCAACGGTAGGAAGGATCGCCGTTGCAACGACGGCCGCTGTGACGAGTGAGGTGATGTCAGAGGGTGCAGATGCGGATGCTGCAACAGCGACGGCTGTGGAGGTGCGAATGGCCGTAGCTGTAGCAGATACGACAGAAGCTGTAGAAGCTGTTATAGAGGCCACAGATGATGCAGCTGCCGCTAGCTGTGTCCCAATGTTAGCCGCTGCCGCAGCCAACAGTCCAGCTACAACGGCCGCCTCAGTGTAGGACTCAGTGGCGCGACCAGCTGACGTTGATGCAAGGGCACGTGCTGCTCTAGCTGCAGCGGCAAAGGTGTCAGCAGCTGCAGCTGCTGCGTCTATCACGGCGGACGCGGTACGAGTGAAGGTGCTAGCGAGCTCTAGCGCGTCCTCACGCCAAGTTGAGTGTGGCAACACAGCAACGGTGTCGTGCGACTGTTCAATCCCCCCAGAGGCACAAGGGGAGGGAGGGCTTACCGAGCGTTGTAGTGCCGAGCTCTCCCTTGAGTCGCCACCGAGATCCTCCCAGCGCGCCAGCATGACGGCGACCACCACCAGACGGTGGTGCGGAGACTGCTACAAGGTTGCAGTCCCGATCCTCCACAATGTCGCTTGTTGCTCCTGTCACGTTGGTTATGCGGCTGTTGTGGTGCAGGTATTTGCTGTAGCTGCTGCTGCTGCTGTGCTGCTGCTGAGCTGCTACTGAGCTGCTGCTGAGCTGTTTGCTGAGCAGCTGCTGATCTGTTGCTGAGCTGCTACTGAGCTGTTACTGAGGTGATGCTGCGCTGCTGCTAAGATGCTGCTGCGAAGCTGCTGAGTTGATGCTGAGCTGCTGCTGAGCAGTTTGCCTAGCAGCTGCTGATCTGCTACTGAGCTGCTACTGAACTGCTGCTGAGCTGTTTGCTGAGCTGCTGCTGAGTTGCTGCTGAGGTGATGTTGTGCTGTTGCTAAGATACTGCTACGAAGCTGCTAAGTTGTTGCTCAGCTGCTGTTGAGCAATTTGCTAAGCAGCTGCTGATCCGCTGCTGAGCTGCTGTTGAGTTGTCGCTGAGCTGTTTGCTGAGCTGCTGTTGAGTTGCTGCTGAGCTAATGCTGCGATGCTGCTAAAATGCTGCTGCGAAGCTGCTGTTAAGCTGTTGATGAGGTGCTGCTGCTGGGTTGTTGCTGCGAAGCTGAGGAGCTAGATCCACTACTGCTGGGATACTGCGATGCTGCTGCTGCTGAGCTGCGGAAGCTGAGCCGTTGTTCACGTTACAGCTGCAGCAAATACTGCTAGGAGACGGCGACGGACCCCCCCACGCTGCCGAAAACTTTTTGGCAGCGTTTCCCCCGCCCCAGTGGGCGTGGGAAACATGGGAAGGCCGTGGGAACACTTGTAGGAACCTGTTCCAACCCCACCCAACCCAAGAATAGAGGGGAGCCCAACCAGCAGGAGGAGGGGAAGACCAAAGAGCCCCGACGGCAGAATGCCGTCACTCGTTGCTGCTGAGGCTACAGCAGTCAGCTGCTATAGTGCTGATAGATTGTGACGGCGGGGTGGATACGCGACGCCAAGAGTGGCCGTCGCGGGTTTGGCCCAGGACACGTGGGCAGCAGATCGATCCGCTGCCCGTCTTCCACGCAAACTGCTTTGATACCAGTAGGCTGCTGCGCTAGACAAGTAAGCAGCAGTTGGGGTGAGGCTTGGAAGACACCAAGCAAGCGATGGTGTTAAGGTGGAAGTTTTGACGTGAGTAAGTGAGAGACAAATGACGGGTAACAAGCAATGAGGTGGTAGCCGTCGGGTGGGGGGGAGCGAGCGAGCGAGCAGCGAGCTCGATCTCGCACGCTCTCTCCCAAGTTCACTGAAATGAACTAAACTACCCACTAAAAGTTGCAACCTGTCAACTAGGTCACTGGAGGGAAGACAGGCCGAAGAATAGGCCAGAGTGTCAACCCGAAGCAAATGTGTGTGCACAAATGCACACCAGCCAGAGACACGTGAGATTTGATGCCCGGCTGATGCCCGGCTATGAGACTCGCTGTGAAGTCATGCCACCATGGCGTAGCAGCCAGCAGGGGTTGCCTCTCTCCAGTTAGTCACCTGCGTCAGTGAGGTGAGTGTGCAACGAGGCCAGAGGTCACCGTGTGGTACTGACACAAACCCAACACGCGGCAGGTATTTATGCCTTAGACCTGTCATTTGTCATTTCTCTCTGCATATGCTATATTGAAGCATTCTGACACTGTGCCTTGTGTCTCCTAGCCAAACCCTTGCCGTTGTGTGTATGACCTGTGACTGTCATCACCGTCTAATCAGGCACTGACACCCGGTCAGCAGCTCTGTTGCTAGGAAGCTTCTACGCATTTTCTCACGTTGATGGCGACCGGCCGTCTCCAACAGACCCCAGGAACTCTGCTGCAGCGGTGACTCTTACTGCCGCTGCTCTGCTGCGTCTCTGTTGCACAGCTCAGTAAGGACTGTGTCACTGTTCTGATACCATGGAAACAAATGCCAATACTAGCACCAACCTATTGCATACCAACACTACTGTTTGTTCCCAACATTAAGTTTTGCTGTCCACTTAAGCACATGGAAACCAAGCAAGTTCTATGATTCCATTTCCAACAAAAATTCTTTGTTTTTTATGGGAAGCTCACGAAGACCCTCCTCCACACTCCTTCCCTCTTCAGGGCTCGCCCTCCCCCCCTTCCCACCCCCTCCCCCCCAAAAGGACAAATCCCTCTTTCACCCTTCGTCCCTTTCATCACAGCACAGGTTGCGCAACTTCCCATTCATCCAAAATGCACTACCAAACCTATCTGCTCGCCACTGACATTCCTGCAGATGCAAAAGACAGCAGATAACTACAAAGACAATAGAGCTGCGGCACCGGTGGTGCTCACATTGGATCTCCCGCATCGGTCAACCCACTACCATTGTGGTCCACAGTTTCCTACTAAGAAGGCAGCAAGCGTGTAGTCTGCCACTCTCGAGGCCAGCGTGTAGGGCAGCAGGGCGGGCTCCACAACCCCAACGTTACTCCTGAAAGTGGCATAATTCAGAAAGAGGTCGAAGTAGCTCACGACAGTGGCAGTGGAGTCGAACTGGCTAAACAGGTCGCCAGCACTCGTCCACGCCGTCACCTCCTTCAACCACGCTCCTGCCTGGTAAATGTTGTACTCCGACCGCACGTAGGCGCTGGACTGCCCGCTGATGCAGAAGTACGACCACACGCGGTAGTAGTTGTTCACCAGATGACACGTCCCGAACCGGCAGACGGGCTGCTGCGCCGCATCCGTCGCCGTCACCGCTGCGCCCGCAGCCACGGCCGCCGACACGCCCGTGCCCGACAGGCCAAACACAGAGCCCAGCTGGGGCGCGCCGTCGAACCAGTTGCGGTAGACGGTGACCTGCAGTGAGGACGCAGTGTCAACCGTGTCCTGCGTGCCCCCGAGCACGAGCGTCTGGCGCGTGGCGAGGAAGTAGGAGTTGGAGATGGTGATGCCGAACGACTGCCCCGTGACGCACACGGCGGAGGTGGAGGGCGAGGAGACGGTGCCAAAGCGGAGGTGGTCCAGCCACACAGAACGGCTGCCCGCCAGCATGATCGTGCAGCCCGCATAAGATGCTATGCCGCGCACGCCGACAACTGCAACAAAGTGGAGAGAGAGAGAGAGAGAGAGAGAGGGGGGGGGGGGGGG